>VDFB02000017.1:4758270-5049137 GCA_007258455.2 Sequoia sempervirens | reverse complement strand
TGGCTTTTGGAGTTTAGGGTTTAGACTTTAGAGTTTAGGGTTTAAGAGTAATAGGATAACAAGGGATCTACATGCTGCAAGATCCTAGGAAACAATTACATGGCATAAGGTAATGAAATTTGGTGGAGTTGCCTAAGACAACCAAATTTCATTAAGAGCCTAAGAAAAAATGATGGCTTTAGGGTTCACGGTTTAGACTTTAGAGTTTATTATTTAATTAGCTAAAATCCCCAAATCCTAACTTTTAATCAACCATTAAGGGGATAATCATGTCACATCCATAGCTTAAAATTAAAATAATTCCAAATCACCAATCCAAACTCAAACTAATGTAACTTACTTCCACTTCATCAAATCTAAAATGAAATTAATAATCTATCCTAGCCATCAAATCAATTAGACTAATCATAGCCATTCATTTCCAACTTAGACCTTCAATCCAAATTCAAATTAGCACTCAATTATTCCCATCTACCTAATCAAGTCAACACAAGCCCTCCATCAACCCAACCACCTACATTTAATTCTCTCTTCCCTCTCAAATTCAAATTCAGGGGTCTCATCATGATTTCTAGTCTCGATTCCAAAAACCTGATCCTCCATTCGCTTTTCCCTCAACTCTATAAAATAATGGCGTCCCCAAATCTGTTTCCATGTATTCTAAAATTTGTATGTATATTATCACATTAGGAACCAATGACAGCTGGCTTGCATGCATTTAGAGCCGTAAAAGATATTTATGGAACATATTATGCTTCTCTAATCTTTCATTATTTTATTTACCTTTCATTAGAAGTAGAGTATTGAGTTTGCACTTGCATTCTTGGTCTAGAATTTCTCTTCTACACTAAGTACAAAAATATAATATTGGATAGCTTAGTATATATTTCTCTTCTAATATATATTCCCTAGTTCTCCTTATCCATATTTGAGTATCTTAGCATATGTGTAACATGACATGTTAATAATATATCTCATATAAATGTAGGGATGTGTCGCTAATGTCATCTTCAAACATATATAACCAATAGGAGATACTATAAGGTATCCAATATAACTATACAACCTATATAGGTATGACATATGGTGACCTTTGGCTTTTTTTGATATGTCAAGGGTAGTTTTGCAAATATTAGTTTCTAGTGCTTTTGTGAGTTTTCACAACTTGTAAGTTTATTAAGCTACACTTTTGGGTTTTCAACCTAATAGGGATAAACCTAGTAGATTTTTTAGCTTTCCAGCCTAATGGAGATAAATCAAACCACACTTTTTGGTTTTTAGTTGCACCTATCAAGTTATTTGTTAGCTATTAAATTTACAAACATTCTAGGATTATAAGTCTACTATAAAATTTGATGTAAAATAGATTACACATTGAGCCCTATAATTTAATTACAACAATGAATATATATAGCAACATTTAGTAGACATAATGAAAATCAAGCCATGATAGTAATATAGAGATAATATACAATGTTTAATATAGATAAGTTAAAGAATCATTTTACAAATATATATCTATATATTCACATCATTTTTGTTTTTTCTTTAGATTTCAAATATATCCACCAATCCTCCTTATCTTACAATAACATAAACTCAAAAAACATAGTGGACATGTACACACATATAAAACTACATTAAAATAGTGTTAGATCTTACAATTTTTCAAGGCTTATTTCATCCTCTTAGACGATCACTCTTACTAAATCATTGGCATAAATTAGATGCACACAATGGCACATTAAAGGTTTATTCCTCATGTTGGATTCCCTATTTTATATAACTATATCTTTATTATCTAATTTAAATATATCTAAGCACAAATTTCTTTTATGTAACACATTGATAATTTCAACTCATTATAAAAACCAAATACAAATTTAAAGGGGGTACACTATATTTATAAATAAGAATTTAAATACCATCCCTATCTCCATGGTGTGTCACTTGTTCACTAAAAATCCCTTACATAAATCATCTACTTAGGTCAATCTTATCTAGATTTTTCTTAAATCTTAATATTCATAAAATATGGCACAAAGCATATTGATGCATTTCTATCCTTCCACATAAATCTATATAGTATCAAAATATAGGTAATTTTATGGTTAAATTGAATCTCTCTTAATTGTCGATAAATGCATTTACAGTTGAGGATGGGTTTGGTTACAATATCTAGGATCTCTTATCTAGAGTGGCTTCCAATTGGAATTGCTATAATTATACTTTTTATGGCATTCTAGATATTCAAAATAGTTTTCATAAATCTACCAAATAGACCCCATTCTTGACATTGAACTACATAATAATTTAGGTATGTCCAATGAAAGATTAGGGTCTAGGGTTCATAAATTTCAAATTCTTTAGTATTATGGGTTTAGATTTTACAATTTAGGGTCTAGGGTTTAGCAAACTTAGGGTTTTAACAATTTTTTTTGTTCCAATTCAATTTAGGGTTTCAATTTTAAACAATTAGGGTTTTTAATGAATTTTTTTCATTTCAATTCAAACTAGGGTTTTCAAATTCAATTTTTTTCGTTTGATTTGAATTTAGGGTTTCAAAAAGCTCAATGTGGATTTGTAAATGCGATGTTTTATTTCATTTCGATCTCTAGGGTTTTGAAATGCAAATTTTTTTGTTTTGTTTCAATTAGGGTTTTCAAAATCAATTTTTTTGGGGTTTAATCGAACAATTTAAGATTTAAAAGTTAAAATTTGTTTCTAAAACACAATTCAAGGTTTTTTTCTCAATTTTATAAAAAAAACGTTTAAATTTCATTGCAAGTTTTCATCTAATTTGACAACTATTGAATTCTAATATAACAATTAAAAAAATAATTAAAACGTGACATAAATTGAAAAAAAACATGCTAAATTAATGTATTTCTTTTAAAATTTCAATTCAAACCAAAAAAATGCGAAGAAGTGGGGTACCTGTACTTGGTGTTGAGGTCACTGTCGCCAAGGCACTCGGGGTCCCGTTCGTAGAAGTGAAAATTGCTGTTTAAAAAAAAAAATAACAGTATGAAACGGGATCCCGATTTATATAACTCGAGATCCCGTTATTTATAAATCGGGATCCCGTGTTTTAAAAATCGGGATCCCGTTTCTTAAAAATTGGGATCCCATTCTGTCTCCCTTGGTTCGGAGTTCGACGGGAAATGGGATCCCGATTTTTAAAAAGCGGGATCCCGTTTGGTCTCAGGCTCGGGATCCCGAACCGTAACGGGATCCCGTTTTTTAAAAATCGGGATCCCATTTATTAAATCGGGATCCCGTTTGGTCGATGCTGATTTCAATTTTTTGGCTAAGGAAGAAAACTTCCACGTTTCGTGGACTCAACTTCGTGCACTTACCCTGGCGGAAATGGTACATACCCCCGTGGTAACACCTAACAACATGGATGGGGCAGTTAAATTGCTGCTGCGATCTCCTCAGAAGGAAGGGCATAAGATGCTAGATGGTATTGGGGAAAATGTCACATCTTGGGCAAGTGAGGACCTAGACTCAAATTCAGATATTGAATATGAGCTGGACATAATCGAAGACAAGTGTATTTCTCAATCAGCAATCAATCACTTGGGTTTGGGAAAAATTGACACTTCTAGAAATTCTTGAGGTAGGAAATCCTCTAAATAGTTGCAGGAGGAGGAAGTTGTGGCTAAGAAAAGTACCAACATTACGAAGTTTTTGAGTACCAAGGGAGGAAATGCCTCCCTTGGGAAACAATGAAGATCACAACTTGGAATTTTAGGGACCTAAAGCCCCTTGACAAATGAAACCTAGTAATAAATCAATTACAAAAGAGTACCAATAGTATCATTTTGTTACAAGAAACAAAGTTATCAGGGGATGAGAATTCAAAATTTTTGAAATACTGTCATTCATGGGAAGGTTTTTTTTAAGACTCTTCAGGTTTTACAGGTGGATTAGGTATGTTATCAAAGGAGGGAGAGGTATCTGTGGAAATCTTATTCTCCTCTATGAATTGGATGGTGGCAAAGTTCTATGATCTAGGTTTAAATTTCTGCTTCACAATCATCAATATTTATGGTTTGATAAAAACGGTGGATAAGGCTCTTCTTTGGAACTCAGTCCTGGAATTTGTTCATGCCTTTCCTAAGGACAAGTTGGTAATGGGGGGTGATTTGAATGTCATTTTAGAACTATTAGAGAAAATTGGTGGGATTAGAGATGTTTCATAGCCTATCTTGGATTTGAGAACATTTGTGGCAAAAAGCAGTTTATTGGATTGTCCCATAGGAAATGGAATCTTCACATGGATAGATAGATGCAAATATTTCATTGCCATTATGGAGAGATTTGATTGATTCCTGATTCCTCACATTTTAGTCAACTCCGGATTGAAGGTGTTTGCTAGGATATTGCCTATATACATATTCAATCATTACCCGGTGGAGTTATCAATAATTGGTGGGAGTGTATTGGAAAAGCAAAGCTTCAAATTTCAAAACATGTGGTGGTTGGATCCAAACCTTTTTGAGTTATTGGAACAGTGGTGGAAGGAAGCAAATGTGGAAGGATCTATAAGTTTCATACTGGTCAAAAAGTTTTAGGTGATCAAATAGAAGCTAGAAGATTGGAATAGGGTACATTTTCAAAAAAAATTGTCGATAAAGAAAGCGTAGAGGCAGAGCTGGAATCTCTCAATGAAGAAGTAATTAAAAATGGTATGTTGAATGAAGATTATGTCAGAGAAAATGATTTGATGGAAAGGCTTGCTGAACTTCTGAAAAAGGAGTAGATTTATTGGAAGGATAAATCTAGGGAGGTTTGGTTAAGTGAAGGTGATGTGAACTCCAAATTTTTCCATGCCTCAGTTTTGGTAAAGAGGGTGGCTAACAAGATAGAGGAAATACAAAACTATAATGGCTAGACTATTAGTGGTGGAGTTGAGGTAGGTAAGGTAGTGTGTGAAGTTTTTGAAAATCTTCTTGGTGAAAAATTACCTCTAGAATGTAGCAAGGACTTCCTTAATTCAATAAGCCCTAGGGTAAGTGATGAGGTTAACAAGATGCTATGTGAGTAGATTTCAAAAGATGAGGTTCGCAAGGAATTGTTCCAAATGCATCTGGATAAGGGGTCGAGCCCTGATGGCTTCACAAGTAGATTTTTTCAAAACTGTTGGAGCTTTCTTGGTGATGAATTATTGATGTTGGCAGAAGATTTTTGCAAAACTAGGAGATTTGTCAAAGATTTGAATAATTTGGTTATTTCTCTAATTCCAAAGAAGGCTAATTGCTCCTCCTTCAGTGAAAGATTATCTCTGTCGAGCAAATTGGGTTTGTGCCTGGCAGAGAAATAACAAACAACATATTGCTCATTTCAGAGGTCATCCATACTCTCAAATCGACCAAGCAAGCTAGGATGATCATTAAACTGGATGTGAGTAAGGCATATGACAAAGTGTGATGGTCCTTCCTCGTGGAAGTAATGACTAGCGCTTGCACCTCAATGAGGTGCAATGGTTATGCTGATAGCAGGATCTTAGTAAAATGAAGATGATACAAACAAGACATCAAACAAGCTTTAACCTGCATGTTCTAAGCTTTAATATTACTCCACCCTACAATATTATTATTATTATTATTATCATTAACCATACTTTAAACATAAATCATATCATTCTCCTTCCCAACATATAACTCGTGACCATCATATTGTCTTTTAAATCACCAATCTAATCATTTGTAATATTATTAATTATCTCATATAAAAATTATAACTAAATCAATAAGCTTATGATGATCATGTTTAAATTAGCTTAAACCATTTAATCTTAAACAACAATTTAACCCATTTAATCATTACCATTGTCACAGAAATAGATTCACTTTTAACAACCATTATATTTTAATTTTATTTTTAATCTCAATTTACTTTACTAAAATTACTTCCATCTAAATAAAAATAATAATATCAAATAACTAACCCGTGAATAATCATATTAACATTTACTCTCAAAATAACCTCTTAACAATAATATTTACTCTTATTACAATAGTAATTTTATTACTACCAAATCAACCACAATAACCTTATTCATAGGGCTGAATGAGAATTCTTTATTCTATAAATATTATATCACTTTAATTTAATACTACAATATAATATTGTTCTCCAAAATAATATTATAATTATAAATCATATTGTATATATAATTTAATTATTGTGATAAATATATTACTATAGTAAAACTCTTTAATATAAATATTACTTATTATTTTTATCACATTACTCTTATTCTTATTTGAAATACATTTAAGCCTAACAATAATATTATTACCCCAGATTAACCAATATAATAACCACAACTGCCATTACATAATACTTCCATTGCTATTATTCTATAATAAGAAGAGTGCTATTTATGTTCAATTGTCAATAATAATATTTACAATATTTATGATATTAATATTATGTTATTTGATAATGCAACTAATTTCCATGTTCCTCAGAAAAAAAAATAACTTAAATTTCATCCCATAACAAATAAACTTACTTAAAACAGTTTAAAAATTACATTTTTAATCTTCTATTTTTCTATTAAATAAAGGAAGGTAATAAAAAATAAACTTACACCTACCGTAATAAATTCTAAGACAGCACTGAATATGGGGAGGGTGAAGATATCTATTTCAACGTCTAAGAATAAACAAAGGTACAATTGCATCTGCCTGAATTTAATACTCATCGTAGAGTTACGTGAATGAATTAATAACCTGCAACAACAACTTGTAACTTGGATATAAGGTTGATAAAATAAATGCTAAACAAGTTTTCCAAACAGTAGGCAAGGTAAATACGGTTCGCTGTCAGTCATCAAGAATTAATGGCTCACCCACCCAGCAATGCCACCATTCCTCTACACATATGTTCTTGCTTGCATTTCAACTAACGATAAAAAGGAACTGATACAATTTAGGAATCGATGCTATGGTTGATGGACTCAAGCTTATTTGCATAGGTTTCAGATTTACTTCCATCCGTTCTCTTGCTCACTGCTAATCCTAGCGAATATGGAGATTTATAATCTCCTGATTAAATACGATCCAAATTTTCCTCTTGAATAGAGATTCCACCGCAACAATATGTAGCTGAAATCATGTCAAGTTAGGTGACATTATATTGTCTCAAATCTAGAGGTAATTTCAAGAGGTTACTGAGCGACGCATCCAAGTAGTGAAAGGAGTGTAAATGTGGTTCACTGCCAGCTGTTGAGAATTAATGGCTCACCCACAGAACATTTTCACCATCGCAATGCCCTATACATGGCCTCCAAGCTTCTAACTATTTACAATCACTGCATAGAATTTTTATCTTTCAGAAGACTTACTGGGCCAGGTGAAATCTTACCTGGTTTCCCTGCATTGCATGAACAAACAACACGTTTTAGCATAAAGAATGGATGAAAGTCTTGTAAACTATAAAGGCCTGAAATCTTTCAGAGATAAAAGGCGAGATTATGTCCAGAGTGAATTTAGCTAAATAGATCCTTCTCAAACCATAACTCTAAATCTAAGAAGGAAATGACTCTACATGAGACACCAGTTTGCAAAGATAATATTATTTTCACATTCCATAAATAATCAAGAATGCTTTTGACGATAACTGTGCGAGAGATATTTTAACAAATTATTTTGGATCGTATTATCAAAATGATGAATGATGCGAAAAATTCTCTCAAAATAGTTATAACCAGAATTCTTAATTATTACCTGAAAGAAAACAAAATACAATAAATTACCTACGCCTTGTGACAAGTTTTAGGACTACTCCCTAGTGCAAGTTTCCATGGAAGGCTTCTTTTTTTTGGCTCCTCCTCTTCGATCTCCATCTTTTGAGCCTACTCTAAGCATGTCTGCAGGATTTTCTCTGTAGTCTCAGACCTATCTTGGCTTTTGGCCATCATTTTATCAAGCTGAGCTCTAGTGAGACGAACTTTAAGCTGAAGGCCTCCATTCAATAAGCTTAATGCAGAGGCACCAAATATATTGAACATGCTTAATGCATTCTACAACCAATGCATATGGTAGATGTAAAACTCCTCCATTGGTTTATGAAACCATGAGGCTGAGAGAGATTGCAATGGATTACACCCCTGAGGTCGGCCATCACAAGCCCGAGGAAGAAGAAATTGCCATCACATTTGATGAGAGAGGAGAAGCAAGATGGAGAACATTGAGGAAATATAGATACGATAGTTTCAGTTCCAGAATTAAGTGCCCAAATGGAGACACCAGTGCCTCCTCTCAACACCCTCCCTCTCTTTTCTCCCCTCTCCACCTCTACTGCCTACCTCCTCTCGTAAAAGATTATATCAGATTGCCTAAGAATGTGCGTTTATAGAGGTTGTGTGTCAGGCTTCCTCTGTGAACTCTCATTTCTATTCCAACATATGGTTCACCATGCCATATTAATGCACAAGTGTCCCTTTTCTCTATAGGTAGATGTGACTGATGGCCCCCATAGAAAATGGGTCACCATGCCATATTAATGGCACGAGCATCCCTTTTCTCTGCAGGAAGGTGTGACGAATGACCCCCGTCAACTCCAATATTTATGAGAAACAGGATATGAGGAAAGGGAGTACCTACCACAATTTGGCAGTGGGTAACTATAAAAAATTCTTGAAGTACTTACCAAATCCGGCAGGAAGAAGCCAAAAAATTTTTTCGGCATCAGATAGTAAGACTTTTCTGGTGGAATTTCCATCTATAATAGCCTATCGGCTAAAAGGATTAGGTTTATGCAGCCATTGGTGCAATCTAATTTTCTAGTGCATCTCCTCTATCAACTTTTTGATAGAACTTGTTAATGGATCACTCCATGGTTTCTTCTAGGCAACCAATAAAAAAATTATGCCTCCAGTTGGAATGGCACAAGGTACAACTGGCACCAAACATAGATCTTGTCACCTATACCCAGTTTGCTAATGATACAACCCTTCTAAGGGAAGCAAGCATGGACAAAGCCAAATGCATAAATAGTGTACTTATGTAATATGAAATACATTTGGCTCAACAAATGAACAAAGATAAATCATGTGTTTATTTCTTTGAAACACAAGAAACCATTTACAGTAGGCCATAACCTCAATACTTGGAATTAAAAAGGGGAATCTCCTTTCCAAATTGCTTGGGGTGAAAATCTTCGAAGGAACATGCAAAACCAAACACTGGGGTGAGGTGGTTGAAAAATGCAAAAATATGGCCATGGCCTAGAAGAACAATTGGCTAATGCTGGTAGGGAGAATAACGATGAAAAAAGTAGTTTTATCGGCAATCCAATCTATGCAATGTCCTGCTTTGAAGTCCCAGTGAAAACATAAAACGATTTGGAGAGAATCCTAAAGAAATTAATGTGGGAGGGCTCAAAGGTAGTCAAAAATATTTCATTAATAGGCTGGGATACAACTTGCATGCCAAAGGAGGATGGAGGTGGGGGTTCTACAGCTTGGAGATACATATCAAATTGCAGACCCCTAATTATGAGCCATCTCTCATGGAGGATTGGGAATGGAAGGAAGGCTCTATTCTGGTTGGATTTGTGGAATGGCCACAAAATTTTGTCCAATTTTTTTGACTTGGAACAGTACCTAGATAGTTTGTAGTTGGAATTTGGCAACAAGGTGGTAGACTATATTAGGTCAGAAGGTAATTCATTAGTCGACAACTATAGTTGGGTCAACTTAACGTCACTACCACTCCCACAATATTTTGCTGTAGAGGCATGTCAGGAAATAAATAGCAAATCGATTAAGCTGATTGATAGGGAGGATTCTATAATTTTGTGCGGACCTTCCTTTGGGATTACTCGGCCAAGCTTGGATATCCTTTACAGTTAAAGAAAACCAAGGATAAGTCTTGGATGGTGAGACTTTGTTGGCTAAAGGAATGACTACCCAAGGCGGGGGCATTCTTGTGGACAACACTACATAAGCATTTCCTAACCAACAAGACATTGAGGAGGTTGGGATTTGCTGGCCCAACAAGGGAAACCTTTGCAAATAGGTGGAAGAAAGTGTAGATCATTTGCTTCTATCTTTCCCCGTGGTTGCATCATGTTGGGATTGGCTACAAAGTATGTTTACCCTAATAGGCCCAAGGCCTTGCAAACTCTAGGACTTCATGTCCAGCTAGCTGATTATGAATAAGAATGGTTTTTGGAAAGGTATTTGGATTTTGGCACCATCCTTGGTTGTCTAGCATATATGGAAGGAGAGGAATAGATGCATCTTCAAGGAGAAATATTTAAACCAAGAGCAACTCATTTAAAAAATTCAAGGAGCCATTATTGAGACAGCGAATAATAGAATTAATGTTGGCCCCAAATTGAAATTCTTGAGGTGGGATGAAGAAATCAAAACAGAATGGAGCAGGCTCAGAATCTCGAATCCCACATCATCACCTACATCAAAGGTTAATAAGAAAGAGATTTATTGGACACACTTAGTTAGGTTAAAATGGAAACTAAATTTTAAGGGGGCTACAAAAGGGTAACCTCAAAAATGTTGGGGTTGGTTGTATAATAAGGGATACAAATGGTGGTTGTGTATGAGAAACATAGAAGAATCTAGGTGTGTGCACTAATAACGTTGCTAAAATGGAGGCTCTGTGGCTCAGTTTGTAGTTATGTAGACAAAATGGCATAAATTCAATAGAAATAGAGGGGTACTCCATGTTTTGTGTCTAGGAAACAACTTTAGGGAGATCCCAAAATTAGTAAATCAATGATTGGATAGCACCAATTAAAGAATTACTAGGGAAGCTTGTAGACTATTCTATGTCGCATGTATATAGAGAAGCAAATAAGGCTACAAACATTTTGGAAAATTGGGGTCTGATTCAAAAAGAAAAAGTTGTCAGAGGTTTAGCTCTAGTACATTGGCCGAGTCTGCAAGAGATAATTTCAGAAGATCTTATTAGACATCGAGCTACCTCATTCGCTCCTTCCAAGGGCTTGTGAAATAGGTGACAAGGCCGCAACTATGCTTCCAAGCTTGCTAGGACAGATTTAGTCAGGATTTAGGGCAAGGTTTGTTTATTGGGTATTACAAGTTCATTGATCTTTTGTGTTGCCCTTGTGGCTATTTAATGTAAGGTGACCTAAACCAGTTATTTAGGTTTTGGAAGAATTGGGGAGCTAGTCACAATGCCAAAATGGTGTCTCATTTCAGTTGATCTTTCTCGTGTGCCAAGGAATCCTTGTCCAAGCAATGTAGGAGGATTTTCACTACACATAACTCAGTGGTGCATAATGCAATTGTGAATTTGGTCTCATTAGTTTTGAATATGGATTGACATTGGTGTGATGGTAAGATTTATGAAATTGTGGTCGGTGCCCTGGTAGATGTGATTGAGTCCTGAGAACGAGTGGTTGAGTGGCTTAATAGGTTTGTGGTGATGGTAAATTCCCAAGATGTTGCTAGTGCAACCTTGGAACTGAGGATGGATGGTTGGGTAAGTTTTATGCGTATATACTCTAACCTTGCAATGGTTGGGGATGAGTACGATGATGGTGGAAAGCAATAAGTGGAGGATTTTTATGTGCATCGGGAGGCTTTACTAAATTTCATGACTAAAGCATGGGAGGTTTTCCGAGTTAGGGTCAAGAATGCAAACTTGGAGGCTTTCTCTAGATTCATGGACTCCACTAGCTCATGGCTTGGTGAATGGAGTTAGAGAAGGATAATCAAGCTGGGTAGCTTTCTAGTAGTCATTTACCAGCATCAGGCCCATGAAGTTTTTCCAAGAATGGAACAAAACCTCCTCTCTCAACTTATTTCTAGACCTTAGCATTCTTCATGTGCATTTCGTAGCTATTTGGCTTGACTCTATTCCTGTCCCCCCATTCTCACATGCACCTCACTGTAATCTCTACCAGTGTCGAGAACCTATTGAAAATTTACGTAGCCATTCCAAAGAACCCAAAAAGTGTGCCACTTATTCTTACCAGCTAATTTATTTGACATAACCCCATCAAATCTCTTGATTTTGATGTACTTAACTCTTTTCCCTATTATCATTAAAGATATTTGCTTCTTTCCCATGTGTAATATCATAATCTAATAAGGCCATGACTTCAGCTCCCAAGTCCTTGAGATTTTGTAACATGTTCAAACCTCTTTGCTTAACCCCCTTATTTGCAAAGTAATCTGCCATGTTGTTAGCTTCCCTGTAGACGTTGAATATTTTAAATTTTTCAAACTTATCTAACATACATTTAGAGTCTTCAATCCAATTCTTAATAGACCAGGAGGGTGGGCTCCTACCTAGGATACAATCAATGATGTTTTTGGAGTCCCCTTCAAGCCATATGGGGTCAAGATTGCCCTTTGCAGTGCCATCGAAGTTGGTTTTTGTCCAACCATTTGGAGGAAAGGTCCAGCACATGCCTTGCCTGTCTTTCTTAGCTAGCTTGGATGCCTTAGATACATCCATTTTGAGATTCCAATCCTTGGATATCATTAGATCATAGGGAGTGAACACCACAACCTTTAAGGTTTAAATTTTTTTGGGGAATAACATTGAAGTTTTCCTTTATTGGCCTTTTTTTTTTTCAAAAACATTAATCTCTAACATTTCCTTATCCCTAAAAAGTCTGTTATTATGTTCTTTCCACACTCCCCAAACAACAAAATGGAAAATAAAGCCCATAATCTTTGAATGAAGGGATTTTGAGATGGGGCTTTCCATTGTGAGAAGAAATCTTCAATGGACAAGGGGAACACTCAAGAAATATTCTAGAGAGCCAAAAAAATTCCCTAGATTGTAGCAACAAATGGACAGTGGAGAAATAAATGGTTTGTTGACTTTGCTTCACTCTTGCAAAGGTAACATATGTTGGGGATTTGTAATCCCTGTTTGCCAAGATTATCAACTGTGAGCACCTTATTTTGAACAAGAATGTAGAAGAAAATTTTGACTTTAGGAGTCAAGTGTTTTATCTACGCTTTACACTAGAAAGGAGGGGGTGCTTGAGAAAGGGACAACAGAGAAACAGTCGATGATCATCCAATTGATGTTGCCCTAATCTAATAGCCATCAAGGAGGATTGAATTGGATTCAATTCTTGGCTAACCATACAAAAATCCACCCAATCTCCTTCACTCCAATAATCTTTTACATACTGTCCAAAATCAACTTTGCATAACTTAGCCCATCTCTTGAATCTTTCAATTTTGATTAGGGGATCCTTAAAAATCCATCTGTCTTCCCAGAACCTAGATAGATTACCACTTCTAATGTGCCAACCAACCCATGATTCCAAAATATTTCTACCAGTAATCATGTCATTCCAGTAAATTGAACAATGGGGCAGAAAAGGAGAATCCAACAAGGCTTTGAGGGACACACAATTGGTCATACATTTACATTTTAAGATATCTTTCCATTCTCCATTAGACGAAAAGGGTCTCCATATTTGTTTAGCAAGAAGAGTCTTATTAATCACTCTAATTTTTCTAAGACCTAATTCCCCCAAGGATTTCGGTCTGCAAACCAAATCCCATCCTATTAGAGGCATCCTCTTTTTCTCCTTCACACCAAACCAAAGGAATCTTTTTTTGATCTTCTCAATGGCCTCCACATATTTGGTAGGTATTTTGAAAAGGTTAAGTGCATAAACTAGAGGTTCTAAAGAAAGTCTTTGAGGAGCTTGAATTCTTCTTTTATTTAAAGCAAAGGTTGGAATAGGTATTTGACATTTACAATAAAATTAATGTTACACATAAGCAAGTAAATTTTTACTTATTTATATTTATTTAAAGCAAAGGTTGGAATATGTATTTTAAATATATTTATTTAAAAATATTTAATAATACTTTTAAAAAATAAATATTTAATTTGACATTTAACATCAAATTAATGTTACACATAAACAAGTAAATTTATACTTATTTATATAATCATTTATTTATTTATATATGACTAAAATAAAGCAAAGTTGGAACAGGTATTTTAAATATATTTATTTAAAAATATTTAATATTCATTTAAAAAAATTATATGTAATTTTATATTTAAAATAAAATAAATGTTACACAAACATGTAAATAGAAAATTAGATAAGAAATATATAATAATTTTTTCTTAAAAGAGAACTTTATTTACTACAAACATAAATATCTATTAGGGTAGTGATTTTTGTGGGATTCCCTCAATTACTATGCATACTAGAGTATGTATTTATGACAACTGGTTGGTATTTCGATGCATAAGAGGTGTGGTGCAATTGAGAATAATTAATGTGATATACAACTGAAATAAAGAAATGGTTGGAATAGGTATTTTAAATATATTTATTTAACAATATTTAATATTAATTTTTAGAAAATTATACTTAATTTGATATTTAAGATTAAATCAATGTTACACATCAACAAGTAAATAGAAAAGTAGATAAGAAATATATAATATAATTTTCTTTAAAGAGAAATTTATTTACTACAAACATAAATATATATGAGGGTAGTGATTTTGGTGGGATTCCCTCACTTACTATGCATACTGGAGTATGTATTTATGACAATTGTTTGGTATATCTATTCTGAATAATTGAATTTTATATTTTAATATAAATTTATACTTATTTATATAAATTTATATTTATTTATATTATTTAATACTTTTTAATTTGTTATTTAAGATAAAATTAAAATTTATTCATAATATTATTGAAACATGAAATAATAATTGATAATTATCATTAAATGAAAAAAATGGAGCAGAGCAGAGCGAGGTCGGTAGTTAGTATAGAGGCAAAGGAGCAGTGTAGAGTGAGGTCATTTGCTAGCACATAGGCAAAGGAGGGCGAATTGGAAAAGTTTGGAAGAGCACATTGGGGAGATGAACCAATTAAGGACAATACAAAGGAGTAGGTATAGGATCAACCTTCACAGTGGGTATTTGTTGGTGGGAAATGGGAGGACAAGTGCCATCCCATCCATTGAATGTAGACCGCGCTATTGGAAAAGGGAAGCGAACCAATAAGGAAACAACATGACACTCTGAAAACCCCTATGTAAAGGCGGGAACCATGGTCGAGGAAAACCCACCCTTTTGGGCATAAGTTGACCAAAATCCAAAAATGAGTGGATTGAGACATATGCACGAAGTAAACCGAAGGTTTGGTGAAGAGTGAGAGGAAGATGGTCAAGTCAGGGGCCTATGGAGGACCGACAAATGGAAATGCAAGAAAATATCGATATAAAGACTAAAGAAATAGTAAAGGAGATTGATTTCTTCTAGGAAATAAAGGAAGATGTTGCAATACTTAGGAAATTTTCTTTTGTTTCTCGCTTTATTAGTTCTACATCAGATCATGCATCAATTAAAACTTGGCCTTGGGAAAATTGGAGAATGGAGGTGTTGCTAAGATTTTTGTTGAAAGTGTTTTTCCTAGTGGTGTTTGTGGATGAGAAAAAAAAGCGGAGGATAACAGATGGAGATATTTGATTTATGGATGGAAAACCCCTCTATATGCAGCCTTGGAACAATAATTTTTACCCAGTCAAACTGTCGCCTTATAATAAACTAGTCTGTGTCAAACTTTATATCTTCCAGTGGAATACTGGACAGGAGATTGCTTAGAGAAAATTGGTCAGTATCTAGGAACCCTACTAGAGATTGACATGAACATCCTTGATGGTGATCTACATAAATATGCTAGACTCAACATTGTGACAATTGATTCCATTCCTCCTACTATCTATTTTTTGGTGAATGGGGAGTGATGGTCGCATGATATTGAGGTTGAAGCACTAAGGCAATTATGTCTTGAGTGTGGCTTGTGGAATCATAGTACTATGGATTGCAATGTAGGTATTGAAATGAGTTGAAACAAGCAACCTCCAGAGAATAATTGTCCTCTTACCACTCAGCCTAAGCTAGAAGTATTCAAGGAAAGGTTGTCTCAAGTAGGCATAAATAAAACTCAAAGAAAGGACTTGGCAGAAATGGTACATACCCCCATGGCAACACCTAACAACATAGATGGGGTAGTTAAATTGCTGCTGCGATCTCCTCAGAAGGAAGGGCATAAGATGTTGGGTGGTGCTAGGGAAAATGTCACATCTTGGGCAAGTGAGGACCTAGACTCAAATGCAGATATTGAAGATGAGTTGGACATAATCGAAGACAGGTGTATTTTTCAATCAGCAATCAATCACTTGGGTCTGGGAAAAATTGACACTTCTAGAAATTCTTGAGGTAAGAAATCCTCTAAATAGTTGTAGGAGGAGGAAGTTGTGGCTAAGAAATGTACCAACATTACCAAGTTTTTGAGTACCAACGAAGGAAATGCCTCCCTTGGGAAACAATGAAGATCAGAACTTGGAATATTAGGGGCCTAAAGGCCCTTGAAAAATGACACCTAGTGAGGAATCAATTACAAAAGAGTACTAGTAGTATCATTTTGTTACAAGAAAAAAATTTGTCAGGGGTTGAGAGTTCAAATTTTTTGAAATACTGTCATTCATGGGAAGGATTTTTTCAAGACTCTTCTGGTTCTACAGGTGGATTAGGTATGTTATCAAAGGAGGCAGAGGTATCTTTGGAAATCTTATTCTCCTTTGCGAATTGGATGGTGGCAAAGGTCTATGATCTTGGTTTAAATTTCCACTTGACAATCATCAATATTTAAGGTCCAATAAAAACAGTGGATAAGGCTCTTGTTTGGAACTCAGTCTTGGAATTCGTTCATACCTTTCCTAAGGATGAGTTGGTAATGGGGGGTGATTTCAATGTTATTTTAGAACTATTAGAGAAAATTGGTGGGATTAGAAATGTTTCACAGCCTATCTTGGATTTGAGAACATTTGTGGTAGAAAGCGGTTTGTTGGATTGTCCCATAGGAAATGGAATCTTCACGTGGATAGATAGATGCAAAGATTTCACCTCCATTGCAAACATATTGGATTGATTCCTGATACCTCGTATATCAGCCAACTTTGGATTGAAGGTGTTTGCTAGTATACTGCCTATATCAATGTTCAATCATTACCCTGTGGAGTTATCGATAATTGGTGGGAGTGTGTTGGAAAAAAAGGCTTGAAATTGCAAAATATGTGGTGGTGGGATCCAAATTTTTTTATGTTATTGGAACAGTGGTGGAAGGAAGTAAAGGTGGAAGGATCTATAAGTTTCATACTATTCAAAAAGCTGCAGGTGATCAAACAAAAGCTAAAATATTGGAATAGGGTTCAATTTCAAAACATTTCTGTCAAGAAAGCAAGCGTAGAGGTAGAGCTAGAATCTCTCAATGAAGAAGTAATTAAAAATTGTATGTCAAATGAAGATTATGTCAAAGAAGATGATTTGATGGAAAGGCTTGTCGAACTTCTAAAAAAGGAGTAGATTTATTGGAAGGATAAATCTTAGGAGGTTTGGTTAAGTGAAGGTGATGCAAAATCCAAATTTTTCAATGCCTCAGTTTTGGCATAGAGGATGGCTAACAAGATAGAGGAAATACAAAACTGTAATGGCCATACTATTAGCAGTGGAGTTGAGGTAGGTAAGGAAGTGTGTGAATTTTTTGCAAATCTTCTTGTTGAACAATTACCTCAAGAATGTAGCAAGGACTTCCTCAATTCAATAAGCCCTAGGGTAAGTGATGAGGTTAACAAGATGTTGTGTGAGTTGGTTTCAAAAGATGAGGTTCGCAAGGCATTGTTCCAAATGCATCCAGATAAGGGGTCGGGCCCTAATGGCTTCACAAGTAGATTTTTTCAAAACTACTGGAGCTTTCTTAGTGATGAATTATGGATGTTGGCAGAAGATTTTCGTAAAACTAGGAGATTTTTCAAAGATTTGAATAATTTGGTTATTGCTCTAATTCCAAAGAAGGTTTATTTCTCCTCCTTCAATGACTTTAGACCTATCTCGCTATGCAACACTATATAAAAGGTTGTGGCGAAAGTATTGGCTAACATACTAAAACCTAGGTTGGAGAAGATTATCTTTGTCGAGAAAAATGGGTTTGTGCTTGGCAGAGAAATAATAGACAACATATTGCTCATTTCAAAGGTTTTCCATACTCTCAGATCAACCAAGCAAGCTGGGATGATCATTAAACTAGATGTGAGTAAGGCATATGAAAAGGTGCGATGTTCCTTCCTCATGGAAGTAATGAAAAGATTGGGTTTTTGCAGCCATTGGTGCAATATGATTTTCCAGTACATCTCCTCTGTCTGCTTTTTGATAGTTTTTAGTGGATCACTCCATGGTTTCTTCTAGGCAACCAATAAAAAAAAGACACCTCCAGTTGGAATGGCATGGGGTACAAGTCGCACCAAACACATATCTTGTCACCCATACCCAAGTTGCTGATGATACAACCCTTCTATGGGAAGCAAGCATGGAGGAAGCCAAATGCATAATTAGCGTACTTATGGAATATGAAATACATTTGGGTCAGCAAATGAACAAAGATAAATTATGTGTCTATTTCTTTGAAACACAAGAAACCATTTACAGTAGGCCATAACCTCAATACTCAGAATTAAAAAGGGGAATCTCCCATCCGAATTTCTTGGGGCGCAAATCTTCATAGGAACTTGCAAAGCTAAACACTAGAGTGAGGTGGTTGAAAGATGCAAAAATATGGCCATGGCCTGGAAGAACAATTGGCTCATGCTGGTAGAGAGAATAACTATGACAAAAGCAGTTGTATCAACAATCCAATCTATGGAATGTCCTGCTTTGAAGTCCTAGTGAAAACATAAAATGATTTGGAGAGAATCCTAAAGAAATTCATGTGGGAAGGCTCAAAGGAAGTCAAAAATATTTCGTTAATAGGTTGGGATACAACTTGCATGCCAAAGGAGGATGGAGGTGGTGGTTCTACGGCTTGGAGATAAATATAAAATTGCAGACCCCTAATTACGAGCCATCTCTCATGGAGGATTGGGAATGGAAGGAAGGCTCTATTATGGTTGGATTCGTGGAATGGCCACAAAATTTTGTCTGAAATTTTTGACTTGGACCAGTACCTAGATAGTTTGTAGTTGGAATTTGGCACCAAGGTGGCAGACTATATTAGGTTAGAAGGTAACTCATTAGTCAAAAACTATAGTTGGGTCAACTTAATGTCACTACCACTTCCACAAGATTTTGCTGTAGAGGCATGTCAAGAAATAAATAGAAAATTGATTGAGCTGATTGATAGGGAGGATTCTATAATTTGGTGTGGAGGTTCTTTTGGGATTACTCAGCCAAGCTTGGATATCCTTTACAATTAAAGAAAACCAAGGATAAGTCTTGGATGGAGAGACTTTGTTGGATAAAGGAAGTTCTACCCAAGGTGGGGGCATTCTTGTGGACAACACTACACAAGCATTTCATAACCAACAAGACGCTGAGGAGGTTGGGATTTGTTGGCCCAACAAGGGAAACCTTTGCAAATACGTGGAAGAAAGTGTGGATCATTTGCTTCTATCTTGCCTCGTGGTTGCATCATGTTGGGATTGGCTACAAAGTGTGTTTACCCTAATAGGCCCAAGGCCTTGCAAACTCTAGGACTTCCTGTCTAGCTAGATAATTATGAATAAGAATGGTTTCTAGAAAGGGATTTGGATTTTGGCACCATCCTTGGTTGTCTGGCATATATGGAAGGAGAGGAATAGATGCATCTTCAAGGAGAAATATTTAAACCAAGAGCAACTCATTTAAAAAATTCAAGAAGCCATTATTGAGACAGTGAATAATAGAATTAATGTTGGCCCCAAATTGAAATTCTTGAGGTGGGATGAAGAAATCACAAAGGCATGGAGCGGGATCAGAAGCCCGAAGCCCACATCATCACCTACATCAAAGGTTAATAGGAAAGAGATTTATTGGACACACTCAGCTAGGTTAAAATGGAAAATAAACTTTAATGGGGCTGCAAAGGGAAACCTCAAAAATGTTTGGGTTGGTTGTATAATCATTAATACAAATGGTGGTTGTGTATGGGTGACATCAAAGAATCTAGGTGTGTGCTCTAATAACATTGCTAAAATGGAGGCTTTGTTGCTCGATTTGCAGTCATGCATACAAAATGGCATAGATTTAGTAGAAATAGAGGGGTACTCAATGCTTTGTTTCTAGGAAATAACTTTAGGGAGATCCCAAAATTAGCGAATCAATGATTGGATAGCAACAATTAAAGAATTATTAGGGAAGCTTGCAAACTATTCTATGTTACATTTATATAGAGAAGCAAATAAGGTTGCAAACATTTTGGAAAATTTGGGTTTTATTCAAAAAGAAAAAGTTGTCACAGGTTTAGCCCTAGTACATTGGCTGAGTCTGCAAGAGATAATTTTAGAAGATCTTACTAGACATCGAGCTACCTCTTTCGCTCATCCCAAGGGCTCATGAAACAGGTGACAAGATTGCAACTATGCTTCCAAGCTTGCTAGGATAGATTTAGTTAGGATTTGGGGCAAGGTTTGTTTATTGGGTATTATGTGTTCATTGATCTTTGGTGTTTTCCTTGTGGCTATTTAATATAGGGTGTTCTAAACTAGTTATTTAGGTTTTGGAAGAATTGGGGAGCTACTCACTGTGCCGAAATGGTGTTTCATTTCAATTTGTCTTTCCCGTGCGCCAAGGAACCCTTTTCCAAGCAATGTAGGAGGCTTTTCACTACACATAACCTAGTGGTGCCTAATGCGATTGTGGATTTGGTCTCAATAGTGTTAAATATGGACTGACACTGGTGCAATTGTAAGATTTATGAAATTGTGGTCGGTGCCCTTGTAGATGTGACTGAGTCCCAAGAATGACTAGTCGAGTGGATTAATGGGTTTGTGGTGATGGTTAATTCCCAATTTTTTGCTAGTGCAACCTTGGAATTGAGGATGGATGGCTGGGTAAGTTTTCTATGTATATACTCTGACCTTGCAATGGTGGGGGATGAGGACGATGATGGTGGAAAGCAAGAAGTGGAGGATTTTTATGTGCATTGAGAGGCTTTAGTGAATTTCATGACTAATGCGTGGGAGGTTTTCCAAGTTGGAGTCAAGAACATAGACTTGGAGGATTTCTCTAGATTCATGGACTCCAGTAGCTCGTGGCTCGGCAAAGGGATTTTGAGAAGGATAATCAAGTTGGGTGGCTTTCTGGTAGTCATTTACCAACATCTGGTGCACTAGTACTTAAGGATATCTATTTTGTTTTCTAAGTTTGTTATTGGGCATGTAACTGATTGTACATGGGAGCTATCCCCTTTGGTATCACTCATCTATAAAAATATATATATTTATAATATTTAATAGTTCTTAATTTGTTTTTGAAAGAGGAAAAAATAAGTTTTACAGGGACCCAAAACCATAAAGTTTACTAAAAAAAGAGAAAATTTCAAAGAACTCAGAAACAAAGATGTTGTAGAAAGGACACTAATATTATAGAGCAACAACCACAAAAAAAAAGGCCAACAAAGGTGTAGTTCCCCTCCGTTCTCACTTGGAATGTGTAGGTAGTGTAGATAAGGAATCTGAAGAAGAAGATGGAACAAAGACTTCTGATGGTACTCTTGGGGAATGAGGTATATTGTTTTGCTATGATGGAGATATTTAATTAGATAGCTTAACTTACTTATTGTTCGTGATACTTCTTTTATGACATTGAGGTTATGATGATACACTGTGGTTGAATTTAACTAGTTATGCTTATGTATAGATGCAGTGGTATATTGTAATGTAGTAGACTAGTAATTATTTCATGATGATATGATGTGATTAGTTTAGTTTAACAATGTTACTTTATACTTGATGTTGTAGTTGTTATTATAGCTTTAGTGAGGGGACAGAGTAGCACCACTCATTCGCGAGTGCCTTGCTATGTTGTGATTCCTTCTCACAATGTAATGCATTTGTAAATATATATATATGTTGTACACAACCTTGTTTATATACAATAATTGTAGGAATAAAGTCTCGATTCCACTTGCTTTGGCAGGACAAGACAAGCATTAAATTATCCCAACGAGTATGATGTTGAAACAAAGATGACAAGGAAGTCCCCCCGTCCCAAGTCTGTCAACCCATCTTGCATTTAGTGGTATCGTGTGTCCTTGACCTTGATTATTTCGATATTATGTGATATTTATTTATCGTGAGTTGTGTTTGTGTTATTTATTTATTGTTTGTGTTGTTATGTATTGGGGGAGATTAATAGTATTATTTAATTTAAATAATTAAATAATTATAATAAGCGTTATTAGTTAGTTATTGGGAATAAGTTTATTAAAATTTAAAAGTGTTAAACTAAAAGTTATGTAACTAATTAGAGATAAATAAATTAATTGTGTAAATAACATTATTTATAATTTTAAATCTTGACATTTTTTATAATTTAATGTAAATAGTAAGTTGAGGATAAATAATAGAATAAAATATTTAAATAATTAATAAGGTGTCAACTATGAGTTGAAATTAATAAAATAGAAATTTAAAATTTAAATATTTCATTTAGAAAAGAAAAATCAATAAAAGAATAAAAAGAACAAATGCATGCCCAGTTTATTTTCGAAAACTTAAGAGAATAGAAAATTGTTATTTTATTCTAATTTTTGGGTTTTCAAATAAACAAAGTATTGGGATTAATGGGAAAGAGAAAATATTTGTTTTATTTTTTATTTTTTCACTCTGTAGGGAAAATGAATTTAAAATGGTAGTAAACTCAAAAAGAAAACAATAGATAATTTAGAAAACCTCAGTAGGATTGAAAAAAAAAAAATCCATTAATAATTTGATAAAATAGTAAATCTTTTCCTATAGAATTTAAAAAAAACAACAGAGAGAGGGTTAAATTAATCATAACTCAAAATGTACCAATGGGTATGGCGAAATTTCTTATATGTTTTAAATGACATCGTGGTGTACCTTCAATGAAAATTTTAAGAAAACCCATATCAGAAAACAAAAGTTATTAAAGTCGCAACACACTAGTTTTATGATAAGTATTGTTTAAATACAATAAATTATTTTTAATATTTTTAATTATATATATATTTAAATATATTTATTTAATTAGCTATTTTGATACTAGATATTTTAAATATATATATTTAATTTTTATGTTTGGAAGTTGTAAATGAAATATTTAAATATTTAAATGTTATATATATTAATATATACTTATTTAAATGTATTTTGATAATAGATGTATGTAAATGCATGAAATGGATTATTTTTAGAATGAAATGATTTTTATAGAGAAATTGATTTTTATTATTGTGTGTGTTATTGTGAAAATTGGAGTTAAATTATTAGTGTTAATTTTCTTATTGCTTGTAAATGAAATTAAATTAAGTTGATTAAGTCCAAGTAATGCATTGATGATTTGATTGGATTTAGGGAATCTGAATGTTAAATTAATTATATGTTTGAATTGCTAATTGGTTGAGTTTTTCTTTGTTTGCATTGTTAGGCAATTAGGTTGTTTGGTTTTGTAAGTCTTGTAGAGAAGTTCCTTCTATGTGGGGCTGTTATATATGTTGGTTCAACTTTGATTTGTGTGGGGTAGTGCATGTGGGTGTAGACACTTTGAATGCCCAATTACCCTAGATGATATATGTGATATAGTATAAATACCTGGTTACTACGAATGGGTTATGTGACCTTATGTTTAAAAGTTGAGATGTGTTATCAATATTGTGCACCTTGTCTACCCATAAATTTGTGAATTTGAACCTAGTGTTTTTAGTAGGGGAGTGGCTCTTTGTGATTCGTTAATTTCACAAGTCTTTGGGAGTGGTCTATTGATGCTATGTTTTGTGATCTATTGATGCTATGATTTTGGGATTCTATAGGTGTTGTGTTGTCTATGTATTCCCATGTCACTCTTGTTTGGAGTTGAGTTTTGTATTTTCTGTTAGACCTCCTTGGTCGAAGATTCTTCTTTGTCATCTCCTAGCATAGGGGGTGGGTTTTCCTAAACCCATGTGGTTGGGTGGAATGTGCTACGCACCCCGTTGGGTTCCCTACTAGTGTTTGTACGTCATAGTGCCTTCTTGATGGAGCCTAGTCCATAGATTCTTTTATAGCTATATGTTTATGTTGTATTTCAATTATACTCGTGTATTGATGAATGACTCCCACATGTGTTGGGAAGTTTATGATGTAAACGTATGCATCTGATCTATGTATTGTGCTTGAAGCTGATGTAAAGTATAAATGTATCATTGTAATCATGTGATAAAATATAGTGGTTATTGTTTTATAAGCATGTTGTATATATGTGTATGGTTATTAAATAGAGTTGATCTTATTCATAATGGTCTATCTCTTGTGTATGTTTTGATCTTATAGTTATGATGGATGAATGGAATCAACTATTTCATTTTGGAATTTTATTTATCTTTTCATTTTGGGCTTGAATATGTAATGTTACCTTGTACACCCTAAAGGACTTAGGTGATGAACTTCTATTCATGTAATTGAATCTCGTGAAATGAAACATAATCTGAATATATTATATATTTTATATTTAAAGAAAATAAAATTGTGCCATAGTTGTTGTCCGTTGGGTTTTACATGGCGGGGCATTACAAAAGGCCAAAAAATAGACCCCAAAAAGACTAGAAAAAACACTAGCAACAACTAAGCTTGGGACTTTAAAATTTTCATTGTCTAAGCTTCCATATCGTTCATCTCCTAAACCCCCTTCTTTAAGATTTGGACCATCTGGGAAGTAGGAGACACTTTCCTCTTAAGGCTGGCATGGGTCTTCTTTGATATTCCTTGGTCCTCATTCTTGCTTTTATCCATGTCCTCTTCCAGGTCAACAACCAACGAGCCGTATTATGACTTTTCCAACTTTTCAGACATTGCATTAATGATAATGGCATTGTGCCTTGACATTCTATGGTTTTGTTCCACAACAATTTTCATATTATTTTTTACTATAACAATTTTAGCTTCCAAAGTCCTATACTTGTCCTCAATATCATCATCTGCTATCCCAGTATTGTTCTTTTTCCATTTTCCTTCTTCATTGTTCAGATTTGACAACTTCAGTTCCAATTCCTCCAACTTGCTATTTAGAACCTTGTTTCTAAGATTAAGATCATTGATTTCTTCATAGGCTCATTTTGTAACCCTAAAAATATCACCACTGCCACATCTGGAAGAGGTAAGGATGTCTCCAGACTGATCCCAATCTAAAATGAGGTTGAAATAACTCATGTTAGGGGAGCTGGGAAATTTGGTTCCAACATCTCTGACAGAGGAAGGAAGGGTAGAAACAGAATCCCTACTAGCTTCAGAGTTCTCAGCATTGTCCTCCATAGAATCCACATAGTAGGAAAACACCTTTTTGGTAGGGGAACCCTTGAGAATGGGTTTCTTTAAAGGGGCCAGGCAGCTAGGGTAATTCTCAGTGTTAACATTCATGATCTAGGGTTTACAAAGCTGAGTTTTCTTTCCAGAAAGGATAGTGGACAGATGGGCTTCAAAAATTCCCTTTGAGTTAGGCTTAGAATGAATCTAAGAGCCACCACTATTTGTATCATAGTCCTCAGACACCATGGAGGCAATCGGTTTGGAAAAAGCCAATAGGATTTGAAAATGTTTATAGATCAACCTAATAAGTCCAGGATGAAGAATAGGGTATCTCTTGGGATTTTTTCTTGTGGTCCTCTAGGCTATTACTCAACGAGTAGAACAAGTAATAAGGCAAAGAAATTTGTACCTTATGGTGGAAGTTGTTAAGGAGAACAAAATGATGACCATAAAATTTGGTGAATTTCCTATCCAAGGTAATATACTCCATAATTATACAGAACACCATTCTCCAAAGTGCCTTGATGGAGTTTATTTTGAAATAGTTGTTGGAAACTTTGACCAAGTTTTGTTTCTCCTTTTCTTTCTTAGGGAAATTGATTACTGCCTCATCTGAAAACCTTCTGTCACGATAAAATTTCATGCCCTCAGTGGACATTCTAGTAACCTCTCCTATGATTCTCTCATATATTTTCACCTTTCTCCCAAGAAGGATAATTTCTCCATTGTTCTAGTTCTTCTCAAAGTAGTCAATGGCTTGAGGATCAAGCCCATGAAGTTTTTCTAGGAATGGAACCAAATCTCCTTGCTCAACCTGTTTCTAGACCTTAGCATTCCTCATGTGTGTTTCATAGCTATTTGGCTTGACTCTTTTCCTGTCCTCCCCATTCTCGCATGCACCTAGCTTTAATCTCTACCAGTGTTGAGAACCTATTGCAAATTTATGCAACCATTCCAAAGAACCCACAAAGTGCATCGCTTATTCTTACCAGCTAATTTATTTGACACAACCCCATCAAATCTCTTGATTTTGATGTACTTATCCCTTTTCCCTATCATCATTAAAGATATTTTCTTCTTTCCCATGTGTAACATCATAATCTAATAAGGCAATGACTTCAGCTCCCAAGTCCTTGAGATTCTTCCAAGTGTTCAAACCTCCCCGCTTAACCCCCTCATTCAGAAAGTAATCCACCACACTGTTAGCTTCCCTATAGATGTGGGAGATTTTAAAATTTTCAAACTTATCTAAGACAGATTTAGCATCTTCAATCCAATTCTTAATAGACCAGGAGGGTGGGCTCCTACCTAGGATACAATCAATGATGTTTTTGGAGTCCCCTTCAAACCATAAATATTTTATATTCAGATTTTGTAGTAAATTTAAAAGTTGGAAAGCTCCTATAGCCACCAAAAAGTTACCATTTGAGTCCCTTTACACACCTCCACTTTTGGCCATCCTTGGTTTGCCCTTTGCAGTATCATCGAAGTTGGTTTTTGTCCAACCATTTGGAGGAAAGGTCTAACACATGCCTTTCCTATCTTTCTTAGTTGGCTTGGATGCCTTAGATACATTAATTTTGAGATTCCAATCCTTGACTATCATTAGATCATAGGGAGTGCACACCACAACCTCAAGATTTAAAGTTTTTTGGGTAATAACATTGAATTTTTCCTTTATTAGCCTTTTTTTTTCAAAAAAATTAATCTCCAACATTTCCTTATCCCTGAAAAGTCTATTATTACGTTCTTTCCACACTCCCCAAACAACAAAAGGAAAAAAAAAAAGCCCATAATCTTTTGAATGAATGGATTTTGAGATGGGGCTTTCCATTGTGAGAAGAAATCTTCAATGGATAGGGGGAACACTCAAGAAATATTCCAGAGAGCCATAAATTTTCCCTACATTATAGCAACAAATGGACAATGGAGAAATAAATGGTTTGTTGACTCCACTTCACTCTTACAAAGGTAACATATGTTGGGGATTTGTAATCCCCATTTGCCAAGATTATACACCGTGAGCACCTTATTTTGAACCAGAATGCAGAAGAAAATTTTGACTTTAGGAGTCAAGTTTTTTATCCATGCTTTAGACCAGAAAGGAGGGGGTTCTTGAGAAAGGGACAATTGAGAAACAGTCAATGATCATCCAACTAATTTTTCCCCAAACTAACAACCATCAAGGAGGATTGAAGTGGAGTCAATTCCTGGCTAACCATACACAAATCCACCCAATCTCCTTCACTCCAATAATCTCTTACATACTCTCCAAAATCAACTTTGCATAACTTAGCCCATCTCTTGAATCTTTCAATTTTGATTAGGGGATCCTTAAAAATCCATCTGTCTTCCTAGAACCTAGCTAGATTGCCACTTCTAATGTGCCAACCAACCCCTGATTCAAAAATATTTCTATCAACAATCATGTCATTCCAGCAAATTAAACCATGGGGAAGAAAAGGAGAATCCAACAAGGCTTTGAGGGACACACAATTGGTCATATATTTAAATTTTA
The DNA here is from genome assembly GCA_007258455.2 of Sequoia sempervirens. NCBI lineage: Eukaryota > Viridiplantae > Streptophyta > Pinopsida > Cupressales > Cupressaceae > Sequoia > Sequoia sempervirens. Next base: position 5,021,328 of record VDFB02000017.1, on the reverse strand, counting down.
AGATGTCTTTCCATTCTCCATTAGATGAAAAGGGTCTCCTTATTTGTTTAGAAAAAAGAGTCTTATTAATCATTATGATATTTCTAAGACCTAATCTCCCCAAGGATTTTGGTTTGCAAACCAAATCCCATCCTATTAGAGGCATCCTCTTTTTCTCCTCCACACCAGACCAAAGGAATCTTTTTTTGATCTTCTCAATGGCCTCCAAATATTTGGTAGATATTTTGAAAAGGTTAAGTGCATAAACTTGGATGTATTAAAGAAATAAAGGGAAGTCTTCTTTCTATTAACCATCTACCTAGTTTCCTTCTCATACTTGTTCAATATTTTTTTCAAAGTCTTAGCCTTAGTGACTGTTGACCTTCCCATCAACATAGTGTCATCAACAAATTGTTGCTGAGAACAAATCAATATTTATTAATATAGGAAAATTTATATTTATTTATATTTATTTATATTTTTATAAATTTATATTTTAATATAAAGTCTTGTAAAGGACTTTCACGCTTTTCTGAAATTAATTAACCTATTTCTTCCTAATTCAACATTATAAAATGTGATCAATAACATTATTACATCAATCTAGAAGATTCTAAATGTGAACTTAATGCTAAACTAGTGTTGTAGTCTGATTTACACAATCACATTGGTTTTTGTGTCATTCTAGGCTATGTGGACCTAATTTTAGTGTTGTAAGGTGCATTTAATTGCACTTTTGCATTTATTTATGTGTCCCAAGCTCTATTCATCATTTACATAATCCCTAATAGGTCTCAATTAACCCATATTGTGTATGCTGAGGCTTTAATTGATTAAATACCTGACAAGATGGAATTTTAAACATTATTTCCTAATTCCTTGGCTTCTTAAGTGTCAGAATGGCCCCTGTGGGACCCATTTTTCATGCATGGAGAAATAGTCCAATCCAAGTGGGACCCATTCACCATGTGTGGTGAATGAGTCCTATCTAGCCCCATTTTGACCTTTGAGAGGGAAATAAAGTGAAATTTTAATTAATTTTGTTTCATGTTAGCCTGTGATGAAGTATAGTCGGGATACTAAGGTACAATTTTCTATAAATAAGTGATTTTATCGACATTTTACACACAACAACTCATTTTTACATCTCTCATCATTCATTCATCATCCATCTTTTCATCCAAGTCAAGCATGTTAGGGTTTCTTCATTAGAAGTAATTAAGCTAGCTTTCTAAAGCATTTAAGGGCTAGATTTTCATGTATTGTTGTAGAAATACAAGATATATCATCATGGCAAGGTAATCAATTCCATTTTTCATGATTTATTACTATTTTTCATCAATTTTGTTTAATTACCCCAAAGGGGTTTGACCAAGGCAAACCCCCATGCCCTAACAATCAACATTTTCTCTTTTATTCTCGTGTGTTTGCATATTTTAGGCTCTTGGAATCTTGGAAATAATTTAGAATCAAGTTTCAAAGTTATTCAAGTCATGTTCTCATCATTCAAGTCAGAAACATGCTTTGGTTCAGTTTGGCAGAACTGGAATTGATTCGCCCAGAAGGGCGAATGAGACCCTCTAGGCTTGAAAATAAAGATTAACATTTTAGATGTTATTTTCAATCTCCATCTAGCTTTTAGGTATCTATCTTAAGTTTTGTTAAGTTATATTGCAGTTTCTCATGTTTCTAGGTCTTTTGTTTGAATACTCAAAGTGTTTTCCAGCACTTTAGAATAAAACTAGTTTTCACTCTTTAATATACATTTTCATTAATTTCTTAGCATTTAGACACATCTCCATGCACATTTCACACCCCTATTTCCATTTCTTCTAGTATTAACAAAGTCATTTTGGCTCATTTTCCTCTCCTTCTAGGTGAAAAACCCTGAGAAGGTGCAAGAGATTTTGGGGAGCCAAAATCTTTGTTTGACATCCTCAACCATTTTCATTTATTTATCTTACAACCTCTTTACTCTACACATTCCAAAAAATGTGCTCCATCCTCATCCAATAGAATTATGACAATTGTCACAATCCTATTAGATCCCTTTTTATCTCACATTCACCAATTTCACTCATTCTTCAACCCTTCAGTTGTATAATTAGAAGCCTTTTTTACTTGAAATGGATCCACTTATTGATGCAAAGTCATTATACTCATTCTCATCCATCCATCATCCAATTTCTATCACTATCTTTGAGGGAATTTGGCATTTATCAAATCCATTTGGATCCACAACTTGAAGCATTGTTACTCTACTAAGTTAATTTCTCAATCACTTTCATTTTGGAAGCTTATTAAAGGGGTCGGAAAGGGCATTTTTTCCACATCAAAGGATCACCACTCCCACTATGGGATAGAGTTTGAATATTCTTTTATATGCTTTCATTTTGTTTCTTTGATTTCTTATTGTCTTGTTTGCATATTAAGCATGTTCAAGTATCTCATAGGAATGCTTTATTTCATTTGTTTAAATTGACTAATATAATAATATTTGTCAATCTTTGATAAGTTCAAGTTTAGCATTGACATTTACAAGTCCTTGAAAGTTACAATTTTTTTCTAGGTCTTGTCACTTAGTTATATTTTCCATAGGTAACCCTTACTATAAAGATATATAAGGTATCTTAGATAATTTTATTTTTAAATGATCTTCACCCTTCACACATGCTTTTGCAATCCCCTAAATCCCAGAAAGATCAAAAAAATCTCAATCTTGGGTATTTGCAGGCATTTTTAGGTGGTTTTGGGCTATCTACAAGAAGTACAAATCCAACTATATGTCACTTTAGTTATAATTACTAGGTTCCTTGTTTCTTATTCATTTTTCCATCTTCCCCTCTTGTAGGACTTTGACCCCCAAGTAAATTTCACCTTTCTTCCATTGATATTTAGTTCAATAGTCACTTTTTTTAAATTCCTTCTCTTTCTGGGAATTTGACCCCCAATTAGACTTCAATTAATTGTTTATTTGCCTAATTTTTGGCCCACCATTAAGTGTCCTTGTATTCATTTTTAACCAAGTTGTTCCATTCATTAGTTCTATTTTTATTTTAAATTTTAATATTTTCTAGGTGTGTGTAAGTTTATCTATATTTAAATTCTCTTTACGATACATAAAAATGATAATTAGAAGTAGCCATAATATTATGTACCTCTTTACATTCATAATGCCATATACAATAGGTCTAACAAGCCATTTTTTTTCAGAAATTATCTTCTTGGTAATATATCCATAATGTTATTGTTTATATCTTTTCTTCTTATAAGCCTAACTATTGATCATGCCTATATCACAACTTGGATAAATTTGAGGCAATAATTTTAATACAAATGAGAATTATAACCTTAAAATGCCAAGTTATTAATTTTTGGCAAGGATTCCCTAAATTTTATAGTTAAGCATTTGGTAAGGAGGCGACTATTCAAGAAATAAAGGAAGTGAAAAAACTACATGATGGGAAAACATGTTTTTGAAATATCACCAAAGATAAAGATATTTGAGAAATATTGTAGATGGAATGAAACTAAATTTGGAAAATTAATAATGCCAACTAGGTTACCTAGTAGGAATATTAGTGAATTAACTTGAAGTTTTTTTTTGATAAAGATATTTGAGAAATATTGTAGATAGAATGAAACTAAATTTGGAACATTAATAATGCCAACTAGGTTACCTAGTAGGAATATTAGTGTATTAACTTCAAGTTTTTTTATAACCACCCTTTAATGGCATGCTTCTCACTACTCATCAATTCCTTTGTTCTTATTTATTTTTAGGAATCCTATTGCAATTTTCATTAGTGGCTACTAAATTGTGGAATTTTAAGGGATCTTAATAAAATAATGAGGAACAATTTTTAGAGATGTAGATGTGGAGATATTCTTGTTTTGAAAAAGGGGAGATGAGAATGTTGTTCTATTTGGATTGTTTAATGGTATAAATGTTTGTATATTTATTTTTTCCTTTGATTCATCTATTTGACAATGAAATAATTTATATATCTTCATATGACCTAATGTTAACATTAATCTTCTTTTGTAGCCTATATTACTTTAATATTATTCTTAGGTTTGAATCTTAACAACTAGAAATAGGGTATCTATTAGATTTTAAAGGTTCAATCTTTTATCTATATCAAAATGGTATCAAAGCACCAAAGATGATTCTAACAAGAAATTAATTAGAAGAGTTATAACTAAGGATATATTTCTATGTTTAGTTCTAACTCTACTAAATTATCACATGACATATATAGAGATCTAGTTGAAGAAACTTAAAAGGGTATAAATCATCCTCCCCATATTTTAAAGGGATGAATTTTTAACATTAAGATGAAATCCAAAAGGACAATGATAGACCAATAAGATAAAACAAGGTGAAGTAGAGATGAGAGAGCATACTATTGTGAACAACCTTGAAAAACAAGAATAAAGAAACCCTAGAAGCTAATTAGAAGAAGGAGAAGAGCATATTTTAATTGAAATGTAAGTGTAAAAGTTTACAAGTTGATTGTACATAGTGGATCTACTAAAAATATATTAAGTATATAAATGGTTAACAAGTTGCATTTAGCTTGCATTTTAGAATGTCACTTACAATATTTATTGATTGAAGAAAGAACATAGTGTTCTTATGAATAAATCATGTATTGTTTCTTGAAAAATTGTTCCTTATGTGGATGAAGTTCTATCTGACATGGTTGTAATGGATTCTTCTTATTTACTATTAGGTAGACTTACCAAAATGACTAGAAAAATTGAAGAGTGTTAGCTTTGGTAGTGTTAAGAATATAAATATTTTTTACCTTTACATTAATGTGTGCACACAGTTTGAAAATTCCAAACTAATAGTGGAATCAACACTGGCTTGCTCCTATCCTTGGAGTACAACAAATGAAAATATAAATGATTCTTGAAATAGAACCAATGGATCCTAAGAGAACACTTAGAAGGTAAAACTACTAGGAAGCCCTCATACCCAAGTTAGTAGTGATAAAATTCAAGATGAAATATACTAGATTAAATTATTTTAAACTAGTAGGCTTTGCATTTTTTGAATATGGGAAAGATAATATAAATTTTCTTTAAAAAATTGTATCCAACCACTCATCATTTTCTTTATGGTTATCTTAATTCTAGTTATAACTATTACTTTTTTATGAAAGGTAAAAAAATATTTTGAAAGGGGCCTCACCCTTTACAAAAAAAAATTCCTAGAGACAAGGCTAAAAAAAAACCATGTGCCACACAAGAGACAAACCAACCCAGAAGAACCACTTAAGAGAGCTTGCACAATCCTTAAATACCTTATTATGGTCCCCATGCCCCAACTAGCCCCATCTCCACCACCTATCTTTAGAATGGGGATCCAAACTAGATTGAGGAGGTCACTTTTACATTTTTTGAATGCTAGTCCAAGAACTAGGGTTATCCACAAGTACAAGATAGAACCCTAGAGTTGAATCCAACCCATTAGACACATTTTTCATAAGAGAAACATGAATCACATAGGAAAATCATGAAATCCCATTGATAAAAAAATAGAAAATACTTTGGAGGTTCTACATAACTATGGGAAGAAAGAACAATTGAGGCCATGAAATCAAGTCTTAACTATAGTAACTAGTAACAATAGTAATATTTTTTATGCTTTCTATAAAGAGAAACACCAGGGTTTTTTTTTTAAGATGTAAATCAAGAATATTTCTTGATTTCAATTAAAGAAGAGATGGTAGTAGTGTTGTATGTTGGTTTTTAATGCTGTAAATATTTCTATATGCTATGTTCCTTTGATTTGTATGTGAAAAGATGAAAGAATGTAATTTTCTAAAGTATAAAAATGTTACCATCATCTGCTCTGCTCTAAAAATTCATATGCTATATTTATTTGGAGTGGCAAGAAACTTGGTATTTAAGAAATCAAAATAAGTGAAAGGAAATGATATAAGTACAAAAAGTTAAATTAATAATAATAAATACGACAACCAAATTGTTGGAATAAAGATAAATAAATAACAAATTTGAATCTTTATATGAAATGCAAGAGAACACTTGTAGTACAAATAAAGTGATAATTATAATTATAGATACTTATATAAAAAAACACTCTCCAACAAGTTAAAAATATAGCATTCCAGTGCTCTACAAATAAAAGATGATTAAGGGAAACATAAGTAACCTACAACAAAGCCCAAGACTTATACTAACTTAGCATCTGAAGCACCCAGGGTGCATACTCTAAATACTGGAGCTAGAGAAAGATCGGAGTTCATAACATACAACCAACATAGAACTAAACAAATAGATAAAAAAATATTAAAAGCAGAGTAGGCAGGGGATGGCTTCATCAACAATGCAACTTGGGGTTTGAGACTATTGGCCCTTCTCTAGCATACATCTCTAAAATCAAATAGAATTTGTGTCCACAAACTGATAGACCTTGCTTTACTTTGTCAAGAGCTTTGTCAGCCTCTCACTTCAAAATTTTAACCTCATAACTATCACAAAAACCTGCAGTGTTTGAACTTATCCACTCTTCAATTATTTTATGCCTTCTATTTGCCAAAGCCACCAGGAACATCTAGAATAAAGAATAGCACTCGCCGTCGTTTCTACCATTCCCACGTAAAAACTTCTCTAGTGTTGACTTGATTTGGAATAAAACATCTCTAATAATAGTAGGAGTTGTTGATTTTGTACATGGGGAAAGATAGAGTTCCAAATCCTTGATGTCATATGGAACACCCTGGACAACAACAGGAGACTCAGGAATTTCTTCCTGTCTGTCGAAATTAACTAACACCTGAAATTCTTAATTCTTATTTGTCACAGAAAGACATCCCATTTGTACTGCAAACAAAAGATTTCTCTTTAGAATAAGAAAATGGAACCTGGAGTCCTACGCCTATTGAAAAATTGATGAAGCTTTGCTTGATCCAAATAGCCTTTTCAAAGAGCTCTCGTTCCTTCCTTTAGAACCTCTCCTTCAGATTTCTTGCTAAATTATCTAATCTAAAATTTAATTCAAAAGAACCTCTCTTCGAGAATAATGAAAAACTAAATAAATTTCTACAGAAGAAGAACAAGAGAACATACAATTCCAAAAACTCAATATTTTTGTGTAACTTTTGTCATTTCCCCTCCCTAAAAATCCCACAATTTTGCTATTAAATAAAAATATATCTTCTTGTTTGTCAAAAAATCTAAAAATCAAAATTAAAATAAGTTTTCTAATTTCATTCCCAGCTTTACAGCCAAAACTCAACATTCATTGGTCCTTCTGTTGTTTTCTTTCTTGTATTGATTTTTTTTTTCTATTTAACAACACTTTTTGTTTTTAATTCTAATTTTGTAGTTTTACTTGCAATTCACACAATTTAATTTATTTAATTAATTTATTTCATAATTATCCTCAACATGCTCTTTTAATTAAATTATCAAAATACTAATTTTAAATAATTCAATTCACACTTTTCCTTTTCTTTATCTTTAATAAATATACGGCTTTTAAAATAAGACTTTCATATTTTGATACAAACTATTCCCATATTATTATTCACATTTATTAATAGCATTTAAATATATAATTTACATCATACAAAACACCAACGTAAAATAAATACCAAAAGTACACTCACACAAACCACTATAATAAAATACAAAAATGACAAAGGTCAAAATGTACAATACCAAGAAACATAAGATATTTTGACAAAACATGGGACGGGGTGACTTCCTTATCATCTCTATTTCAACTTCATGACCGTTGGGTTAAATTGATGCTCGCCCTGTCCTGCCAAAGCAAGTGGAATCGAGATTTTGTACCTACAATTCCTTCATACAAACAAGATTGAGTACAACATGTATATATATATATATATATGTATATATATAGATATATATATATATATATATATATATATATATAATCAAAACATCACATCATCAGAAGGAATTGTAGCATAGTAGGGCACTTGTAAACGAGTGGTGCTACACTATCCTCTCACCAAAACTATACTAGAAATTACAACATTAAATATAAAGTAACATTGCTAAACTAACTGATCAAATCATAAAATAATTACTAAACCAGTGCATCACAACATACTATTAAAATCAAATTAAACATCTCCAAACCAAATTTCATATCATCATATCCATGTCCTCAAATGAAGTAGCATAATCACCAAGACATCTAACTATCCAATCTACTAACCAACAATAAATAGTAACTATCAAAGTCTCAAAGTATCAAGCAAAAGCATAGAAAGATAACAAGTCCAAAAACCAACATGAGGGGTATTACATCCTCCCCCAATGAATTCAGCTTACTCCTGGAAGCTAGTAAACAAGTAAGGATAGGATTCCCTAGTATGGGAGGCATCCTCCCATGTTGCTGAAGTCTCATCATTGGGGTCCCACTGGACTCGCACTTGTGGTGACTATGTCATCAAAGTAACTCATAAGTTTCAGTATGAAGTCTTACCAATATGAATGTCTCATCGACAACTTTATCCTAGAGGCATCGGGGTAACACTAAGGGTTTGGTAGGAACTCTTAGTGATGGAGATAAGTCTTGCTGACTGTTGTTTGTGTTGATATGACTCCTAGTAACTGAAGTCTTTAGCGAAAGGTGTGAAGCATTTGGTATGAAGTCTCAACGATAGCCTAAGTCTTGTTGACTATTGAACACTTCAGAATACCTTGTGAACACTGGTGTGATGTCTTGGTGAAAGACGATAGTCTTGCTGATGGGAATACTCATGTCTATGTGACTTTGGAACTTTGGTATGGTGTCTCATTGAAAATGATGGTCTTGCCGAATAGCGATATAACTAATAATCATCGGTATGAGGTCTTGGCGACAAGGGGAAGTCTTAGCGATAGCTTTCTAGACTTGGTGTAACATCTTGCCGATAATGATGACTCTTGGCGATATCGGTAGTTAGCTCTTGTGGCATCGTGGAAACATAGTTAGTGTCTCACCAACATGTAGATACATTATGAATGCCTTTCACTAAATGGAGACTATCCTACATGGCTTGTATTCGACCAATCAGAGAAGCCGAATGGGAACCACTAGCAATTGGACTGTTGCGGCCGTTACTGAGAGAAAGATTGACAGACCATGGGTATCATGGATATTCTCAGAAGTTGCAGATTTTGATCAGTTCGGTTGTTGGATGAACTATAGATGAATTGTTCGTTGTGTATTAGTGTCAATTCTATTCTGAGAAGACTATAACTTGTATGTTCCATGTACAAGGTTGATCATTATGAATGCTACTGTAAATTGACATCAGAAAGATAAGTCTGATCTTTGTATGTAATCTCCATTACTATAATACAAAGTGAATTCTCTTGGTATGGTGGGTTTTTCTCCCGTAAGGGTTTTCCAATGTAAATCTGGTGTTCATATGTGTATGCCTAATTCTTTGTTTCTATTATCTCTTTCAAGTGCATCTTAATTGGACTATAATTGTAAAATTTAAATGTGTCTCTGCATTCTTCCTTGAGGTTTTTGATGTTAGCAAATTTGTTTCCGTACCTTAGCTTTCCTTACAAGTGGTACCAGAGCCTAGCCAGTTGTGTTATCCTTGTGGGTACATTGGGTTTTTTGAGTCAATTCTATTCAGTGGGAGTTTTCTAGAAGTTTGTTGATTCTAATTACAATTTGAGATGGCTAGCACATGATCTATGGCTTGTTGTGTATGGAACTAAACTTACAGGAATGAAGCAAGAAGATTGGGACCTTGTAGATAGAAACTCTAAGGGGCTGATAAGGCTCTATTTGGTAGACTCTATTCTTCTAAATGTGTATGAAGAGAAGAATGCATCTTCCTTGTGGAAGAGACTGGCATCTATTTATTAGGGGAAATCCTTGGTGAATAAACTGTTCCTGAGGAAGAAGCTATAAACTTTGAGAATGTAGGAAGGAGGGTCTATAGCTGATCATTTGAACACATTCAACATGTTGATTGCACAGTTAACATCTATTGGTGTGAAGATTGATGAAGAGGATCATTGTATGATATTGTTATGTTCTTTCCCATACTCTTGGGATCACCTGGTGATGGCTATTGGGAGTACAACATCTAATTTCAAGATAGAATATGTTGTTGCTTCTTTTTTGTTAGAAGATGTGAGAAGGAAATCTTCTAAGATAGAAAAGGAGGCTCTTCTTGTTAGAGGAAATTTTTTAAAAAAAGGCAAGAAGAAGGACAAGAAATCCAAATCTAAATTAGAGGGGAGATCAAAGTCTCCTGGCAAGAAGTCCAAGGTGAAGTGCTGGAATTGTGGGCAACCTGGTCATGTCCGAAAGGATTGTAAAGAGGAGAAAAAGAAGAAGAAAAAGAGCTCTTTTGACAATGATTCCTCTCAAAGTGATGCATATGCCTTCATTATAGCCTTGGCTACAAAGGCATCGAATGATGTCTAATTGATTGATTCTGAAGCATCTTTTCACATGACATCTCATAGAGACTGGTTCACAAAGTATGAAGAATACGATAGTGGAAAGGTGTACTTTGCAAGTGATTCATCTTTGGAGATAGTTGGCCATGGAAGAGTCATAATCCAATTCCCTAATGGAAGAGTGAAGAGGATCAAGGATGTGATGCATATACCAGGTCTAGCTCAGAATCTATTGTCTGTTAGTAAGCATAATGATATTGGAGTACAAGTCATGTTCTCTGGAAATGGTTGCAAGATGACTGGAGGCTCAATGGTGCTAGCAAGGGGTACTTACATTGGAACCTAATACAAGCTAGATGCACATGTTGTTTAATGTAACAATGTCTCTGTAAAGTTGCAAAAAGCTACTCATGGAGGAAAAGAGGGAAATTTTTTATAATTGTGTAGACTCTATGAAAGTTAAACTTCTAGCAGAAAAGACTATGCTCTGGAATCATAGGCGAGGCCACATTGGAGAGAAAGGTCTAAAAACCTTGAAGAATAAAAACTTGGTGGAGGGCCTTGATGATTGTAACCTTGAATTTGAATTTTGTGAGCATTGTATATATGGAAAACAACACCGTGTTTCTTTTTATTCCAGTCCTCACAAATCTTCTGGTTTGCTAGATTATATTCATTCTGATGTATTTGGTCCAGTAAATGTTTCTTCTTTGTCTAATTCAAGGTACTATGTATCTTTTATTGATGATTATTCAAGAAGAGCATTTGTCTATTTTTTGAAAAGTAAATCACAAGTGTTCAGTCAGTTTAAGAAATTTAAGACCCTTGTAGAAAATTAGACTAGAAGAAAAATAAAATGTTTAGGGACTGATAATGGTAGTGAATTTTTTAATGATGATTTCGAGAGGTACTATAAAGACCATGGGATTAAAAGACATAAGAATACACCCTATACTCCATAGTAGAATGGAGTTGCAGAAAGGTTCAATAGGATAGCAATGGAGAGAGCACTAAGTATGCTGAGTAGTGCTAGCTTGGAGGACAAGTTCTGAACTGAGGCTATTGCTACTTCATGTTACTTGATAAATCATTCTCCAAATTCTGATCTTGTTGAGAAAACACTTTTGGAAGCAAGGTCTGGTGAAAAGCCCTTTCTAAGACACATTCGTGTTTTTGGCTATGAGGCATATGCATATGTGTCAAATGAGAAAAGATCTAAGTTGGAGAACAAGGCTATCAAATGTATTTTTATTGGCTATAGTGCTGGCATAAAAGGATACAAGCTTTGTAATATTGATATAGAGAAGGTTCCATACAGCAGAAGTGTTATCTTTCATGAGCTAAAGCCTTCTACCTTGGATCTGCAGTCAGAGATAAAGTTTGAAAACAATAAAGATGTAGTTGAAATTCTTCTGACACTAGAGAAAGAGGAATTGAAAATTCAAAATGTACCTAAAATTGAGTAGAGCTCAAGTGGTTCTGAAAGTTCAGAAGAAGAAGAACAACCTTAGCCTCAGCAAGTGAGGAGGTCAACTCGTGAAAGAAAGAAACCTGATAGGTATGTTGTCTCTTTGATAGATTCCTCTTGTGCCAATGCTTTGATTTCTAGCACTGATGATCCTAGGACTATAAAAAAGGCATTTAAAATGTCTGATTCAAACTCTTGGTTGGAAGCCATGAATGAAGAAATGACATCATTAAAGAAAAATGATACCTAGAGTTTGGTGCCCTTGCCTAAAAGTAGAAAAGTTGTGGGCTGCAAATGGGTATTAAGAAGAAGATAGGTCTGGATGGCAGTGTGGAAAAGTACAAGGTGAGATTGGTTGCGAAGGTTTATTCCAAGGTAGAGGGAATTGATTATGGGGAAATCTTTTCTCCTATAGCTAAGCTGACATCTATCAAATTTCTTTTGTCACTTGTAGCAGTGTATGACTTAGAGATCGAATAGATGGATGTGAAGACAAACTTTCTTCATGGTGATCTTGAAGAAGAAATCTATATGTCCCAGCCTGAGCACTTTGTGGAGAAAGGTAAAGAAAAATTGGTTTGCAAGTTAAAGAAATCTCTGTATGGGTTAAAATAGTCTCCTAGAATGTGGTACCAGAAGTTTGATACTTTTGTATTGTCTTTGGGATTTTTAAGATCAAAATTTGATCATTGTGTGTATTATAAAGCTGAAAGTGACCGAGTGCTTATTATTGCTCTCTATGTTGATGATATGTTGTTCATAAGCAATAGTAAGTTGATAATTTATGATATTAAGTCTCAATTGTCTGCTAAGTTCGAAATGAAACATCTTGGTGCAGCAATGTATATTCAATGGATGGAAATAACCAGGGATAGGAAGAATATAATACTTTGGCTTAGTCAAAGTAAGTATATCAAGACTGTTCTAGAGATATTTTGCATGAATGATTGCAAGCATCTAGTTTTCCCAGTCTTGCAGGGAATGGAGCTATCTATTGAAGACTATCCAAAATATCCTACTAAGATGGAGGACATGACTAGTGTACCCTATGCTAGTGCGGTTCACACTCTGATGTCTGCAATGGTTTGTACAAGGCCATACATTGCCCAAGTAGTGGGAGTACTTAGTCAGTTTATGGCTAATCCTGGAAGGACACATTAGGATGCTGTGAAGAAAGTATTCAGATATTTGAAGGGCACTTCAAAATATCCTATGTTACCATGGGAACTTGGTTGAATCATAGAGGACTCTCAACATTTGAGGATATGTAGATTCTAATTATGTAGGGGTCATTGACAGTAGGAGGTCCACTAGTGGATACATTTTCATGATGAATGGTGGTACAGTGAGTTGGATGAGTAAGTGGCAAGCTATAGTTGCTTTGTCCACTATAGAGGTTGAATACATGGCAACTACACATGCTTGTAAAGATATAGTTTTGTTAAAATGTTTTTGTTCTAACATTGGTTTTGATGCATGAAAAATAACTATTTTCTGTGATAGTCAGAGTACAATTTGTTTGGAAAAGAATCTTGCTTTCCATGCCAGGACAAAACATATAGATGTATAGTACCACTTTCTACGAGATATGGTGGTGGATGGAAATGTCATTTTGGAAAAAGTTGATACTCTGGAGAATGATGCAGATACATTGATGAAGCCAGTGAGCACAAATAGGTCCAGGTGGTGTGCTATTTTGATGGGCCTTAGTGCCCATGATTTTTAGTAGTTTTGTTGTGCTCTGGAGGTGCCTATATGATCTTTGTCAAGTGGGAGATTGTTGGAAATATGTGCCTCAATCTCACAAGCTAAAACCTTGGAAAGGGAAAAGTTAGTGTAACTTTCATTTTGTCTGGCCGACTGGGAGTTTAGTAACATTGAGGTTTGTAAAGGTTTCCGAGACAATAGTTCTATCTTGTTGACTGGTGTTGTCTCTGTGACTTGTGGCATTCACTCTAACCTTCTACCGAGTGGAGATCTCTGGTCAATGGTTTGGTTCCATACGTTGTTTAGGAAGACTTGTGGTGACTGTGTCATTGGAGTAACTCATGTTTTGGTATGAAGTGTTACCAATATGAATGTCTCGCCCACAACTTTATCTTGGAGCCATCAGGGTAACACTAAGGGTTTGGCAAGAACTCTTAGCAATGGAGATAAGTGTTGTCGATTGTTGTTTGTGTCGATATGAATCCTAGTGACTCAAGTCTATGATGAAAGGTGTGAAGCATTCGGTATGAAGTCTTAGTGATAGCCTAAGTCTTACTGACTATTGGACACTTTAGAATACCTTGTGAACATCGGTGTGATGTCTTGGTGAAAGATCATAGTCTTTCCAATGGGAATACTCACGTCTATGTGACTTTGGAACTTTGGTATGGTGTCTCATAAAAAATGATGGTCTTTCTGAATAGTGATACAAGAAATAATCATCGGTATGCGGTCTTGGGGACAAGGGAAAGTCTTAGCGATAGCTTTTTGGACTCGGTGTAACATCTTGCCAATAATGATGACTCTTGGCAATATCGATAGTCAGGTCTTGTGGCATTGGGGAGACACAGTTAGTGTCTCACTGACATGCAGATACATTGTGAATGTCTTTGACCGAATGGAGACTATCCTACGTGGCTTGTATTTGACCAATCAGAGAAGCCGAATGGGAACCACTCGTAGTTAGACTATTATAGATGTTACTGAGAGGAAGATCGAAAGACCATGGGCATCATGGATATTCTTAGAAGTTGCAAATGTTGATTGGTTTGGTTGTTGGATGAACTGTAGATGAATTGTTCGATGTGTATCAGTGTGAATTCTATTATGAGAAGACTGTAACTTGTATGTTCCCTGTACAAGGTTGACCATTATGAATGCTGCAGTAAATTGACATCAGAAAGATAAGTCTAATATCTATATGCAATCTCCATTACTGTAATACAAAGTGACTTCTCTTGGTGTGGTGGGTTTTTTTCCCGTAAGGATTTCCCCACGTAAATCTGGTGTTCATATGTGTATGTTTAATTCTTGATTTCTATTACTCTTTCAAGTGCATCTTAATTGGATTGTAATTGTAAAATTTAAATGTGTATCTACATTCTTCTCTGAGGTTTTTGACATTAGGAGAGTTGTTTTCGCACCTTAGCTTTCCTTACAAGTGGTATTAGAGCCTGGCTAGTTGTGTTATCATTGTGGGTACATTGGGCTTTTTGAGTCAATTCTATTAAGTGGGAGTCTTGTAGAAGTTTGTTGATTCTAATTATAGTTTGAGATGGCTAGCACGTTAGGAAAGATTGAAATAGAGAAATTCAATGACAACAATTTTGAGTTGTGGAAACTCAAAATGGAAGATCTGTTGGTTGACCATGATCTGTGGCTTATTGTGTCTGGAACTAAACCTATAGCCATGAAGCAAGAAGATTGGGACCTTGCAGATAGAAATTCTAAGGGGATGATAAGGCTCAATTTTGAAAACTCTGTGTTTCTAAATGTGCATGAAGAGAAGATTGCATCTTCCTTATGGAAGAACCTGACATCTATTTATCAGGGGAAGTCCTTGGTGATTAAATTGTTCATGAGGAAGAATCTATACACTTTGAGAATGTAGGAAGGAGGGCCTATAGCTAATCATTTGAACACATTCAACATGTTGATTGCACAGTTAACATTTGTTGGTGTGAAGATTGATGAAGAGGATCGTTGTATGCCATTGTTATGTTATTTTCCAGACTCTTGGGATCACTTGGTGATGGCTATTGGGAGTACAATATCTAATTTCAAGATGGAATATGTTGTTGCTTCTTTGTTATTAGAATAGATGAGAAGGAAATCTTTTTAGATGGCAAAGGAGGCTCTTGTTGTTAGAGGAAAATCGAAAGAAAAAGGCAAGAAGAAGGACAAGAAATCCAAATCTAAATTAGAGGGGGGATCAAAGTCTCCTGGCAAGAAGTCCAAGGTGAAGTGCTGAAATTGTGGGCAACTTGCTCATGTCTAAAAAGATTGCAAAGATGATAAAAAGAAGAAAAATAGCTCTTCTGACAATGATTCCTCTCAGGGTGATGCAGATTCCTTCATTGCAGCCTTGGCTACATAAGCATTAGATGATGTCTAGCTGATTGATTCTAGAGCATCTTTTCACATGACATCTTATAGAGACTAGTTCATGAAGTATAAAGAATACGATAGTGGAAAGGTGTACTTTGCAAGTGATTCATCTTTGGAGATAGTTGGCCATGGAAGAGTCATAATCCAATTCCCTAATGGAAGAGTGAAGGGGATCAAGAATGTGATGCATATACTAGGTCTGGCTTAGAATCTACTATCTGTCAATAAGCTGAATGATATTGGAGTACAAGTAACATTCTCTAGAAATGGTTGCACGATGACTAGAGGCTTAATGGTGCTAGCAAGGGGTGCTCGCATTGGTACCTTATACAAGCTGGATGCATATGTTGTTCAATTTAACAATGTCTCTGTAAAGTTGTAGAAAGCTACTCATGGAGGAAAAGAGGGAAATGTTCCTAATTGTGTAAACTCTATGCAAGTTAAACTTCTAGTAGAAATGACTGTGCTCTAGCATCATAGGCATAGGCCACATTAGAGAGAAAGGTCTAAAAACCTTGAAGAATAAAAATCTGATTTAGGGGCTTAATGATTGTAACCTTGAATTTGAATTCTATGAGCATTGTAAATGTGGAAAACAACACCGTGTTTCTTTTTATTCCATTCCTCACAAATCTTCTGGTTTGCTAGATTATATCCATTCTGATGTATTTGGTCCAGTAAATGTTTCTTCTTTGTCTAATTCAAGATACTATGTATTGTTTATTGATGATTATTCAAGAAGAGCATTTGTCTATTTTTTGAAAAGTAAATCAGAAGTGTTCAGTCGATTTCAAGAATTTAAGAACCTCGTAAAAAATAAAACTGGAAGAAAAATAAAATGTTTAATGACTGATAATGGTGGTGAATTTTGTTCTGATGATTTTCGAGAGGTACTGTAAAGACCATGGGATTAAAAGACATAAGAATACACCTTATACTCCACAACAGATGGAGTTGTAGAAAGGTTCAATAGGATAGTGATGTAGAGAGCACAAAGTATGCTAAGTAGTGCTAGCTTGGAGGACAAGTTTTGGGCTGAGGTTGTTGCTACTACATGTTACTTGATAAATCGTTCTCCAAATTTTGCTCTTGTTGAGAAAAAACCTTTAGAAGCATGGTCTAGTAAAAATCCCTCTCTGAGACACATTCATGTTTTTTGCTGTGAGGTATATGCATATGTGCCTAATGAGAAAAGATCTAAGTTGGAGAACAAGGCTGTCAAATGTATTTTTATTGGCTATAGTGTTGGCATAAAAGGATACAAGCTTTGGAATCCTGATATGGAGAAGGTTCTATACAACAGAAGTGTTATCTTTCGTGAGCTGAAGCCTTCTACCTTGGATCTATAGTTAGAGAGAAAGTCTGAAAACAAGAAGGATGTAGTTGAAATTCCTCTGACATCAGAGAAAGAGGAATTTAAATTTAAAATGTTCTTGAAACTAAAAAGAGCTCAAGGAGTTTGAAAGTTCAAAAGAAGAAGAACAACCTTAGCCTCAGCAAGTGAGGAGGTCAACTCATGAAAGAAATCGACCTAATAGGTATGGGTTCTCTTTGATAGATTCTACTTGTGCCTATGCTTTGATTTCTAGCACTGATTATCATAGGATTGTAAAAGAGGCATTTAAAATGTCTGATTCAAACTCTTGGTTGGAAGCCATGAATGAAGAAATGGCATCATTAGAGAAAAATGATACCTAGAGTTTGGTGCCCTTTCCTGAAGGTAGAAAAGTTGTGGGCTGCAAATGGGTATTTAAGAAGAAGATAGGTCTGGATGGCAGTGTGGAAAATTACAAGGCGAGGTTGGTTGCGAAGGGTTATTCCAAGGTAGAGGGAATTGATTATGGGGAAATCTTTTCTCCTGTAGCTAAGTTGACATCTATCAGATTTCTTTTGTCACTTGCAGTAGCGTATGCCTTAGAGATCAAACAGATGCATGTGAAGAAAACATTTCTTCATGGTGATCTTGAAGAAGAAATCTATATGTCCTAGCCTGAGTGCTTTGTGGAGAAAGGTAAAGAAAAACTGGTTTGCAAGTTAAAGAAATTTATGTATGGGTTAAAATAGTCTCCTAGAATGTGGTACAAAAAGTTTGATACTTTTGTATTGTCTTTGGGATTTGTAAGATCAAAATCTGATCACTGTGTGTTTTATAAAGCTAAAAGTCACTGAGTGCTTATTATTGCTCTCTATGTTGATGATATGTTGTTCATAGGCAATATTAAATTGATGATTTCTGATCTTAAGTCTTAGTTGTCTGCTAAGTTCGAAATGAAAGATCTTGGTGTAGCAAGGTATATTCTGGGAATGGAAATAACCAGGGACAGGAAGAATAGAAAAATTTGGATTAGTTAGAGTAAGTATATCTGGACTGTTCTAGAGAGAGTTTGCATGAATGATTGCAAGCATCTAGTTGTTCTAGTCTTGTAGGGAACGCAACTATCTTTTGAAGACTGTCCAAAATCTCCTACTGAGATGGAGGACATGACAAGTTAACCCTATGCTAGTGTGGTTGGAATTCTGATGTATGTAATGGTATGTACAAGGCCAGACATTGCCTAAGAAGTGGGAGTACTTAGTCGGTTTATGGCTAATCCTAGGACACATTGGGATGCTGTGAAGAGAGTATTCATATATTTGAAGGGCACTTCACAATATACTTTGTGTTACCATGGGAACTTGGTTGAATCATAGAGAACCCTTAGTATTTGAGGATATGTAGATTATGATTGGGTAGGGGACATTGACAGTAGGAGATCCACCAGTGGATACATTTTCATGATGAATGGTGGTGCAGTGAGTTGGATGTGTAAGCGGTAGGCTGTAGTCACTTTGTCAAATACAGAGGCTAAATACATGGTAGCTACACATGCTTATAAAGAATCACTTTGGTTAAAACGTTTGTGTTCTAACATTGGTTTTGATGTAGGGAAAATAACTATTTTCTGTGACAGTCAGAGTGCAATTTGTTTGGCAAAGAATCCTACTTTCCATGCCAAGACAAATTATATAGATGTACAGTACCACTTTGTATGAGATATGGTGGTGGATGGAAAGGTCATTTTGGAAAAAGTTGATACTTTGGAGAATGATATGGATGCATTAACGAATGCAGTGAACACAAACAGGTCCAGATGGTGTGCTAATTTGATGGGCCTTAGTGCCCATGATTTTCAATAGTTTTGTTGTGCTCTGGAGGTGCCTATATGATCTTCATCAAGTGGGAGATTGTTGGAAATATGTGCCTCAATCTCACAGGCTAAAACCTCTGAAAGGGAAAAGTCAGTGTAACTTTCATTTTGTCTAGCCGACTGGCAGTTTAGTAACATTGTGGTTTGTAAAGGTCGTAGAGAAAATGCTTCTGTCTTGCCGACTGGTGTTGTCTCTGTGACTTGTGGAATTCATTGTAACCTTCTACCTAGTGGAGATCTCTAGTCGATGGTTTGGTTCCATGTGTTGTTCAGGAAGACTTGTGGTGACTGTGTCATCGAAGTAACTCATATGTTTCGGTATGAAGTCTTACCGATATGAATCTCTTGCCGACAACTTTATCTTGGAGGCATCAGGGTAACACTAAGGGTTCGGTAAGAACTCTTAGTGATGGAGATAAGTCTTGAGGACTATTTTTTGTGTCGATATGACTCCTAGTGACTAAAGTCTTCAGTGAAAGGTGTGAACCATTTGGTATGAAGTCTTAGTGATAGCCTAAGTCTTGTTGACTATTGGACACTTTAGAATACCTTGTGAGCATTGGTGTGATGTCTTGGCGAAAGATGATAGTCTTGCTGATGGGAATACTCACATCTATGTGACTTTGGAACTTTGGTATGGTTTCACATCAAAAATAATGTTCTTTCCGAATAGCAATACAAGTACTAATCATTAGTATGAGGTCTTGGCGACAAGGGGAAGTCTTAGTGATAGCTTTCTGGACTCAGTGTAACATCTTTATGATAATGATGACTCTTGGGGATATCGATAGTCAGGTCTTGTGGCACTAGGGAGACATGGTTAGTGTCTCACCGACATGCAGATACATTGCGAACACCTTTGACTGAATGGAGACTATCCTAC
The DNA here is from genome assembly GCA_007258455.2 of Sequoia sempervirens. Taxonomy (NCBI): domain Eukaryota; kingdom Viridiplantae; phylum Streptophyta; class Pinopsida; order Cupressales; family Cupressaceae; genus Sequoia; species Sequoia sempervirens. The sequence continues at coordinate 5,001,296 of VDFB02000017.1, read as the reverse complement.
GTGGCTTGTATTCGACCAATCAGAGAAGCCGAATGGGAACTGCTAGCTATTGGACTATTGCGGCCATTACTGAGAGGAAGATTGATAGACCATGGGCATCATGGATATTCTCAGAAGTTGCAGATGTTGATTGGTTCGATTGTTGGATGAACTATAGATCAATTGTTTGATGTGTATTAGTGTGAATTCTATTTTGAGAAGACTATAACTCATATGTTCCCTATACAAGGTTGATCATTATGAATGCTGCTCTAAATTGACAACAAAAAGATAAGTTTGATCTCTATATGTAATCTCCATTACTTAATACAAAGTGACTTCTCTTGGTGTGGTGGGTTTTTCTCCTGTAAGGGTTTTCCCACGTAAATCTGGTGTTCATATGTGTATGTTTAATTCTTTGTTTCTATTAACTCTTTCAAGTGCATCTTAATTGGACTGTAATTGTAAACTTTAAATGTGTCTCTGCATTCTTGAGGTTTTTGATGTTAGAAGAGTTGTTTCCACACCTTAGCCTTCCTTACAAGTTGTATCAGAGCCTAGCCAGTTGTGTTATCCTTGTGGGTACGTTGGGTTTTTTGAGTCAATTCTATTTAGTGGGACTCTTGTAGAAGTTTGTTGATTCTAATTATAGTTTGAGATGGCTAGCATGTTAGGAAAAATTTGTTGGTTGACTGTGATCTGTGGCTTGCTATGTTTGGAACTAAACCTACATGCATGAAGCAAGAAGATTGAGACCTTGTAGATAGAAAGTCTAAGAGGCTGATAAGGCTCTGTTTTGCAGACTCAATTCTTCTGAATGTGCATGAAGAGAAGACTGCATCTTCCTTGTGTAAGTGATTTGCATCTATTTATCAGGGGAATTCCTTGGTGAATAAAATGTTCCTAAGGAAGAAGCTGTACACTTTGAGAATGCAGGAAGGAGGGCCTGTAGCTAATCATTTGAACACATTCAACATGATGATTGCATAATTAACATATGTTGGTGTGAATATTGATGAGGAGGAACGTTGTATGTTGTTGTTATGTTCTTTGCTAGACTCTTAGGGTCACCTGGTGATGGCTATTAGGAGTACAACATCCAATTTCAAGATGGAATATGTTGTTTCTTCTTTGTTATCAGAAGACATGAGAAGGAAATCTTCTTAGATGGCAAAGGAGGCTCTTACTATTAGAAGCAGATCAAAAGAAAAAGGAAAGAAGAAGGACAAGAAATCCAAATCTAAATTAGAGGGGAGATCAAAGTCTCCTGGCAAGAAGTCCAAGGTGAAGTACTAGTTGTGGGAAATCTAGTCATGTCTAAAAGGATTGTAAAGAGGAGAAAAAAAAGAAGAAAAAGAGCTCTTTCGACAATGATTCCTCTTAGAGTGATGCAAATTCCTTCATTACAGCCTTGGTTGCATAGGCATCAGATGATGTCTAGTTGATTGATTTTGGATCATCTTTTCACATGACAACTCATAGAGACTGGTTCACGAAGTACGAATAATATGATGGTGGAAAGGTGTACTTGGCAAGTGATTCATCTTTGGAGATAGTTGGTTGTGGAAGAGTTAGAATCAAATTCCCTGATGGAAAAGTGAAGGGGATCAAGGATGTGATGCATATACTAGGTCTGGCTTGGAATCTACTGTCTATTAGTAAGCTGAATGATATTGGAGTACAAGTCACATTCTCTAGAAATGGTTGGAAGATGACTAGAGGTTCAATGGTGCTAGCAAGGAGTGCTCACATTGGTACCTTATACAAGTTGGATGCACATGTTGTTCAATGTAACAGTGTTCCCAGAAAGCTACTCATGGAGGAAAAGAGGGAAATGTTCCTAATTGTGTAAACTCTATGGAAGTTAAACTTCTAGTAGAAAAGACTATGCTCTGGCATCATAGGATAGGCCACATTGGAGAGAAAGGTATAAAAACCTTGAAAAATAAAAACCTGCTTAAGGGGCTTGATGATTGTAACCTTAAATTTGAATGTTGTGAGCAATGTATATATGGAAAACAACATCGTGTTTCTTTTTATTCTAGTCCTCACAAATCTTCTGGTTTGCTAGATTATATTCATTCTGATGTATTTGGTCCAGTAAATGTTTCTTATTTTTCTAAGTCAAGGTACTATGTATTATTTATTGATGATTTTTCAAGAAGAGCATTTGTCTATTTTTTGAAAAGTAAATTAGAAGTGTTTAGTTGATTTGAGGGATTTAAGAAACCTTGTAGAAAATCAGACTAGAAGAAAAATAAAATGTGTAAGGGCTGATAATGGTGATAAATTTTTTTATGATGATTTCAAGAGGTACTATAAAGACCATGGGATTAAAAGACATAAGAATACACCTTATACTCCACAACAGAATGTAGATGCAGAAAGGTTTAATAGAACAGTGATGGAGAGAGCATGAAGTATGCTGAGTAGTGTTGGCTTGGAGGAGAAGTTCTAGGCTGACACTATTGCTACAGTATGTTAATTGATAAATCATTCTACAAATTCTTCTCTTGTTGAGAAAAAACCTTTGGAAGCATGGTCTGATAAAAATCCCTCTCTAAGACACATTCATGTTTTTGGCTGTGAGACATATGCATATGTGCTGAATGAGAAAAGATCTAAGTTGGAAAACAAGGATGTAAAATGTATTTTTATTGGCTATAGTGCTGGCATAAAAGGATAAAAGCTTTAGAATCTTGATACGGCGAAGGTTCTATATAGTAGAAGTGTTATCTTTCATGAGATGAAGCCTTCTACCTTAGATCTGTAGTCAGAGACAAAGTCTGAAAACAATAAGCATGTAGTTGAAATTCCTCCGACACCAGAGAAAGAGGAATTCAAAATTCAAAATGTACCTGAAACTGAGGAAAGCTCAAGCAGTTTTGAAAGTTTAGAAGAAGAAGAACAACCTCAGCCTCAACAAGTGAGGAGGTCAACTCATGAAAAAAGAAACCTCATAGGTATGAGTTCTTTTTGATAGATTCTACTTGTGCCTATGCTTTGATTTCTAGCACTGATGAGCCTAGGACTATAAAAGAGGCATTTAAAATGTCTGATTCAAACTCTTAGTTGGAAGCCATGAATGAAGAAATGGCATCATTAGAGAAAAATGATACCTAGAGTTTGGTGCCCTTGCCTGAAGGTAGAAAAGTTGTGGGCTGCAAATGGGTATTTAAGAAGAAGATAGATCTGGATGGTAGTGTGGAAAAGTACAAGGTGAGGTTGGTTGCGAAGGGTTATTCCTAGGTAGAGGGAATTTATTATGGGGAAATCTTTTCTCCTATAGCTAAGCTGACATCTATCAAATTTATTTTGTCACTTGCAGCAATGTATGACTTAGAGATTGATGGATATGAAGACAACATTTCTTCATGTTGATCTTGAAGAAGAAATCTATATGTCCCAGCTTGAGCACTTTGTGGAGAAAGGTAAAGAAAAACTGGTTTGCAAGTTAAAGAAATATTTGTATGGGTTAAAGGAGTCTCCTAGAATGTGGTACCAGAAGTTTGATACTTTTGTATTATCTTTGGGATTTGTAAGATCAAAATTTTATCATTGTGTGTATTATAAAGCTGAAAGTGACCAAGTGCTTATTATTGCTCTGTATGTTGATGATATGTTATTCATAGGAAATAGTAAGTTGATGATTTCTGATCTTAAGTCTCAATTGTCTGCTAAGTTTGAAATGAAAGATCTTGGTGTAGCAAGGTATATTCTGGCGATGGAAATAACCAAGGACAGGAAGTATAGAAAATTTTGGCTTAGTCAGAGTAAGTATATCAAGACTGTTCTAGAGATATTTTGCATGAATGATTGCAAGCAGCTAGTTGTTCTAGTCTTGCATGGAATGAAGCTATCTATTGAAGAGTGTCCAAAATATCCTACTGAGATGGAGGACATGACCAGTGTACCCTATGCTAGTGTGGTTGGCAGTCTAATGTATGCAATGGTCTGTACAAGGCCAGGCATTTCCCAAGCAGTGGGAGTACATAGTCGATTTGTGGCTAATCGTGGAAGGACACATTGGGATGCTATGAAGAGACTATTTAGATATTTTAAGGGAATTTCACAATATGCTTTATGTTACCATGGGAACTTTGTTGAATCATAGAGGACTCTCAGCATTTGAGGATATGTAGATTCTGATTGGGCATGGGAAATTGACAGTAGGAAGTCCACCAGTGTATACATTTGTATGATTAAAGGTGGTGCAGTGAGTTGGATGAGTAAGCGGGAGGCTATAGTTGTTTTGTCCACTACATAGGTTGAATACATCATAGCTACACATGCTTGTAAAGAATTATTCTGGTAAAAATGTTTGTATTCTAACATTGGTTTTGATGTAGGGAAAATAACTATTTTCTATGACAATCAGAGTGCAATTTGTTTGGAAAATAATCCTACTTTCTATGCAAGGATGAAACATATAGATGTACAGTACCACTTTGTATGAGATATGGTGGAGGATGGAAATGTAATTTTGAAAAAAGTTGATACTCTGAAGAATGTTGCAGATGCATTGACGAAGCTGTAGACACTTAAAAATGTCCTAGGCCTACGAGTTCTATTTATACCATTCTCATCCTGCATAATTAAGACATTTAATCCATGTCCAACTATTAATTAAATAATTCATTATTGTTTAATTAATTTATGATCTGTTATTCTTCATGATTATTAAATAAATAAATTTTATTTATTTATTTAATACGTCGTTAATTGTCTAAAGTTTTCCTTCATTAATTCTTCCTCATTACTAAATAAATGAATTTCATTTGTCTAGTTGATATGTCACTAATAATCACAATTAAATAACTTCATTGATTTATTTAATTCCTAAACCATATGTTCTAAATTGAATAATTAATGTTTAATTATTTAATTACCTGAATTAATATTCCTCTCATTTTAAATTAATGAAATTATTTAAAATGTCATCACATTCTTAATTAATAGTTCATTTTGGGTAAAGTTTATTTATTGTCTCACAAAATCCATATTTTGGATAAACCTATTTATTTATTCCACTTATGAATTAAATCATTATTTAATTCATAAGTGGACATTCCACCTTGAATTTATTAATTTGCATTATTTCCACCATGAATCTAATAATGTGAATTATTTCCACTAACTTATTTCTTTATCCTCACTAATCATTTATTAATCCCACAGTTTCCCATTCCACTAGAGTAAATAATTATGACAATTATTTATTAATCACCACTTATGAATTAAATCATTATGTAATTCATAAGTGGACATTCCACCTTGAATTTATTAATTTTCATTATTTCCACCATGAATCTAATAATGTGAATTATTTCCACTAACTTATTTATTTATCCTCACTAATCATTTATTAATCCCACTTCCCATTCCACCAAAGTAAATAATTATGAAAATTATTTATTAATCCCCACTTATGAATTAAATCATTATGTAATTTATAAGTGGACATTCCACCTTCCATCTTTGTGATTTTTAAAATCTCACAAAGTGGGTCACGTTATCTTTTAATTTTAAAAATCTTTATTTTTAAAATTAATTATCTCACTTTTTTCCTCCACCACTGATTTGATTTTCCTCAGATGACATCATGGCCATTCATTTAAGGATTTTTTCCTAACCCTAATTAGGGATGGTCAGATTTAATCTTGGCCCTTCATTTTAGGTTTTTGTCAAGATTCAATCTAGTCTGTCCATTTGGAATTGGATTTTCTATAAAATGCCAGGCTTGCTCATAAGGAAGAGATTATTTTTCTTAGAACCTTGTTCTTGGAGAACTCTTCGGACTTTTGAAATAGGAAAGGAATTATAGTCATTTTAGGATTATAGTCATTTATGATTTTCATAGGCATAGACATTTAGGAAAAATCCTTCAAAGGTTGTTTAGAACATTGGCATAGTCAAGGATTGCTCACAAACTCGATTTGAGGGCAACACGATCAACAAGTTAGAAGGTGTAATGGAGGTTAGCCATGGAGATTGAAGAAATTGGGTGAGATCATTCCATTTTTCATGTTTTCATTTATGTTTCCTTTGCTCTTTATTACTTCTTTGGGTTTATGTTTTTAATTAATTGCTAATGATGTATCAATCTTGAAATTAACCCATAGTTACATTCGTGAACCCAACGTGAACTAGAAAATTTTGTGTGTTTTCTTGTTTTTTTTCATTGTTTTGTAGGTTAGAGCCAAGAAGTCATACGAAATCATATCACCTTCTTTTGAGCACAGAAAAATGGTTTCAAATTTTGTTACGATTTGAGAAAGTTATGGCCATTTTAGTGATCGCAGTTTTTTAAGATTTAGTTGTTAAAACCCGTCACCTTCTTTTGAGCATATAAAAATTGGCAAATAAGATATTTTAAACCTTTTTCTAATTTTTTTAGATCTCCTTTTCCGCTTTCCATAACTTCAAATAGTTTCAAATTTTGTTAAGATTTGAAAAAGTTATGGTCATTTTAGTGATCACAGTTTTTTAAGTTTTAGTTGTTAAAACCTGAATCATTTTTTTGTTTATAACACTTTTGTTTTGCAGGATTTTGCAAAACATTTTCTGGGTTTTGAAGGTCTATGTCTTAGCTTTCCATAGATATTGATGATTTAATTTTTTTTTTAGTTTTGAGGAAGTTATCACTATTTTAGTTTGTTGTTTTCATTTAAAGTTTTTTTTTTTTTACTAATCTTTGTTTGCAAAATTTGGTGGTTACTTTTCATGGGTCAAAGGAAAAAAGTTCAAACTTCTAACTTGTGGTCTTACAGGTTCGAATGTCAAAGAATAAACACTAAAACATTGTGTCTTTATTTTTCTTAGATTAATACACACTTACTTTTAATGCAATTAAAAAGAACAATGTTTTCTAATTTGCATGACTGTGTTTGCAAAATGGTAGGCGAGTATGCTCTAGCCTTGTGAAAGCTCGGTGATCAGAAAACCAGACCCATTCTTTTTTTTTTATTACCCTCACGACTTAGTAATCGAAGTATCCTCTCCCCTTGCGCTTTTGAGCGATCCTGGGTTTAAGAGAAATGGTTACTAACTCTAGAACTTGGGCCTGTTCTGGTGGGAAAAAGTACTTACCCCAGGACGACTCAGACTGGTAGCACCCTGACACTGAGGGACTTCCAACTGGTATATAAAAGTGGATTCTTGGGGAAAGCCCAAGAATCATGCATATGGTTCCGATGAGATGGATCAGAAAGGGGACTCTCGCCACATGGATCATGCCCTACGAACGGAATTCCCAAATTAAACACCTTTTGTTTTAGTGTCCAACCATTCTTTGGTCATTGCTTGGTATAGTGCAAGGTACAGTATCATGCCCGAAGACACTCACTACTGATCCCCTTGAGTAGAGATAGCAGTTCTTGGGAAGTCATAACCCAAGAATTTGAATTTAGTGTGCTTGAATGACGTTAATGATTCATGGAGAGGAGCCAATGCCACCAAAATTTTAAGCTATCCACTCTTGAGAAGGAAATGTGTTTATCACCAATCCAGGGTATATCGATGGGCTATACCAAGTATACAAACCTTTGGCCTATTGGCCTTCTAGGACTGTACTTGTTTTATGTGCACTTGCTTGCACTAAAACATCATGCTTGTCAAGTGTTTTCTAGATTCTCGAACAATATACACAACAATCATAAATCTGGAAACAAAACAATCAACTTTGGATAATTCTGACTTTTCAAAAAAACATCACAAAAGGGAATTTGAATCCGACAATTTTTCCTACTGTCCGACATCTTTTCTAGAAGTCTTTGTTAGAAACTAGAATTGAAATTGCTCAAAGTTTTCAACATTCAACCATTAGCTTGCATTTTTACCTTAGGTTCAACATTGTTATAGTTAGTTACATTCCCAAGGCCTCATAATCATCCTTCCTACATAGACTTGTCCTTAGACTTTGGATTAGACCACCTCATCACGCTTTGCAAAATCATTGCCTTCAAGAGTAGGTTATCTTGGGACTTAATCATCAATCTCCTTTTTTAGTCATTGTCCTTTTTGTGAGAATTTCCAACTCAATAGTCTAGCTAGGAAAACTCATTAGTCATTTTGAACCTTGACACTTAGTCCCTTTAACAAGTCCTTTGATAACCAAACTTAAGACATAGATTAAACTCGGAGTGGCTAGGCAACCCTTTCTCCAAATTAAATTCATCTTAGTCCATACTTTGAATATTTTATGCCTAAAAATCCAAAAATATCCAAAACAATTGTTCACCCTAGTCTTCCTTTTGCACTTAGATTATTTCTCTTACCCTGCATTAATAAACATCATCATTTTAGTCATCATTGTCACCTTGACCTTTGACATTTTTGTTTGGAAATCTTATCGTCTTACATAAATCATTTCCTTAGAAAAATGTCATGATCACCTTGCATTGTCATCCTTATCACAAAGACACCAAAAACATAGACTATTTGTCATAATCATAATCCTTATTCGAGTAATTCTCTTTTATGGTCAAAACTAAGCTTCAAAGAAAGAAAAGACAAATGGAAAAATTTGGACAAGACTTTAATACCAACATCAACACCAACACCTATGATATGAACCAGGACATGGCTTTTAATGATCCATTTACCAACACGAACATACAATCTTCCATGAACCTACCAACATCCTCTCAAAATCCATTTGAAACATTCATACAAAGAGACCACAATGGACAAGTAGTAGCTGAGGATTTAGAGGCTGTAGCCCAAAATCCTGACGTAGCTTCATTTGTAGAAGACTTGGTCTTGAATGATGCTGACAGATACCTTGCTATGCTCTTGGACCAAGGGGAAAAACTACTAAGAGGATTTGATATTAATACCATAAGACCTTTTTCTCTAGACAACATGACACCAAACATGACATCTTAACAAAACACGAACAATTCCTCCCACAATAACACTGTTGTCACCACACAAATTGCTACAAACACCATCAATGTTACATCTAGTGAAACCATAAATCAAAACACCTCCAACTCAATCAATGCAACATCTATCGGAGGAACACCCACCATGCTACAAGCAATATCACAATCCATGCCCACAATGACAATGGCATCTTCACAAATATTTGGAACTACCCTAGGGTCTACACCAATAGGGGAAAATTCCTCAAACCCCATATTTAGGACTTCATCTGACCATAGGGACAACATCATCAAATCCTTATGTTGGAACCTCATTCAACAACTTTGGAGGAACTAAATGATGCATGCTTATTAGAGGCCCCCAACCAAATGTTAACATGTCATCACAATTGAACATCAATGCCTCACAAGGAAAAAATAACAACATCCCGCATGGACAATTCCAAGGACAAAATACCAACATCCTGCATGGACAATTCCAAGGATAAAATACCAACATCCCACATGGACAATTCCATGGACAAAATACTAACATCCCACATGGCCAATTCTTCCAATATGGACAAGGCACCCAAATGACACAAAAAATGAATACCCTTGGGCACAAAAATAGTCAAGGTTACCAAATTCCCTAAATATCGACAAATATGGCTGGATCGCACATCCCCACATATTCATCACAGATCCACACACAACACATTCCTCATTGAAATTGGTAATACCAACAACCACCAAATGAAGACATATCATACATTTCACAACAAATGTCACATCCAAATTTGAACATGCTATCACAATCAACAGGGAGTCAGGGGATACACATCACTCCCATGTGTGATGCAACCAATAATCCCATAATAGATGCGTTGACAGCTAGAATGGAAGACCTCCAAAAACAAATGGAAAACATGTAAACATCCAATAGAACACCACCAATGTCATGTGACCTATGTCCATATCCTTTTGAAACAACCTTATACATGCCACCATTTCCTCTTGGATATGTGGCCCCAAACTTCACCAAATTTAAGGGCAAGACGAATCCTATTAAACACATTCAAGAATTCACAACCAACTGTATGGATATCACATATGAACACACTTACTTGATGAAACTATTCTCCAAAAGTCTAACAGGACCCACACTTGAGTGGTTCTCCACTTTGAAGGGGATAAAAAAATGGAACTTGTAGGAAAATTTATAAAAAATTATGCCTATAACATTGACACAGACACCTCCATTACTAGCTTATGCACACTTACACAAGAAGATGTTGGTGAAACTTTTATCCCATTTTTTAAACAATGGAGAGGCTTAACAAGTCACTGCCACATAGACATACCTGAAAAAGAGAAGGTTGAAATGTTTGTACAAACACTCCTATACCCATTGAGAAATGGCTTGTGAGTTCATTGCTATACAACCTTCGCAGACCTAGTTGAATGAGGTGTCCAACTTGAGAAAGCTCTTATTGTTGAGGGAAGATTAAAATATGGTCCTAAAAACACAAATGCAAGTCCAAATCCTCCTGCTGACAGGAATAAGTACTAGGTAAAAATAAACACATTACCAATGATGGCATTTTTGATGCCAAGGCAGTAAACACTATGGGTCCCATATTGGCTCTAAAGGGGGTTCAACCACAAAACAAGCCAATAGTGATATCAACACCCCCTACCAATGTATCTTCAGACAACGAAGGCAGCCAAAATAATCATGGACAATACCGTCAAATAAGACAATTCCCCAGGGACCGCACATACACTCCCTTGGGCGAACCCATTGAAGAAGTCCTCATGAAATGCATCCAGAATAGGGTTATCACACTTCAAGAACCAAAATCATATGACCCAGGACAATTCAAACCAGCATGGTGGAATGATAATGTATTTTGCGAGTATCATTGAGCAAAAGGACATACAACCTCTAACTGTTGACAATTGAAAAACCTAATACAAGATCTTATCGAAAGTCACATCATTGAGATCAGTGGACAAAAATTTGCCTCAAATTTAGATCATACTATCCACAAAAACCCACTGCAGGACCATGGTTCTAGCAACCCTTCCATGTCAAAAACCAATAACAATAATCGAGCCAACCATGCCTGTATTGCGTATGACTATTCTGGTGGAGCCATCATAAACCATATTAGAATAGTTGCTGAACATGTCAATATGGTTATTGTTAGAAAGGCCCCTAAATGCAATGTCACTACCCACAGGGGAAAAGTAACCATAGCCAACCCTCCTCCTCCCAGACAACCAAAGATAACAATAGTTGGAACATCCACCCAACAATCACAGTTTCATCCATTTACCAAACAAGCCCAACCTAAAGGACATTTTAACCTTATTGACCACATTAGGAAGACACCCGCACATAATTCTATACTTGAGGTGCTATGCATTTCCCCGGTGCATAAGGCTATACTCGACAAAACATTACAAGAGTCTTCCATTCACCAAGACATTGATGTCAATAAATTTGAGGCCATGGTGGGATATCTTAACACTCCCCACCATATAACTTTTTCAGACCAAGACTACTCATCGTCTAAATCCAAGCATAATGATTCCCTTCACATAGAAGTCTTTATCCATAAGCATAAGGTCGGACGGGTATTAGTAGATGGCAGAGTAGGACTAAACATATGCTCCTTAAAATTGGTTAAGTCCCTCGGCTTTTTTGATGCTTGTGTGGACACTACAAATAGAATTGTTATCAAGGTAGATGATGATGAAGAATGTACCTCCTGGGGAACAATTTCACTTCCAATTTGTATCAGACCAGTCATTGTGGACACCACTTGTCAAGTCCTAGATCTAGAACTCCCATACAATATTATACTTGGTCGACCTTGGATTCACACCTTGAAAGTTGTCCCTTCCACATACCACCAGTGTTTGAAGTTTCCCTTTGAAGGCGCTGAGACTACCATATATGGAGATCCTGACCCATTTCAATATTGTACCAATTTGAGAGGTGTCTCAGAGAGCCAAGTGCCTATCAACAATGAAGCTTTGACATCTTCATCCTCTAAATTCCTTGAGCCATCAACACTTGGAAAGCCTCCCCCATCCACATCCACTGCCACAACATCCACTTGTGCCTCTTTGGTGACCATGACCACCTTCATGACATCTACCACTTCATCCATCACCCCAAACATCGATGCAAGTATTAAGATCCAAGACCAAGGGTGTGGAGAATATAAGCTAAATATGGCCTACTACATAACGAGGATGCCCAAGTCTCCCCAGGTCTATGGTAAGCCCTGCTTCATGTTGGAATCAAAAGAAATCTTCAGAGTCCCTCCTAAAACAGTATTCATAAAGTGGGGTGAAACGAGTCAAGAGGACACTGACAACATGCTATCATGGATTTATAGAGAAGCAGAAGATCCAACTCCCTTGCTAGTAAAAATATATGGTAAAGGATATGACAAGATAAAGGAAAAAGGCTACGATGGAATTAGTGAGAATTTGGCTCCCAATGGTCCCTAAGTGACTGTTTCCTTGAGGACTTGTTCTACGAACTAGGAGAGCCTACATTTGAAGAGAAATTTTGGACAATGTTCAAAATTCACACAACACCAAATATCCCCAAGTCTGGATCCTCTTCTACCCCCATTGACCATAATCTCGACATACTCATCTACCCTACCAAACCTAATGACCATCATTCAAATTCATTTGAATCGCCACATGACACTACTAACCCTGACTCCATGCCCTTTGCTCCTTACTTTGCTAATGAATGGGAATCAAGCAAGACAGAGTACTAGATAGAATTTGATATAGAGCCCGACGATGACAATTTTGTCTTTAACCTCTCAAAGTTCATCGGCATGCTTTTTGCATCCTACCCACCATTAACCAATACTGATGATGGTATTTCCTTAGACTACCCACAACTAATCGATTAGGATCAATCAGGCCTGCCAGTTATGGACATATTTCAAAATGATGGGGGCATTGCAAAATTCATGGGACTGCATGAGGGTATACCAAGTGGAGACCACAAGGATGGATTTTCCATTGACCTAGATTATGCTGCTTACTTTGGGGAGATTGCTCCGTCCTCTAGTCGCAAAATGAAAAAAAAAATGTAAAAAAGGACACGTGATTAGGTGAAAACCAAAAGGCACCTTTTGATGATAAAAAAATAAAAATAAAGGACATATCTGAAGGTGAAAACCTCTTTGGGGCACCTAAGGATGGAGGACTAGACTTTCTCCCTATAACTCAGGAAAAATCAGCCATGCTCATAGAGGATGCTAATGAAATAAACATATCCACAAAAAAAGATCCTAAGATGGTCCTCTTTGCGACATCTTTGATAGAGGAAGAGAAACCTGAGTTCCAAAAATTGTTTTTAGAACGTAAGGTCAACTTTGCATGGTCTTATGCTGATATGCCTGGGTTGGATTGAGAACTTGTCTTGCACCATTTGCCATTATTTCTAGATGCAAAGCCAGTGAAACAGAAACTGTGAAAGATGTACCCACAAATTTCCTCGTTATTCAAAGTAGAACTTAAGAAATTGTTAGATATGGGATTCATACGGTCCATAGACTATGCTGAATGGATATAAAATCTTGTACCAGTCACAAAGCCAAACGGTAAAATTTGTATCTACACAGATTTTTGGGACTTGAATAAGTCATGTCCAAAGGATGACTTCCCCTTGCCAAACATTGACATCATAGTGGACCTTACGGAAGGATATGAGATGTTGTCCCTCATGGATGGTTTTTCTGGTTATAACCAAATTTGTATTGCCCCTGAAGATCAACACAAAATAGCATTCACATGTCCTTGGGGCACATACTGTTGGAACGCCATGCCTTTTGGTCTTAAGAATGCAGGTGCCACATATAAGAGAGCCATGACAACCATATTCCATGACATGATGCATCAGATAATGGAAGATTATGTAGATGACCTTTTGCAAAAATCTTTGACACGAAAAGACCACTTGAAAGTGTTAGACAAAATTTTTGAGAGGCTAGAAGAATACAAGGTCCGCTTGAATCCAAAGAAATGTGTATTTGGCGTGACATCAGGAAAAATTTTGGGATACATTGTTTCTCATAGAGGCATTGAAGTCGATCCTACCAAGGTAAAAGCCATATTAGAGATGTCCCCTCCAAAAGGAATAAGTGAACTTAGGACATTGCAAGGTAGGCTACAATCTATCTGACACTTCATAGCACAATTGGTAGACAAGTGTCATCCATTTCAGTATCTTCTATACAAAAGTATCCCTTTTGTGTGGATAGATAAATGTCAAGAGGCTTTCCAAAAAATAAAAGATTATTTACTATCACCACCTATTTTAATGCCACCAATTGAAGGTAAACCTTTGATTATGTACATTTCTGCAACAACTTCAGCACTGGGGGCATTATTGGCAGAAAATGACCATGAAGAAAAGGAAAGGGCCATATACTACATCAGTACACTAGTCGGATATAAGCTAAATTACACAACCATCGAACGTGCTTACCTAGCAGTTGTCTTTGCTACTTAGAAACTAAGGTGCTATATACTGAATCACCAGACACACTTAGTGGTGAAGATTGATCCTGTGAAATATCTCCTAAGTCGTGCAGCATTGATAGGTCGCCTAGAAAAATGGGTAATGATCTTGAGTGAGTATGATATTCAGTATGTTGAAAGAAAGGAAATAAAGGGACAAGTGATAGCAGACCAACTAGCAGACACACCTATAGAGGGAAATCATCCACTAGTAGCCGATTTTCCAGATGAGTCAATATTTCATATAGAACCTAAGTCACCTTGGAGGCTATACTTTGATGGATCTCATACTAATCACCGCTCGGGGTCAAGAATACTGTTTATCACCCCTCAAGGAGACTCGATCCTTAAGTCCTTCCACATTGCTTTTCCATGTACAAATAATTTGGAAAAATATGAGGTACTTGTCATAGGACTCAGAATGGCCATCAAATGGAAAATTAGAACACTTCATGTCTATGGAGATTCTCAGCTGGTCATTAACCAAGTCAACAATGACTATGACACTAAGGATGAGAAATTAATGCCTTATAAATGAATGGTGGATAGCTTCCAAACATATTTTCACATGGTGACTTTTGACCAAATTCCAAGAACACAAAATAAGGCAGTAGATGCAATGGCCACAGTTGGCTCTCTCCTAGACATTCCTAGTAATGTGCCTCAATTTGAATTTTTGTACAACTTTTTGTTCCTGCATATGACATACTAGAATCGGGGATGGTTTGCAAGCTTGTTGGTCCCATTTCTCCATTGTATCAAGACATTTATGACTACCTCAAGTCCCAAACCCTTCCCCCAAACCTATCCAATAATCAACAAAAGTCCTTTATCCAAAAAGCCGCTAGATACACCATCCTCAGTGATACCCTTTATCATCGTAGCTTTGATAACTCCCTTCTTCGATGTCTTAACACTGATGAAGCATGAATGACCTTGAAAGAGGTACATGAGGGTATATGCGGATCTCATTCAAGTGGTCCTACTTTAGCCAAAAAGATAATGAGACTTGGGTATTATTGGCCAACTATTGAGAAAGATGCACTTGAATTTGTCAAAATGTGTTGGCAATGTCAGATACATAGTGACTTGATTCATGGACCAAGACAGGACCTTCGACCGATTACTTCTCCTTGGCTCTGCGCACAATGGGGACTCAACCTTGTGGGAAAGATCCATCCTACCTCGTCCAATGGTCACAAATTCATCATTACTACCACTAAATACTTTACTAAGTGGATTTAAGCCATCCCGCTTACCTACATTACCGAACAACAAATTTCCAAGTTTATCCTCAACTATATCATTTGTCGATATGGTATCCCACAATCCATCATCACAGATAACGACCGTGCCTTCAAAAATCAAGATGTCTGTGAACTTTGTGAACGATTCCATATCTAACACTTCTCCACACCTTACTACTCACATGGAAATGGTCAAGCTGAGGCATCTGATAAAATGATCATCAAACTTCTTAAGAAAATTGTCAATGTCCCTAGTCGCGACTGGCACATACAACTCAATCCTGCTTTTTAGGCATATTGCACTAGCATCTGTACTCCCACTGGAGCCACTCCATTTTCCCTTGTCTTTGGAGCCAAAGCCATCTTGTCCATAGAAGTCAAAATTCCATCCCTACGAGTCTCTATGAAAAGTCTAATGACTGATGAAGAGTATAGACAGTCGTGACTGCATGAATTAGAAATGCTAGATGAATGCAAACATAATGCCTTGAACCACTTATAGGCATATCAAAATCATCTTTGTAGAAGCTACAACAAAAGAGTGATGACGCTCAAATTTGACATTGGTGACCTAGCTCTCATGCAGAATCCTAAGAATCAATCTGAAAGAGAAAAACCAGGCAAGTGTGAGCCCAATTGGTTTGGTCCATACATCATCACTGGGTCATTTGGTTCTGATGCATATCAGTTGGCTACTCCAGATGGTGAACAATTGTCAGAGCCAATCAATAGTCTGTATTTATGCAAGTTCTATACATAGCATCAGAAAGTCTGGCCAAGAACCATTAAAAATACAGAAAAAAATAAAAAGGAAAAAAATTGATAAAAAATTGACAAAAAAAATAATATAAAGAGAAATAATTCATCCAATAGTGAAAACCTGGCAAATGGGCACTTTGGATAGGTACCATGGTGAAAACCTAGTAAATAGGTACCATGTGTATTCAGTCATTTCTTTGCAATCTACTATCACTCTATCTACCTTAATCCATAATAAACATCCATTCTTCTCACATTCATCGCAATGTTTCACCCTGACATCATAACATTTCTTTCCATGGTTGACAATGGTTGACATCAAAGTCTTATGCATCGCCTATCGTCCATACCGGTCATGACCTTCCCATCAACTTGACTAGGGGAATTATTTTATCATAGGACTGCAGTGGGTATCGCACATGGTCTTTCGAATCACAAATTTTGTGAAGAAAGACAAAAAACATCTCAAAATGTCTTGAAGAAAGACCAAAAACATTGCAAAATGTCCTAAAGAAAGCCCTAAAAATCAAAAAATGTCCTAAAGAAATCTAAAGAAATCGAAACATGTGAAAAACACAAAAACATCCAAATCAATGTCAAAATCCTAAAAATGGAGTCAAAGTTAGTCATGTCAGTCAGTTCATGTCATTGTCTAAACTATGTTGTCTCTGCACATTTGCTACATAGCCAAGGCTCATTGTTTTTGAGCTCCCAAGACATTAGGTCAGTCCTGGTAGGTTTGTCAAAATAAAATCATGGTGCAATCTTTTGTCATGAAGAAAAACTCATTGGTCGTGTTGAACTACGAGGTCTCTGAGTGCATGACGTAGGCAAGGCCATTTGTCGATGAGCCCCCGAGGCCAGACTAGGTTAGTCCATTAGGGTTCACAATAAGACTGGCACACATGCCATAGATCTTCAAGTCAAGACAAATCATTTGCCAAATAGGAAAACTCTTAAAACAAGGTATGGCAATCTGTTATTCAAATGCATCAATCATATCATCACGACAAAATTGACATATAGTCAATACAAGTCAAACTCGGTCAAACTTTGGTTAGGACTTGGTCAAAACAAGTAACATTATGATAACTAGTCAAACTGTCAACTTGTGGTTCACTTTCAGATATATCCTTCTGAAAGACAACCTCTGTCATTCATGCCTTAGAATAGGTCCTTCCTAGGCATCGTCATTATCTTCAAATGTGTCCTTCTGAAGAACAAAATTTTTCATTCATGCCTCAGGATGCATCCTTCCTATGCATCGTCGCTGGCTTCAGATATGTCCTTCTGAAGAACAATCTGTATCATTTATCCCTTAGGATGTTTCCTTCCTAGGAATAGTCATCTGTCATCTAGAATTTTGAGGGGTCCCTTTGACCTTTAAGGTTCAAAATCCTCTCAACATCAACATTATTCAAGATGTATCCTTCATGAATTTGACAATCTTTGACATTTCGTTATCTTGGCATCGACAAAACATGACACATGGGCATCTTGACATCATTAAACCTGACATCTTAAAAACTCGAAGTCCAGATACACTTGAAAAAAATTTGGCACTTGTCTTTTGGCCTTTTATAATGTTACTAATTTTTCAACGAGATCCTGATGTGGGGATTTAGAGAAGCAACGATGTATCATGACATTTGTCTTCACTTTTGACACGAATGACTACTAGTTTCTCAACGAGATCCTGATGTGGGTATTTAGAAAAATAGTGATGTATCATGATCATGGCTATATTTTGTACTTTTACAATCATGTTTCTAGTTTCTCAAGGATGTCCTGGCAATAGGATTTAGAGAAGCATCGATGTTTCATGATTTTTCATGCTTGTCTTTTTCTACTTGTGGTTGCACATGATAAAAAGACTAGGGAAATTGTGCTCTTGGTATGAGTCATGATCATCCTTGTCTGTGACTACTTGTCTTAGGTTATGATATGACCTTGCACACCTTGATCTAAGTCATATCATGGTGTTTGTTGGTCATCACAACAATCTGCCCAATGATGATTAAGAGTAATAAATATTCAAGTCCTATGGTACAGTTTTGAAGGATTTAGTCTAGGAACTAACATGCATCTCCTTTGGTCTGGTAATCTTCTCTCATCCATCTGGTCATCTTCTCTTGTTAGCCTGGTCATCTTCTGTTATCCATCTCATGATGATATCATGTGACATACAAAAACATGAGTGCATACATGATCATATAAACATTGTATTAGGCCCATACATACATCATTAATAGCATTAAATTATATACATATCATTGCACATTGCATTAACATAAATCATACTCTTTACTCGCTGCTCATTTGACCAACTTTGACTATCCCATTGGCCGCTTTAAACATGTTAGAATTCAAAATCGACTGCGCCATTGTTTCTTTGGTCATCCAATTGACTATTCGGGACCCTTTCTAAATTTTTTCTACTGCCGACCCAAAATTTGAAAAATCTCCTGAGGGGGCATTAATACCCTATACCTTCACTAGGGCATGACTTTGACTGGTTTTCTTTGTCACAATGCGACAAGTGACATTATGACAAAGAGGGGAAAAATGTAGACACTTAAAAATGTCCTAGGCCTATGAGTTCTATTTATACCATTCTCATCCTAGCATAATTAAGACATTTAATCCACGTCCAACTATTAATTAAATAATTCATTATTGTTTAATTAATTCATGATCTATTATTCTTCATGATTATTAAATAAATAAATTTTATTTATTTATTTAATACGTCTCTAATTTTCTAAAGTTTTCCTTTGTTAATTATTCCTCATTACTAAATAAATGAATTTCATTTATCTAGTTAATATGTCACTAATAATCACAATTAAACAGATTCATTAATATATTTAATTGTGATTATTAGTGACATATTAACTAGATAAATGAAATTTATTTATTTACTAATGAGGGAGAATTAACGAAGGAAAACTTTAGACAGTTAACGACGTATTAAATAAATAAATAAAATTTATTTATTTAATAATCATGAAGAATAACAGATCATGAATTAATTAAAAAATAATGAATTATTTAATTAATAGTTGGACGTGGATTAAATGTCTTAATTATGCTAGGATGAGAATGGTATAAGTGGAACTCGCAGGCCTAGGACATTTTTAAGTGTCTACATTTTGCCCCTCTTTGTCATAATGTCACTTGTCTTAATTTTGTAACCCTTTCTCCAAATTACATGCATCTTAGTCCATACTTTGCATATTTTATGCCTAAAAATCCAAAAATATCCAAAAATATTGTTCACCCTAGTCTTCATTTTGCACTTAGAAAATTTCTCTTACCCTGCATTAATCAACATTGTCATCTTAGTCATCATTGCCACCTTGACCTTTGACATTTTTCTTTGGAAATCTTATCGTCTTACATAAATCATTTCCTTAGAAAAATGTCATGATCACCTTGCATTGTCATCCTTATCACAAAGACACCAAAAACATAGACTAATTTTCATAATCATAATCCTCATTTGAGAAATCCTCTTTTATGGTCAAAACTAGGCTTCAAAGAAAGAAAATACAAATAGAAAAATTTGGACAAGACTTCAATACCAACATCAACACCAACACCTATGATATGAACCAGGACATGGCTTTTAATGATTCGTTTACCAACACAAACATACAATCTTCCATGAACCTACCAACATCCTCTTGAAATCCATTTCAACCATTCATACAAAGAGACCACAATGGACAAGTAGTAGCTGAGGATTTAGAGGCTGTAGCCCAGAATCTTGATGTAGCTTCATTTGTAGGAGACTTGGTCTTAAATGATGCTGACAGATACCTTGCTATGCTCTTGGACCAAGGGGAAAAACTACCAAGAGGATTTGATATTAATACCATAAGACCTCTTTCTCCAGAAAACATGACACCAAACGTGACACCTCAACAAAACACAAACAACGCCTCCCACAATAACACTGTTCTCACCACACAAATTGCTACAAAAGCCATCAATGTTACATCTAGTGACACCATAAATCAAAACACCTCCAACTCAATCAATGCAACGTCTATCAGAGGAACACCCACCATGCCATAAGCAATATCACAATCCATGCCCGCAATGACAATGACATCTTCAAAAATAGTTGGAACTACCCTAGGGTCTACACCAATAGGGGCAAATTCCTCAAACCCCATATTTGGGACTTCATCTATGACCATAGGGACAACATCATCCAATCCTTATGTTGGAACCTCATTCAACCCCTTTGGAGGAACTAAATGATGCATGCTTATTTGATTCCCCCAGCCAAATGTTAACACGTTATCACAATTGAACATCAATGCCTCACAAGGACAAAATACCAACCTCCCGTATGGACAATTCCAAGGAAAAGATACCAACATCCTACATGGACAATTCCAAGGACAAAATACCAACATCCCACATGGACAATTCCAAGGAAAAAATACTAACATCCCACATGGCTAATTCTTCCAATATGGACAAGGCACCCAAATGACACAACAAATGAATACCCTTGGGCACCAAAATCATGAAGGTTACCAAATTCCCCAAATATCGACAAATATGGCTGGATTGCACATCCCCACATATTCATCACAGATCCACACACAACACATTCCTCATCAAAATTGGCAATACCAGCAACCGCCAAACCAAGACATATCATACATTTCACAACACCAAAAGTCACATCCAAATTCGAACATGCTATCACAATCAATGGGGACTCAAGGGATACACAGCACTCCCATGTGTGATGCGACCAATAATCCCATAATAGATGCCTTGACAGCCAGAATGGCAGACCTCCAAAATCAGATGGAAAACATGCAAACATCGAACAGAACACCACCAATGTCATATGACCTATGTCCATATCCTTTTGACACAACCTTATACATGTTGCCATTTGCTCTTGGATATTTGGCCCCAAACTTCACCAAATATAAGGGCAAGATGAATCCTATTGAACACATTAGATAATTCACAACCAACTATATGGATATCACATATGAACACACTTACTTGATGAGACTATTCTCCAAAAGTCTAATAGGACCCACACTTGAATAGTTCTCCACTTTGAAGCGGATAAAAACATGGAAGGAACTTGTAGGAAAATTTAATAAAAATTATGCCTATAACATTGACACAGACACCTCCATTACTAGCTTATGCACACTTACACAAGAAGACGTTGGTGAAACTTTTATCCCATTTTTCCAATGATGGAGAGGCTTAGCAAGTCACTGCCACATAGACATACCTAAAAAGGAGAAGGTTGACATGTTTGTACAAACACTCCTAGACCCATTGAGAATTGGCTTGCGAGTTCATTGTTGTACAAGCTTCGCAGACCTAGTTGAATGAGGTTTCCAACTTGAGAAAGCTCTTATTACTAAGGGAAGATTAAAATATGGTCCTAAAAACACAAATGCAAGTCCAAATCCTCCCACTGATAGGAATAAGTACTGGGTAAAAAATAAACACATTACAATTGATGGCATTGTTGATGCCAAGGTAGTAAACACTATGGGTCCTATATTGGCTCTAAAGGGGGTTCAACCACAAAACAAGCCAATAGTGATATCGACACCCCCTACCAATGTATCTTTAGACAACCAAGGAAGACAAAATAATCATGGACAATACCATCAAATAAGACTATTCCCTAGGGGTCGCACATACACTCCCTTGGGTGAACCCATTGAAGAAGTCCTCAAGAAATGCATCCAGAATGGGGTCATCATGCTTCAAGAACCCAAATCATATGACCCAAGACAATTCAAACCAACATGGTGGAATGATAATGCATTTTGTGAGTATCATTGAGAAAAAGGACATACAACCTCTAATTGTCGACAATTGAAAAACCTAATACAAGATCTTATCGAAAGTCACGTCATTGAGATTAGTGGACTGCAATTCACCTCAAATTCAAATCATACTATCCAAAAAAATGCACTGCAGGACCATGGTTATAGCAACCCTTCCACGTCAAAAACCAATAACAATAATCAAGCCAACCATGCCCGTATTGCATATGACTATTCTGGTGGACCCATCATAAACCATTTTAGAACAGTTGTTGAACATGTCAATACGGTTACTATCAGAAAGGCCCCTGAATGCAATGTCACTACCTTCAGGGGGAAAGTCACCATAGCTAGCCCTCCTCCTCCCAGACAACCAAAGATAACAATAGTTGGCCCGTCCACCCAACAATCACAGTCTCTTCCATTTACCAAACAAGCCCAACCTAAAGGAAATTTTAACCTTATTGACCAACTTGGGAAGACACCTGCACATATTTCTATACTCGAGTTGCTACACATTTCCCTGGCGCATAAGGCTATACTCGACAAAACATTACAAGAGTCTTCCATTCCCCTAGACATTAATGTCAATCAATTTGAGGCCATGGTGGGATATCCTACCACTCCCCACCATATAACTTTTTCAGACCAAGACTACTCATCGTCTAAATCCAAGCATAATGATGCCCTTCACATAGAAGTCTTTATCCATAAGCATAAGGTCAAACGAGTGTTAGTTGATGGCCGAGTAGGACTAAACATATGTTCCTTAAAATTGGTTAAGGCCCTAGGCTTTTATGATGCTTGTGTGGACACTAAAAAGATAATTGTTAACAAGGCATATGATGATGAAGAATGTACCTCTCAGGAAATAATTTCACTTCTAATTCGTATCGGACCAATCATTGTGGACACCACTTGTCATGTCCTAGATCTAGAACTTCCATACAATATTCTACTTGGTCGACCTTAGATTTAGGACTTGAAATTTGTCCCTTCCACATACCACCAGTGTTTGAAGTTTCCCTTTGAAGGCACTGAGATTACCATATATGGAGACCCTGACCCATTTCAATATTGTACCAATTTGAGAGGTGTCTTGAAGTTCCAAGTGCCTATCAATAGTGAAGCTTTTAAATCTTCATCATCTAAATTCCTTGACCCATCAACACTTGCAAAGCCTCCCCCATCCACATCCACTACCACAACATCCACTTCTTCCTCTTCGGAGACCATGACCACCTCCATGACATCTACCACTTCATCCATCACCCCAAAAATCAACACAAATATTAAGATCCATACCAAGGGTGTGGAGAATGTAAGCTAAATACGACCTATTGCATAATGAGGATGCCCAAATCTCCTCAGGTCTATGGAAAGCCTTGCTTCATATTGGAATCAAAAGAAATCTTCAGAGTCCCTCCAAAAATAGTATTCATAAAGTGGGGTGAAATGAGTCAAGAGGACACTGACAACGTGCTATCGTGGATTTATACAGAACCAGAAGATTCAACCCCCTTGCCAATAAAAATATATGGTAAAGGATATGACATGATAAAGGAAAAAGGCTACAATGGAATTAGTGGCCTCGGCAAGCACAAGATAGGAAGGTGAGAACCTCTAGCACCTAAAGGAAGACCTAAACATCTTGGGTTAGGGTTAGGACCACAAGAATCTGGCGATCATAGTACCAATGTGCTTTCTAGTGAGAGAGTGAATGCTTCAGACTGTGTCGAGACAATTGAAGATCCCCTTTCTGAAACTGACTCCCACGAGTGGGAATTTGGCTCCCAACGGTCCCTAAGTGACTGTTTCCTTGAGGATTTGTTCTGCGAATGAGGAGATCCTACATTTGAAGAGATATTTTGAACAATGTACAAAATTGACACAACAGCAAATAGACCCAAGTCTGGATCCTCTTCTACTCCTATTGACCATAATCTTGACATACTCGTCTACCCTACTGAGCCTAATGACCATCATTTAGATTCATATGAATTGCCACATGACACTACTGACCCTGACTCCATGCCCTTTGTTCCTTACTTTGCTAATGAATGGGAATCAAGCAACACGGAGTACTGGATAGAATCTGATATAGAGCCCGATGATGACAATTTTGTCTTTAACCTCTCAAAGTTCGTCGGCATACTTTCTGCATCCTACCCACCATTAACAAATACTGAAGATGGTATTTCCTTATTCTACCCACAACTAATCGATTGGGATCAACAAGGCCTGCCAATTATGGACATATTTCAAAATGATGAGGCCATTGCAGAATTCATGGGACTGCATGAGGGTATACCAAGTGGAGACAACAAGGCTAGATTTTCCATTGACCTAGATTGTGCTGCTTACTTTGGGGAGACTGCTCCATCCTCTAGTCACAAAATGAAAAACAAAAATAAAGTAAAAAAGGACACGTCATTAGGTGAAAACCAAAAGGCACCTTTTGATGATAAAAAAGTAAAAATAAAGGACATATCTGAAGGTGAAAACCTCTTTGGGGAACCTAAGGATGGAGGAATAGACTTTCTCCCTGTAACTTAGGAAAAATAATACATGCTCATAGAGGATGCTATGGAAATAAACATATCCACAATAGAAGATCCTAGGATGGTCCTCTTCACGACATCTTTAACAGAGGAAAAGAAACCTGAGTTCCAAAAATTGTTTTCAGAACGTAAGGTCAACTTTGCATGGTCTTATGTTGATATGC
This sequence comes from Sequoia sempervirens, assembly GCA_007258455.2. Classification (NCBI taxonomy): domain Eukaryota; kingdom Viridiplantae; phylum Streptophyta; class Pinopsida; order Cupressales; family Cupressaceae; genus Sequoia; species Sequoia sempervirens. The sequence continues at coordinate 4,976,329 of VDFB02000017.1, read as the reverse complement.
CTGGGTTGGATCCAAAACTTGTCTTGCACCATTTTCCATTATTTCTAGATGCCAAGCTAGCGAAATAGAAGCTACAAAAGATGCACCCACAGACCGCCTTGTTAGTCAAAGTAGAGCTTAAGAAATTGTTAGATGTGGGATTCATACGGTCCATAGACTATGCCAAATGGATATCAAATCTCGTACCAGTCACAAATCCAAAAGGTCAAATCTACATCTACATGGATTTTTAGGACCTAAATAAGTCCTATCCAAAGGATGATTTCCCATTGCCAAACATTGACATCATAGTGGACCTTACGGCAGTATATGAGATATTGTCCCGCATGGATGGTTTTTTTGGTTATAACCAAATTTGTATTGCCCCTGAAGATGAACACAAAACAACATTCACATGTCCTTGGGGCACATACTATTGGAATGTCATGCCTCTTGGTCTTAAGAATGCAGGTGCCACATATCATAGAGACATGATAACCATATTCCATGACATGATGCATTAGATAATGGAAGAATATGTAGATGACCTTTTGGAAAAATATTGACATGAAAAGACCACGTGAAGGTGTTAGACAAAATTTTCAAGAGGTTGGAAGAATACAAGGTTCGCTTGAATCCAAAGAAATGTCTCTTTGGCATGACATCAGGAAATTTTTTGGGATACATTATTTCTCATAGAGGCATTGAAGTCGATCTTGCCAAGGTAAAAGCCACATTAGACATGCCCCCTCAAAGAGGGATAAGTGAACTTAGGACATTGCAAGGCAGGCTACAATCTATCTGATGCTTCATAGCACAATTAACAGACAAGTTTCATCCATTTTAGTATCTTCTATGCAAAATTATCCCTTTTGTATGGACAGATAAATGTCAGGAGGCCTTCCAACAAATAAAAGATTATTTACTATCACCACATATTTGAATGCCACCAATCGAAGGTAAACCTTTTATTTTGTACATTTCTGCAACAACTTTAGCACTGGGGGCATTATTGGCACAAAATGACCATGAACAAAAGGAAAGGGCCATACACTAAATTAGTAGGACACTGGTCAGATATGAGATAAATTACACAACCATCGAACATGCTTGCCTAGCAGTTGTCTTTGCTGCTCAGAAACTAAGGCACTATATACTAAATCACCAGACACACTTAGTGGTGAAGATTGATCCCGTGAAATATCTCCTAAGTCGTGCAGCATTGACAGGTCGCCTGTAAAAATGGGTAATGATCTTGAGTGAGTATGATATTCAGTATGTTGAAAGAAAGGCAATAAAGGGACAAGTGATAGCAGACCAACTGGCAGATGCACCTATAGAGGGGAATCATCCACTAGTAGCCAATTTTCCAGATGAGTCAATATTTCATATAGAACCTAAGTCACCTTGGAGGCTATACTTTGATGTATCTCATACTAATCACGGCACGGGGGCAAGAATACTATTTATCACCCCTCAAGGAGACTCCATCCCTAAGTCCTTCCACATTGCTTTTCCATGTACAAATAATTTGGCAGAATATGTGGCACTTGTCACAAGACTTAGAATGGCTATCAAATGGAAAATTAGAAAAATTTATGTCTATGGAGATTCTCAGTTGGTCATTAACCAAGCCAACAATGACTATGACACTAAGGACGAGATATTAATGCCTTATAAACAAATGGTGGATAGCTTCCAAACATATTTTCACATGGTCACTTTTGACCAAATTCCAAGAACACAAAATAAGGCAGCAGATGCAATGGCCACAATTGGATCTCTCCTAGACATTCCTAGTAATGTGCCTCAATTTGAATTTTTGGTAGAATAAATTTTGGTTCTTGCATCTGACATACTAGAATCAGAGATGGTTTGTGAGCTTGTTGGTCCCAATTCTCCATTGTATCAAGACATTTATGACTACCTCAAGTCCCAAACCCTTCCGCCAAACCTATCCAATAATCAACAAAAGTCCTTTATTCGAAAAGCCGCCAAATACACCATCCTTAGTGACACCCTTTATCGCCGTAGCTTTGATAAATCCCTTCTTCAATGTCTTGACACTGATGAAGCACAAATGACCTTGCAAGAGGTACATGAGGGTATATGTGGATCTCATTCAAGTGGTCCTACTTTAGCCAAAAAGATAATGAGACTTGGGTATTACTGGCCAACTATTGAGAAAGATGCACTTGAATTTGTCAAAATGTGTCACCAATGTCAGATAAATAGTGACTTGATTCATGCACTAGCACAGGACCTTCGACCGATTACTTCTCCTTTTCCCTTCGCACAATGGGGACTCGACCTCGTGGGCAAGATCCATCCTACCTCATCCAATGGTCACAAATTCATCATTACTGCCACTGAATACTTTAGTAAGTGGATTGAAGCGATCCCGCTTACCTACATTACCAGACAACAAATTTCCAAGTTTATCCTCAACTATATCATATGTCGATATGGTATCCCACAATCCATTATCACAGATAACAACCGTCCCTTCAAAAATAAGTATGTCCGTGAACTTTGTGAATGCTTCCATATCTGACACCACTTCTCCATGCCTTACTACGCACAAGGAAATGGTCAAGCTGAGGCATCTAATAAAATGATCATCAAACTTCTTAAGAAAACCTTCAATGCCCCTAGTCGCGACTGGCACATACAACTAATTCCTACTTTGTGGGCATATCACACTAGCATCCGTACTCCGATTGGAGCCGCTCCATTCACCCTTGTCTTTGGAGCCGAAGCCATCTTTCCCATAGAGGTCAAAATTCCATCCCTACAAGTCTCTATGAAAGGTCTAATCATTGATGAAGAGTATAGACAGTCACGACTACATGAATTATAAATGTTAGATGAATGTAGACATAATCCCTTGAAACACTTGCAAGCATATCAAAATCATCTTTGCAAAAGCTACAAGAAAAGAGTGATGATGCAAAAATTTGACATTGGTGACCTAGTTCTCATGCAGAATCCTAAGAATCAATTTGATAGAGAAAAACCAGGCAAGTTTGAGCCCAATTGGTTGGGTCCATACATCATCACCACGTCATTTGGTTATGGTGCATATCAGTTGGCTACTCCAGATGGTGAACAATTAACAGAGCCAATCAATAGTCTGCATTTGCGCAAGTTCTATAGATACATAGCATCAAAAATTCTGGCCAAGAACCATTAAAAATACAAAAAAATAAAATATAAAGAGAAATAATTCATCCAATAGTGAAAATATGGCAAATAGGCACTTTGGATAGGTACAATGGTGAAAACCTAGTAAACAGGAACCATGTGTAGTCAGTCATTGCTTTGGAATCAACAATCACTCTATCTACCTTAATCCATAATAAACATCCATTTTTCTGACATTCATGACAATGTTTCACCCTGACATCATAATGTTTCTTTCCATGGCTGACAATGGTTGACATCAAAGTCTTACGCATCACCTATCATCCATACCGTTCATGACCTTCCCATGAGCTTGACTAGGGGAATTATTTTCTCATGGGACTATAGTGGGTATCACACATGGTCTTTCCAATTGAAAATGTTTCTGAAGAAAGACCAAAAACATCTCAAAATGTCTTGAAGAAAGACCAAAAAGATTGCAAAATGTCCTGAAGAAAGGCCTAAAAATAAAAAAATGTCTTGAAGAAATCCAAAGAAATTGAAACATGTCAAAAACACAAAAACATCCAAATCAACATCAAAATCCTAAAAATGGAGTCAAAGTCAGTCGTGTTAGTCAGTCCATGTCATTTTTTGAACTACGTTGTCTCTGCGCATTTGCTACATAGGCAAGGCTCATTTTTTTGAGCTCCTGAGACATTAGGTCAATCCTGGTAGGTTTGTCAAAATAAAATCATGGTGCAATATTTTTTCATCAAGAAAAACTCATTGGTCATGTTGAACTACGAGGTCTCTGAGTGCATGACGTAGGGAAGGCCATCTGTCGATGAGCCCCCAGGCTAGACTAGGTCAGTCCATTAGGGTTCACAATAAGACTGGCACACATGTCATAATTCTTCAAGTCAAGACAAATCATTTTCCAAATAGGAAAACTCTTAAAAAAAGGTATGGCAATCTTTTATTCAAATGCGTCAATCATATCATCATGAAAAAATAGACATATAGTCAACACAAGTCAAACTCAGTCAAACTTTGGTTAGGACTTGGTCAAAATAAGTCACATTATCATAACTAGTCAAACTGTCAACTTGTGGTTCACTTTCAGATGTATCCTTCTAAAAGACAACCTCTATCATTCATTCCTTAGGATAGGTCCTTCCTAGGCATCGTCATTATCTTTAGATGTGTCCTTTTGAATAACAAACTCTATCATTCATGCCTCAGAATGCATCCTTCCTATGCATCGTCGCTGGCTTTAGATATGTCCTTCTGAAGAACAATCTCTATCATTTATCCCTTAGGATGTTTTGTTTCTAGGAATAGTCATCTGTCATCTAGAATTTTTAGGGGTCCCTTTTACCTTTAAGGATCAAAATCCTTTGGATATCAACATTATTCAGGATGTGTCCTTCCTTAATTTGACAATCTTTGACATTTCATTATCTTTGCATTGACAAAACATGACACCTGGGCATCTTGACATCATTAAACCTGACATCTTAAACAATCAAACTCCAAACACACTTGGCAATCATTTTGCACTTCTGTTTTGGCCTTTTATCATGTTACTAGTTTTTCAGCGAGATCCCGATGTGGTGATTTAGAGAAGCAGTGATGTATCATGATGTTTGTCTTGACTTTTGACACGCATGACTACTAGTTTCTTAGCAAGTTCCTAATGTGGGGATTTAGAAATGTAGTGATGTATCATGATCATGGCTATATTTTGTACTTTGACAATCATGTTGCTAGTTCCTCAAAGATGTCTAGGCAGTAGAATTTAGAGAAGCAACAACATTTCATGATTTGTCTTGCTTGTCATTTTTTGCTTGTGGTTGCGCACGACAAAAAGACTGGGGCAATTGTGCTCTTGGTATGAGTCATGATCATCCTTGTCTGTGACTGCTTGTCTTAGGTGATGATACGACCTTGCACACGTTGATCTATGTCATATCATGGTGTTTGTTGGTCATCACAACAATTTTCCCAATGATGATTAAGAGAAATAAATATTAAAGTCTTGTTGTAAAGTTTTGAAGGATTTAGTCTAGGAACTAACATGCATCTCCTCTGGTATGGTCATCTTCTCTCATCCATCTCATGATGATATCATGTGACATACAAAAATATGAGTGCATACATGATCATATAAACATTGTATTAGGCCCATACATACATCATCAATAGCATTAAATCATATGCATATCATTGCGCATTGCATTAACATAAATCATACTCTTTACTAGATGCTCATTTGACCAACTTTGACTATCCCGTTGGTTGCTTTAAACATGTTAGAATTCAAAATCGACCGGGCCATTGTTTTTTTGGTCATCCAATTAACTATTTGGGACCCTTTCCAATTTTTTTCTGCCACCGACCCAAAATTTGAAAAATCTCCCAAGGGGGCATTAATACCCTATACCTTCACTAGGGCATGGCTTTGACTGATTTTCTTTGTCACAATGTGACAAGTGACATTATGACAAAGAGGGGCAAAATGTACACTTAAAAATGTCCTAGGTCTGCAAGTGCTATTTATACCATTCTCATCCTGGCATAATTAAGACATTTAATTATGTCCTTGATCCATATCCAACTATTAATTAAATAATTCATTATTGTTTAATTAATTCATGATCTGTTATTCTTCATGATTATTAAATAAATAAATAAATTTTATTTATTTATTTAATACGTCATTAACTGTCTAAAGTTTTCCTTCATTAATTCTTCCTCATTACTAAATAAATGAATTTCATTTATCTAGTTTTTTTTTTCTTTTATTCAAGGGGTAAATGCTTTTGACCTGGAGCTATGAACCAGAATACAACCACTCAACAATACTGCCCCAATGGGGCTTGAACCTTGGTGGTGAGAACAACAATGCCACCTTTAAACCATCACACCATGCCAATATTGGCATTTATCTAGTTAATATGTCACTAATAATCACAGTTAAATAAGTTCATTGATTTATTTAATTCCTAAACCATATCTTCTAAATTGAATAATTAATGTTTAATTATTTAATTGCTTGAATTAATATTCCTCTCATTTGAAATAAATGAAATTATTTAAAATGTCATCACATTCTTAATTAATAGTTCATTTTGTGTAAAGTTTATTTATTGTCTCACAAAATCCATATTTTGGATAAACCTATTTATTTATTCCACTTATGAATTAAATCATTATTTAATTCATAAGTGGACATTCCACCTTGAATTTATTAAGTTGCATTATTTCCACCATGAATCTAATAATGTGAATTATTTCCACTAAATTACTTATTTATCCTCACTAATCATTTATTAATCCCACTTCCCATTCCACCAGAGTAAATAATTATGACAATTATTTATTAATCCCCACTTATGAATTAAATCGTTATGTAATTCATAAGTGGACATTCCACCTTGAATTTATTAATTTGCATTATTTCCACATATTTGCACTAACTTATTTATTTATCCTCGCTAATCATTTATTAATCCCACTTCCCATTCCACCAGAGTAAATAATTATGACAATTATTTATTAATCCCCACTTATGAATTAAATCATTATGTAATTTATAAGTGGACATTCCACCTTCCATCTTTGTGATTTTTAAAATATCAGAAAGTGGGTCACCTTATCTTTTAATTTTAAAAATCTTTATTTTTAAAATTAATTATCTCAATTTTTTCCTCCACCACTGATTTGATTTTCCTCATATGACATCTTGGCCATTCATTTAAGGATTTTTCCCTAACCCTAATTAGGGATGGTCAGATTTAATCTTGGCCCTTCATTTTAGGTTTTTGTCAAGATTCAATCTGGTCCGTCCATTCAGAATTGGAATTTCTATCAAATGTCATGCTTGCTCATAAGGAAGAGATTATTCTTCTTAGAACCTTGTTCTTGGAGAACTCTTAGGACTTTTGAAATAGGAAAGGAATTATAGTCATTTTAGGATTATAGTCATTTATGATTGTCATAGGCATAGGCATTTATGAAAAATCCTTCAAAGCTTGTTGAGGACATTGGCATAGTCAAGGATTGCTCACATACTCGATTTGAGGGAAACACGGTCAACAAGTTAGAAGGTGTAATGGAGGTTAGCCATGGAGATTGAAGACATTGGGTGAGATCATTCCATTTTTCATGTTTTCATTTATGTTTCCTTTGCTCTTTATTACTTCTTTGGGTTTATGTTTTTACTTTATTTATGGAAGTGAATACAATTTTTGGATCCAACCCAGGCATATCAGCATAAGACCATGCAAAGTTGACCTTACACTCTGAAAAGAATTTTTGGAACTCAGGTTTCTCTTCCTCTGTCAAAGATGTCGTGAAGAGGACCATCTTAGGATCTTTTGTTGTGGATATGTTTATTTCCATAGCGTCCTCTATGAGCATGTCTGATTTTTCTTGAGTTACAGGGAGAAAGTCCAGTCCTCCATCCTTAGGTGCCCTAGAGAGGTTTTCTCCTTCGGATATGTCCTTTATTTTTACTTTTTTATCATCAAAAGGTACCTTTTTGTTTTCACCTAAAGACATGTCCTTTTTTACTTTATTTTTCTTTTTCATTTTGTGACTAGAGGTGGAGATAGTAAATAGTATTTTATTTGTTGGAAGGCGTCCTGACATTTATCTATCCATAAAAAAGGGATACTTTTGCATAGAAGATATTGAAATGGATGACACTTGTCTACCAATTGTGCTATGAAGCGTCAGATAGATTGTAGCCTGCCTTGCAATGTCCTAAGTTCACTTATCCCTCTTGGAGGGGGCATGTTTAATATGGCTATTACCTTGGCAGGATCGACTTCAATGCCTCTACGAGAAACAATGTATCCCAAAAAATTTCTTGACATCACACCAAAGACATTTCTTTTGATTCAAGAAGAACTTGTATTCTTCCAGCCTCTTGGAAGTTTTGTCTAACACCTTCAAGTGGTCTTTTCATGTCAAAGATTTTTCCAAAAGGTCATCTACATAATCTTCCATTATCTGATGCATCATATCATGGAATATGGTTGTCATGGCTCTCTGATATGTGGCACCTGCATTCTTAAGACCAAAAGGCATGACATTCCAATAGTATGTGCCCCAAGGACATGTGAATGTTGTTTTGTGTTGATCTTTAGGGGCAATACAAATTTGGTTATAACCAGAAAAACCATCTATGAGGGACAACATCTCAAATCCTGTAGTAAGGTCCACTATGATGTCGATGTTTGGAAAGGGGAAGTCATCCTTTGGACAAGACTTATTTAGGTCCCAAAAATCCATGCCAATGCAGATTTGACCGTTTGGCTTTGTGATTGGTACAAGATTTGATATCCATTCGGCATAGTCTATGGACCGTATGACTACCACATCTAACTTAAGATAGATGTCATGGAGGTGGTCATGGTTGCTAAAGAGGAAGAAGTGGATGTTGTGGCAGTGGATGTGGATGGGGGAGGCTTTGCAAGTGTTGATGGGTCAAGGAATTTTGAGGATGAAGATGTCAAAGCTTCACTATTCATAGGTACTTGGTGCTCTGAGATACCTCTCAAATTGGTACAATATTGAAATGGGTCAGGGTCTCCATATATGGTAATCTTAGTGCCTTCAAAGGGAAACTTCAAACACTGGTGGTATGTGGAAGGGACAACTTTCAAGGCATGAATCTAAGGTCGACCAAGTAGAATATTGTATGCGAGTTCTAGATCCAGGACTTGACAAGTGGTGTCCACAATGACTGGTCCGATATGAATTGGAAGTGAAATTATTCCCCGGGAGGTACATTCTTCATCATCATATTCCTTTAATAATTAATGTTTAATTATTTAATTGCCTGAATTAATATTCCTCTCATTTTAAATAAATTAAATTATTTAAAATGTCATCACATTCTTAATTAATAGTTCATTTTGGGTAAATAATCTGAAAAAGATTATTTATTGTCTCACAAAATCCATATTTTGGATAAACCTATTTATTTATTCCACTTATGAATTAAATCATTATTTAATTCATAAGTGGACATTCCACCTTGAATTTATTAATTTGCATTATTTCCACCATGAATCTAATAATGTGAATTATTTCCACTAACTTATTTATTTATCCTCACTAATCATTTATTAATCCCACTTCCCATTCCACCAAAGTAAATAATTATGACAATTATTTATTAATCCCCACTTATGAATTAAATCATTATGCAATTCATAAGTGGACATTCCACCTTGAATTTATTAATTTGCATTATTTCCACCATGAATCTAATAATGTGAATTATTTCCGCTAACTTTTTTATTTATCCTCACTAATCATTTATTAATCCCACTTCCCATTCCACCAGAGTAAATAATTATGACAATTATTTATTAATCCCCACTTATGAATTAAATCATTATGTAATTTATAAGTGGACATTCCACCTTCCATCTTTGTGATTTTTAAAATCTCAGAAAGTGGGTCACCTTATCTTTTAATTTTAAAAATCTTTATTTTTAAAATTAATTATCTCACTTTTTTCCTCCACCACTGATTTGATTTTCCTCAGATGACATCTTGGCCATTCATTTAAGGATTTTTCCCCAACCCTAATTAGGGATTGTCAGATTTAATCTTGGCCCTTCATTTTAGGTTTTTGTCAAGATTCAATTTGGTCTGTCCATTCAAAATTGGATTTTCTATCAAATGTCAGGCTTGCTCATAAGAAAGGGATTATTCTTCTTAGAACCTTGTTCTTGGAGAACTCTTAGTACTTTTGAAATAGGAAAGGAATTATAGTCATTTATGATTGTCATAGGCATAGGCATTTAGGAAAAATCCTTCAAAGCTTGTTTAGAACATTAGCATAGTCAAGGATTGCTCACACACTCGATTTGAGGGCAACACGATCAACAAGTTAGAAGGTGTTATAGAGGTTAGCCATGGAGATTGAAGACATTGGGTGAGATCATTCCATTTTTCATGTTTTCATTTACGTTTCCTTTGATCTTTATTACTTCTTTTGGTTTATGTTTTTAATTAATTGTGAATGATATATCAATCTCGAAATTAACCCATAGTTACAGAAGCCAGTGAGCACAGACAAGTTCAAGTGGTGTGCTAATTTGATGGGCCCTAGGGCCCATGATTTTCAATAGCTTGTTGTTCTTTGGAGGTGCTTGTGTGATCTTCTTCAAGTGGGAGATTGTTTGAAATATGTGCCTCAATCTCACAAGCTAAAACCTCTAAAAGGGAAAATTCGGTGTGACTTTCATTTTTTCTGGCTAACTAGTAGTTTAGTAATATTGTGGTTTGTATAGGTCACCAAGACAATGCTTCTGTCTTACCGATTGGTGTTGTCACTGTGACTTGTGGTGTTCGTTGTAACCTTCTACTGAGTGGAGATCTTTGGCCGATGGTTTGGTTCCATGTATTGGTCAGGGAGACTTTTGGCGACTATGTCATTAGTGTAACTCATATGTTTCGGTATGAAGTCTTACTGATATGAATGTCTCATCAACAACTTTATCTTGGAGGCATCGGGGTAACACTAAGGGTTTAGTAAGAACTCCTAGTGATCGAGATAATTCTTTCTGACTATTGTTTATATCAATATGAATCCTAGCGACTGAAGTCTTTGAAGAAATGTGTGAAGTATTTGGTATAAAGTCTCAGTGATAGCCTAAGTCTTGCCAACTGTTGGACACTTCGAAATACCTTCTAAACATCGGTGTGATGTCTTGGTGAAAGACAATAGTCTGGCTGATGGGAATACTCACATCTATGTGACTTTGAAATTTGGTATGGTGTCTCATCGAAAATAATGGTCTTGCTAAATAGCGATACAAGTAATAATCATCAGTATGAGGTCTTGGTGACAAGAGGAAGTCTTAGCGATAGCTTTCTGGACTCAGTGTAACATCTTTCCGATAATGATGACTCTTGGAAATATCGATAGTCAGGTCTTGTGGTATCAGGGAGACAGGGTTAGTGTCTCACCAACATGCGGATACATTATGAATGCCTTTGACCGAATGGAGACTATCCTAAGTGACTTGTATTCGACCAATTAGAGAAGCTGAATGGGAACCACTAGTAGTTGGAATGTTGCTTCCATTACTAAGAGGAAGATCGATAGACCATGGGCATCATGGATATTCTTAGAAGTTGCAGATGTTGATCAGTTCGGTTGTTGGATGAACTGTAGATGAATTGTTCGATGTGTATAAGTGTGAATTCTATTATGAGAAGATTGTAACTTGTATGTTCCCTATACAAGGTTGATCACTATGAATGATGCTGTAAATTGACATCAGAAAGATAAGTCTTATCTCTGTATGTAATCTCCATAACTATAATACAAAGTGACTTCTCTTGGTGTGGTGGGTTTTTCTCTCGTAAGGGCTTTCCCATGTAAATCTGGTGTTCATATGTGTATGTTTAATTCTCTATTTCTATTATCTCTTTCAAGTGCATATTAATTGGACTGTAATTGTAAAATTTAAATGTGTCTCTGCATTCTTCCCTTAGGTTTTTGACATTAGGAGATTTTTTTCCACACCTTAGCTTTCCTTACAAAAGGAAGTGCCTCTAGATCTCACCAGAGCATGTACGACTGCAACCAACTCAAGGTCATGTTTGGGGTTGTTAAGTTCATGATCCCTAAGTTTCCATGATTCATACACAATCACTCGCCCTTCTTGCATCAACACGGCCCCTAAGCCTTCCAAAGAAGCATCTGTACAAACTACAAAATCTCCTGTCAGATCCAGTACAACTAAGATTGGAGCACTAGTTAGCTTTTCCTTAAGAGTTTAGAATACTAACTAACATTGATCTAATCAAAGAAATCTCCCCACCTTCATCTGGAGAGAGGTGATAGGATGTGCAATCCTTGCAAAGCCTTGGACGAACCACCGATAATAGCCTGCAAGTCCCATGAAACTGTGAATTTTTGAGACATTTGTGGGCATGGGCCAATCCAAAATGGCTTGAATCTTTGTAGGGTCAACTGAAATTCCCTCACCAAAAATCACATGGCCCAAATATTGTACTCCAGTCTTATAAAATTCACACTTTTCTAGGCTGGAAAACAATTGATTGTCCCTTAAGCACTGTAATACCTATTTTAAATGTTCCTCATGTTCTTCCATAGACTTGGAATAAATCAGAATGTCATCAAGAAACACAAGGATGAATCTATCCAAATATGTTTGAAACACTCCATTCATTAAGCTCATGAAGACTGAAGGTGCATTTGGTAACCCAAACGGCATCATAGTGAACTCATAATGTCTATATCGAGTATGAAATGTTGTTTTATAAATATCTGTATTTTCTATCCGCAACTGATGATACCCTTATTTGAGATCAATCTTAGAAAATACCTTTGACCCTTTTATATGATTGAAAAGATCATCAATTCTAGGTAAAGGATATATGTTCTTCATTGTTACTTTGTTCAACTACTTGTAATCAATACACAAGCGAAGAGAACCATCCTTCTTCTTTACAAATATCATAGGTTCTCCCCAAGGAGAAACAATTGGGAAGATAAAACCCTTAGCCAACAACTCCTCCAATTGAAGACAAAGTTCCTAAAGTTCCTATGTTGTCATCCGATATGGAGCTTGAGATATCGGCTTAGCTCCAGGTACTAGATCTATCCTAAAATCTATATCTTGTTTTGGTAGGATACCAGGTATCTCTCCTAGAAACACATTAGAAAACTCCTTAAGGAGAGGGTAATCATCCAATGACACCCCTCAACTATCCTCTGACTCCAAATCACTCACAGATACTGCAAAAAGTTGACAACCTTGTCAAAAGTACCTTTTAAGCTGCATGGCAGAGATCATTCATAATGAAATGGGCCTTTTAATGCCCACAATCTCCACCTCATTTCTAGAATCATCAATGCACCACACTGCTTTACAGTGATAGTCTATCATAGCAAGGTGTACACTCAGCTAATCCATGCCCAAGATGACATTAGATGAGCCAAGTGGTAGGATTCAGAGATCCACTTTAGTTGTCAATGCCCCTATATTCAAACTACAACCCTGGAAAAGCTTCTCTACAACAACCTTTGACCTTGAGGCCAATTCAACCTACCATTTAATGCCTTGACTAGATACCACTAGTCTACATCACTCAACTACTGAAGGAGATATAAAAGAATCAGATGCACCAGAATAAAAGAGTATAGAAATGCTAGTGTTATGAAACACACCTAATGTCTCAACAACAGTGCTCTAGTGATCTGCTTGTCAATTATCCACAATCGCAAAGACACGATGATTTCTTTGTGCGTCACCCACTACCGGCTCTGACCCAGCCGGCCTCTGATTAAATCCTGAGGTATTCTTCTATGGACACAATCTAGTGATATTCCCTTGCTACCCACATGAGTAGCAACCAGTGCCTCTGCCAAATCCTCTTTCCCCTAATGGAGCATTTGACTACTAAAAGCTCCCTTGACTCAACGCTGACTTAAAACTAGGCACAGGCTGCTCAAAATGCTCCGGATGAGCTCGGTTATGGTTTCAATCCCTACAAAACTGAGAGTTGCCACCTTGTTGAGATTGAGAGTTCTTATTCTTCAGTTGTGGCTGCTACTGCTGATGCTACTGACCCCCTTTAGAGGGTGTATACCTATTCCTAGAAGATTCTACAACCTGTGTCTGACCTCTGTGAGTGCTAAATCTAGGTGTAGGCACATTACCAATCTATACTCCAATGTGACCACCTAATGCCATGGCCAAATTCTCCTCTACTAATCAAGCCTTTTCAACTGCCATTTCCATCATCTTTGATTTAAAGACTCACACACCACCACTAATTTAGGCATTTAATCCTAGAACAAAATACTACACTAACATCCCTTCATCATAGCTAATCCATGCATACTACTTCAATTCATATAATCGCTACTCATACTATTCAAAAGACATCAAAATTTGCTTAAGGTCATGAAACTCATCTGCCCTGCATTGCTTCCAATGATCTAAAAGGAAGTGAGCCCTGAATCTATCCAAAAATAACTCCCATGTGACCATGCTGATATCCAAATGTAACTTTTTCTCTTCCAGCCACCACCAAGTGGATGTAAAGCCTCACAGATGCATAAATATGCATCGAGCTTTGGTATAGCTACCATAGGGGTGCATCGCGAAGCAACAATCCAAATCAATTAACAATGTTTCCACTTCCAAACCTCATCCAGAACCATTGAATGTAGGCGTGTGTGCTCTCATAAAATCTCTCATATGACCAGCTATCACTACATCCTGATCTGCCATTATCTCTCTCCGCCTCAGTGACCTTTCCCTTTCTCTCTCGACCCGTTGCTCCTCTTATGGACTAGGTCCCAACCGATTAATAATATCTCCCAGAATGTGTTGGAACTGACTGTCCAAACCAAGTTATTTCAGGTTCTGACCATTTCCTAATGGATTACTTTGAGGATTCTGTTGTTCCTCATGCTCTGAACCACAGGAACTAGGAGTTGAAGGACTTTGCTAGTTTACTCTACGACTAGCACCATGGCCCCTTCCTCGGCCATGTCTTCTACCTCGAGGCATATTTCTACCCAACAAGATAAAGGTACAAGTGAGCTCAAGAGTCAAACACAAAGGTTCCCTAATGGACATAACTACCTAGAGACCCTAGTGTTTGAAAACCTTGGCTCTAATACCAGGTTGTAACGCCTTTCTTGCAAACCCCAATGGAAAAAACAATGCACACAATTTTTTATTTTTTTAAACACAAGAATGCCATAAAATGAATGTCGAGGCAAGTTTTGCCCAATATTAAATTTTGAAAACATAGTTTCATATAAATGTATAAAATATAAATGTAAATATATATTTATATATATATAGGTATATATACTTCTATAAGAATGTGTATATCTATATACATATATTTATATATATATATATATATATATATGTTTTTCAAGAATAACTTTCGTAAGAGACTAATAATCATAATCAATTGTATATATATATATCCCAAAGATTTATAAATATATTTACATATATATATGAATATATATTCAAAACTCATTTGTTTTAGAGGGGAAACAACATTTAAAAGAAAAAAATCAAATCATAGAAATATTGGACATTGTCTGTAATACCCCCCATGTTGCTAGTTGGACTCATTACTTTTCTATGCTTTTGTTTGATACTTTGTGATTGTGATAGTACTATTTATTGTTTGGTTTGGTGATGTTAGTTGGATTTCAGTAATATATTACAATGCAATGATTTAGTAAATTATTTTATGATATGATTTTTTAGTTTAGAAATGCTATTTCATATTTGATATTGTAATTGATAGAATAGTTTGGTGAGAGGACAGTGTAGCACCACTCGTTCATGAGTGCCCTACTACGGTGCAATTCCTTCTCACAATGTAATGCTTTGATTATATATATATATATATGTACATGTACATGATCTCGTTTGGATGTAGGGATTGTAGGTACAGAGTCTCGATTCCACCTGCTTTGATAGGACAGGGCGAGCATCAAATTACCCAATAGTATGATGTTGAAATAGAGATGACAAGGAAGTCACCCCATCCCATGTTGTCAAAATGTCCTGATTGAATGGTATTGTGCGTATTTGTGTTTGTCATTTATATAATTTATTATGGTGGTTTGTGTGAGTGTCTTGTTTGTATTTATTTTACGTTGGTATTTTATATGTTGTGATTTATTTAATTAAATGGTGGTAATAAATGTTTATAATAGTGTTGGATTAATTTGCTATAAAATATAAAAGTTTTGTTTTAAAAGTCATGTGTCCTATTTAAGTATTAATTAAATATTTAAATTAGTTTTTTTATTTAATTAAATTTGATTGTTGAGGATAATTATGAAATAAATAAATTAGATTATGTGCATTGCAAGTAAAGCTTGCAAAATTAGAAATTAAAGTAGAAAGTATTGTTAAATAGAAAAAAAATCAATAAAAGAAGAGAAAAGATAAAAGGACGAATGAGAATTAAGTGTTGGCGGAAAAGTTGGAATTAAATTAGAAAAATTTCTTTGAATGTGGATTTTTAGATGCTTTCGAAAAGGAAGAGATATCTTTTATTTAATTGCAAATTTGAGAGACTTTTCACTCATTGGAAAATTATAGAAGTTACAAAAAATATGGAGTTTTTGGAAATGAAATTTTCCCTTGTCCTTCTTTTGTAGTAAATTACTTTAGTTTACTTTGTTCAAAAAGAGAGTTTATTCTGGATTAAGTTGAGATTATAGAATCTATCAAGGAAAGTTGGCGAAGAGATTCTGAAGAAGGAACAATAGCTCTCAAAAAGCCAGTCAGGATCAAGCAAGCTTCATCAAATTATCAGTAGCGCAGGACTCTAGGTTCCATTTGTTTCTACTTTAGGTTTTTGTTTTAATAGAAAAGTACATAAAAATGGATAAATTTGGTTTACTGTGAAAGAAAAGAAATTTGGTGGGGTTGTTAGAAATCTCTGAAGAAATTTATCTAGGTTTTTTTTTTAAATGTTCTGTGTTTCTTTTACAATTTAGCTATAAAAGAAATCTACCATTAGAGTCTAAAATTGATTCTAATTTTCTTAAAATATTGTTAAGGGAAAATGAATCACCCTCTGCAATAAAAGTCAAATGAAACTATATATATATATCTTCCATTGTATTTATTGTGGGTATATTGTTGTATAGCTCATGTATTATGAACTTATATATATATATATATATATATATATATATATTCATATACGTTTAAATATTTCATGAAATTTGAATTTTGGTTTTTTTGGCCGACTATATTTTTTTATGGGCAGAATTGAAATTTCATCGGCATATTTACATTGGTAAATTTTTGTTTTATAAATAAATAAATAAAATAAAGTTATTAAGGGTTAGGGGGGGCAGCTGGGCCATACCCTCCCCCTTTCCCTGGTGGCTGCGGACTGGCATGAGATTTTGGCATGAAATTATATATATATATATATATATATATATATAATAAGAATGATGATATATATTGTTTTATTTTGAAAAATGGAATTTGTGGTTATATGGATTATTTTAGAATAATTTTTTTAAAAAAAAATAATAAGGTGAAATTATTTTATATCATTGAAGATTTATTGCAAAATTTCATGGTGGGAACTAAGAGTATATAAGAAAAAAAATGGATTGTTTATCTTTGTGGAAAGAGGATTATGTTGATGGAGTGTGAAATCCTATGAATTTGTTGGACTATCTAGTACCATTAGATTATTGTTTTAATGTTGTTTTCAATGTGGGAACCCTATTGTATTTATGAAACCAATTGTGAATGTTTTGAACCTTAGTTCCAGAGGCATGATTTAATCATTGAATGTTATCCTCATTTTGTTTGTACTCTTTGAGTTGAAATTTATTAGTATTATTATTTGGAAGGGTTGTACATGTTATGTTTATGTATTTAGCGAGATGGGTAATGCCTCACATGTCTTTGTTTTGAGATATATGCTTTATTCTGATGGTACAATCCTTGCCTTGTTTTGGTTTATGTTAGGGGTCTTAGGGAGAGTGGCTCCTCGTGGGGGTCGGCACCTCGAAAGGAGGAAGAGCTTAGGATAACCCATGTAAGAGTAGTGTAACAAGTGAAAACCTAATAATAGAATTTAGGGGGATGGGTAGTAAAATGTAAAAGATAATAATTGGATACCCTGTCTATGCATTAGGGCTATTGCAGACTAATCGTAGGCTGAGAAGGCCTTGGTTAGCAAAGTCATAACGCCAACCTCATGAGAGGCTGGCGACTCTACATGAGCTACCCTATGGCGCTGACACCTCAAGTAGGAGGAAGGGCCAGGATAACCATAGATGGGGGCTAGCACCTCAAGTTGGAGGAAGGGCCAGGATAACCCATGTAGGCTATGCGATGACACTCTCCACTAGACACCCTTGTGCCTTGTTTCTTGTTGGCCTTTGGAATTGTATACTGATTATTGTTTCAAATTCTTTTGGAAATGATTTATGAATGTTCTTTGGTTACTTGGTTAATGGTTATTTCCTTGGTTATTGTGATGAGTTTCATGGTTTATGTTTAATATGTTGATTCGTGGATGTTGTCATTTATGTCCTTTGTAGTCCTTGATGATGTGTTAAGTTATTGTACTATGTTGTTTTATTGGGTCGGTTTATGACATTCATGGTCATGGTTACTTCCTTGTCACCTCTAAGCATGGGGGATGGGTTATTTATAATCCACATGGTCAAGTGGAATGTGCTCCGCACCTGTTGGGTTCCCCATCAGCGTTCATTCTTTTCAACATTCGTCAGTTGGAGCTTGTACCATTTTTTCACTTTGTACTTCATTCATTATTTGTAATATTTATGTATCCCACATGTATGGGAGATTTCATTGTATTCATTGTGTCCACCATGTAATGCAATGTATTAAATGATGATGTATTAATTATGTACCTTTGTAACCATTTAATTGGAGGAGATTCATTATGGTTGTATCATAAGATGTACTATTCTTTTACTTATGGATATATGGATGGACTTTTGTAAATGGATATTGGAATGTTATGATGAATGTAAATTTGAATAAGTGATTCAGTTTCATCTTTTACCTTTTTGTTAAGTGTTGTTTTGCGATGTGACCTCATGTGCCCCAGAGGACTAGACGTTATAATGTTAATGAACAATATGAATATGTTTTAACATTTGTTTAGTTGCATGTTACTTTGTATTATTTTTAAAAATAATAATTTGGTTGCTATATTTGTTCTCTAGGGTTTGCACGATGGGCATTACACTGTCAGAATCCAAGAAAATTTTCTTTCATTTGTTTGCAATCCAGAATTATTTCAAAACCCCATAAGAATTCTTTTCTTTCACAAAAAACATATTTATTCATTTTTATTTTTCTTTTGAATCAAAAACTAATAAATAAGAAAATGGAACCTGGAGTCCTACACCTATTAAAAAATTGATGAAGCTTTGCTTGGTCTAAATAGCCTTTTTGAAGAGCTCTTGTTCCTTCCTTCAGAGTTTCTCCTTCATATTTCTTGCTAAATTCTCTAATCTAAAATTTAATTCAGAAGAACCTCTCTTCCAGAATAATGAAAAACTAAATTAATTTCTATAGAAGAAGAACAAGCGAACATCTAATTCCCAAAACTCAATATTTTTGTGTAACTTTTGTCAATTCCCCTCCCTGAAAACCCCACAATTTTGCTATTAAATAAAAATATATCTTCTTCTTATTTAAAAACTCCAAAAATCAAAATTAAAAGAAGTTTTCTAATTTCATTCCTAGTTTTACAGCTAAAACTCAACATTCATTGGTCATTTTCTTCTTTTCTTTCTTTTATTTTTTTATTTTTTCTCTTTAACAACACTTTTTTTTTTAATTTTGATTTTGCAATTTTACTTGCAATTCACACAATTTAATTTATTTATTTAATTTATTTCATAATTATCCTCAAGATGCTCTTTTAATTAAATTATCAAAATACAATTTTTAAATAATTTAATTTACATTTTTCCATTTATTTATGTTTAATAAATATATGGCTTTTAAAATAAGACTTTTATATTTTAATACAAACTATTCCCACACTATTATCCACATTTATTAATATCATTTAAATATATAAATTACATCATACAAAACACCAACGTAAAATAAATACCAAAAGTACACTCACACAAACCACTATAATAAAATGTAAAAATGACAAAGGTCAAAACGCACAATACCAACAAACATAAGATGGTTTGACAAAACATGGGATGAGTTGACTTCCTTGTCATCTATGTTTCAAGTTCATGCCCATTGTGTTAAATTGATGCTCGCCCTATCCTGCTAAAGCAGGTGGAATCGAGACTCTATACCTGTAATTCCTGCATACAAACAAGGTTGAGTACAACATGTATATATATAAAATAAAAACATCACATTGTCAGAAGGAATTGTAGCATAGTAGGGCACTTGTAAACAAGTGGTGCTACATTGTCCCCTCACCAAAACTATACTAGCAATTACAACATTAAATATAAAGTAACATTGCTAAATTAATCGATCACATCATAAAATAATTACTAAACCACTACATCACAACATACTACTAAAGTCAAATTAAACATCTCCAAACCAAATTTCATATCATAATATCCATGTCCTCAAATGAAGTAGCATAATCACCAAGCAATCTAACTATCCAATCTACTAACCAACAATAAATAGTAACTATCAAAGTCTCAAATTATCAAGAAAAAGCATAGAAAGATAACAAGTCCAAACAACAACATGAGGGGTATTACAAAGAAAAAACATTTTCTTCAGTTCTAGACCAGGGAAAATGAACATATTAATTCCCTGAAGGTTTGTTCCACCATTTGATCCTTTTGGGATTCCTCAATTCTCATTTCATTTATTTCCATTCTCTCCTCAAATTATTTCACCTTCAATTTTGTCCAAGAATTTGTAAACTATGGAGTCTTAATAAATTCAACATTTTCCATGAATCTTCTAGCTACAGTTTGAAATGAAACTAGTTCCCAAATTTAAAATTCAATGATTTAAATTGTTTCCATAGATTAATTCCAAAACTTTTATGCACAAATTTTAATTTAATATTTAAATCTCAAGTAAAGACTTTGAAATTAAATGCATATAGTAAACAGGTCAACAATTTCACTCAAATACATTCAATCATGTCATAAATAAATTATTAATTCAATAAGCTGAAAGATTTAAACACTTTATTTCTTACACAATTTATTAAGTTTTAATACTTATCTTTGGAAATGTGCAAAAGAAATCCCCAACTATTGTTGGAATGGTCCTTGGTTTAGCCTCTTCTCCCTGTGAGTATTCTAGGAGGAAAGAAGACTTTGTTGCTCTACACGAGTGTTGGTTCCACCAGGACAATGCTCAACATTTGTGTCACAAAACCATGCCCTGGCCAGGACCATCCCGAGTGCACACACTTGTACCCTAGGTTGGACACCCACTGTAGGAATGCCCCTTCTCTGTCCTACTCACAACCTGCTAACCTAGAACCCTATTCCCACAATGTGTTGTGCTTGCTTTTCCCTTTTTATTGCATGTCCAATTATTTAGTTTCCATGGGATTTTATACAACACAAAGGGTAGTTCCAACAGACATACCCTTTAAAAAATAATTACATTACAACATCCCATGAAAACTCCAATTATTATTTAATTACATTTCTTTCTTGAACTATTTCATTAGTTCTTAATTTACTTTTATTTTTTTCTTTTTCTTCCACAAGGAAAAAGTCTCATAACAATTATCCCCCTATTGTTTAGCTACTTCCCTTAATAGCTTGATGTTTTTTTGTATCACATATGTAAATAAAACAACATTTAGTTAAACAAATGTGGATATTGGCCTTTAATAAAATCAACTTTTTCCCAAGTAGCACTATCATTACTCCATTAATTTTGTTTTTACTTCATTTATAACCTTATTTATCAATATTCTAGATCTTTTCAATTATTTGTTCTAGTTCAATCTTAAATTCACAAGAAGGTGCAATAGAAATACTTTTCCAATCAAAATTATGATAAGAACTATAATACATATTAGGAACTTAAGATCAAATAAAATAATGTTATTTTATATATTTGATCACATGTATTTCAACTTTCTCAACGTTCTCTTATGTAGCCCATTATTATTATTTTTGTAAAGATGCTTTAATTACTTATATGTAACTTCAACATTAAATTTATAAAATTATTATCATGTGTTGGCATACATGCATAACCCATACTAGGTGGTTACTCTATCAATTTTACCATTTTACCCACTCATGTAACTCCTTCAAATTATATAATAATTACTATGCATATCCAATACTATGTGGTCACTCATAAACTTATAAAAGTATGATCTATAACATCAACATACAATCCAAGATGGTATTCATGTATTCCAAACTACATGAATACTCTCCTTTCATATCTCAAAAAATTGTAAATGGAATCTTAGTACTATATAATAAGGAAATTGTACAAGGCTATTGGGTTGATCAATTCCAATAACCAAGTACAATAGAAAAACAATCCATTAGACACCTTAAGAAAAAGAAAACAACAATAGGTTATGATTACCCACAGGGTTCTTCATAAAAATACTAGGTCCAATCTTTTTTTTTTTAATTCCTATACCAAATATAATGAAATGGTGACTAGTACACAATTACCCTTAATAAATTATTTCACAAGGTAACCCAAAAAAACTTTGGGGAAAATTTGGAATCCAATAATGTAAATTATCATATTTCTATTAATATTAAAGAGTGCTTATAACACCTAATATAGTCATAATATCTTTCAAGAAATATAACTTTGTCAAAGAATCATAGGTAATTAGATTCAAAAATAAGAAATGACTAATTCCAACTATGTGGCATTTGTCAGACTTCTCAAGGCTATTATTTGCATTATCATGTACCTAGGATGTGCAATTCAAGTATAGTTTTCGAAATTTGCTTTCATCAAAGGTTTGAAAATAATTATTGACATGAATCTTTAATAACCCTATTCTTTCTTATAATTTTGGCAACATAATTATTTTTCCTTATAAGTTTGGAAAAAAAGAAACATGTGAAAGATACATAACCTACTTGCATACTATAAAAAAGGTTTGAATAGATAGTCTCTCCCCATGTAAGATTTGACATGTCCCTATGTCTAATCCTAGAGCCTATTTGGTTCCATATCTTATAATAAGGTGGTTTTATTCTCACCAAATCATCCCAAACACAATGTCAAGTTTAAAATGTGAATCTAGGGACCTGTGGGTTATGGGCCCACAATGTACTTAAAATAGATATATGTTAGAAATCATGATGTCAATAACATATCAAACATACCAAGGCCATTTCTGAAAATAGGCACATAATTAAATAGAAATTAGTTAAAAAGATACTATCTTATTATGAAGACAACCTCCTTGTGCAAGAGGGGGTGATATCTAATTGTACAAGAAGTCAATACTAACATGGTTTAACAAAATATTATAACAAGGATAGTAAAAGAAAAATGTTTCTGATTTTTCTTTTGGAAAATTCATCTGTTAATATTATATTTTATAATTTGAGTCTCCTTAATTTAAAGAAAATCTCTACCAACATTTGAATTTGATATATTCACCATTTGTTTTAGGATCCATGTCACATATTATTGGTATAATTAGTTTGTTTTGATTTTGTTGCACTATTGAGGGCAACGACTAAACAACAGGGGGAGAATTGTTATGAGACTTTTTCCCTGTGGAAGAAAAAGAAAAGAAAAAAAGGAAATTAAGAACTAATGAAATAGTTCAAGAAATAAATGTAATAAAATAATAATTGGAGTTTTTATGGGATGTTGCAATGTAATTATTTTTGAAAGGGCATGTCTGTTGGAGCTACCCTTTGTGTTGTATAAAAACTTGTGAAAACCCCAATTATTATTTTATTACATTTCTTTCTTGAACTATTTCATTAGTTATTAATTTACTTTTATTCTTTTCTTTTTCTTCCACAGGGAAAAAGTCTCATAACACAATCTCTCTTTCATCCTCATGTATTTCTATATTTTTTTCTACTTCATCCATCCTTTCTTTAGACTTATAGGAATTGGTCTCATGGATTGGCTGATTAACCTCAATATCACCCTTTAGTGATTGTAACATGGTGGCCACTTCTTTAGTGTCTCCCATTCCTTCACTATCTTCATAGGGCACCAATGGTTCAGTGCTTCCTTTCTTTTTTCTTTTAGGAGGCAATTGCTCCATGGGAGATTCAAAGGTTGCATTTGTGGTGTGCTCTTCTATTACTTTACCACTGTGTTCTTGAAGATATGCCTCGCTTTTGTCATATAATTCTTCAAATTTATCAATTATCAAATCTATCCTTCTGATAGGATCCTTTTCTTCAACAAAATAGCCTAGGAAATTGTTGTGTTTTTTCTTCCTCTCTTCTTCAATCTTCCTCATATATCCCCATTTTTTCCTTCTACTAAACACATCTTGATAAGTAATACAGTTTCTTATTACATCTTCTTAGTCCACTTGGTGTGGGAAACCGTTGATTTGGTGAGAAGATTATTCCTTATATTATTCATATGATTTTTAGGATCAAAAGCTCTTCCTTTAACAAAACCCAGTGAATATCTTGTCTTTACATAATATTGCGATTCTTCCAATGTGTCTACACCTATAGATTAGTCTTCACACTTGGTAAGGTTTGGCAGTAATGTACCCTTCTTCTGTTTGTGCATCCCATCCTTTTCCATCCACATCATTTTCCACATAAACTCTAGAAATGATAGTCTAAGGGGCACAAATTTTGGCAGTATGTGTGGAGAAATAGGGCACCCATTAACTCTTATTATTGTGACTTCAGGGAGGAATAACCAATCACCAAAATTGTGTGTATGACCCTACTCCTATTTTAAGGATAGAGGTCTTAACAATTGTATCATTTTGTTTGGAAATATTGGTATTGAATAACCAAGGACTCCTAGGATTCTATGCACAAAATCTTTATAGAATATTCCAAAGCTAGAGTTCTTACACCGGCTATCCCAAATATAGCACCATTTCTATACAGGTGTAGGATTAGGTATGTGCAGGATCATGATGGGCCAAAAAGGGGCAATATTATGGGTATTTGTACGGTATGTGGTTGACAACATTTTTTTAATCCAAAATTGATGAAACAAATAGGGTTTTTAGAGGATATTCTTAGCTTTCCACCAATATAAATTATGCTTTAATTTGAATTTAATAAATTATTATTATTTATTTTCTATTAGAATTATGACTAAAGTCCTGATCGATAGGCTGATTGAAAAACATCTATAACTTTCAAACGGTATCACATTTTTTGAATCTAAAACATGCATCACATTCTATGCTTCACATACTATAGGATTAAAAAAAGAAAAATTAAATTTCATGAAGTTTTGGTCAAGTTAAGGTGGTCAAACATAGGATTTTTTATATTTTTTAAAAGTTGTAATAAAAAAATCATAATTAATTATTTACTTCGAAACAAATTACAAATAAATATGCATCACATCCGAACATGAGTCCTCTACTTATATATAAAATCTTAACATAAAATATTATCATTTTATTATGGGTAGGGTGGTCAAACAGACACCTACTTCTTATTTTTTCCCTGAAATTTAAGTACTACTATATTGAAATTTCAAATTTTCACCAAATAGATTTAATTTATTTGTAAATAAACCTAGTAGTTTAGAAAATACATTCAATTTTATATAGATTCTATTCTTACATATTTTTGAAATAATATATACAACTTATTCAAATTTTTACATCAAGTTGCCTAACACTGATTTTTCTAAATGTTTTGCCACATAAGGGCCTATTTTTTCCATGATGATCCTACACACACCCGATTCCCTTGCTCATCAATTCTGGCTAGGTCCATTTGTTTAATCCATTTTTATCAATATGATATATTATCAAATGAAACAAGAGAGAATAGTGTCTAAATGTAATAGGTTCCTTGTCTTCTATGACTTGCAAGAACTCCTCATCCAATGCCTTCTCTAGGTATGAAGCAAAGTTTTATTCTATATTGGTCTGTGGATTCTAGATTCTCATGGCCATCATCATTAAACTTACTAGCATCTTGTCTTGAGCATTCATCCCTAACACTTGGCACAAATCAAGATATGTATTCACAAAATAATATTGAAAGTTTTCCATAGTGACTCGCTCAATGATGGAGGGAGAAATGGGGATTGTTCTATTGCTAATTCCTATTTTCATGTACATAGGAAGCTTATCAGTTTTGTAAGATCTCCTTAACCCAATATACTCCTCCTCACTTTTTGTAAGTTTATCTTAGTCAGGGAATGTTTATTCAAGTAAAAGCACTCAATGATAGCTACCTTGGTTACACCAACTAGTACCGCACCATTTAGAAACCTCACAGTTTTGGTACCAGAATAATAATTTTTAGCTAATAGTTTGATAAACTCCACATCAACAAATAAATTAGGGAAAATAAATTTAGCCAAGTCCAACACCCATGAGTTTGACACTAGAACCTTCCCATTTCTCTTATTGTAAATGTGAGCACCTATTAAAATTTTCAAACACTTAAAAACTTCAAGCATGGGTTAGTGGTCTACAAATTCATCAAAATGCTCCTATGAAATAATGTGTGAATGCTTCAAAATGCAACAAATAACAAGATAAATCTAAAGACATTATGAAAGCATAAAAAGTACCTATTCCATAGTGGATTGGTGTCAAATGTTCCAATGACCCTTTCCCAATCCTTGCTAAAAATTGAAATGATGCAATGCACTATGATGAAGAGAAAAATTAGTTCTCAAATTAAGAGAGTAACTTTTCAGGAAGATGTAGATGAGTTGATGAGGAATGAGGCCCTTCATTTATAGAATATTTTGATGAGAGAATGGCCAAATGGATGAATGTGGGACTAAATATAAACCAATGAAGAGGCCACTTGTTAACTTTCCATAGGTTGAGGAATGTGCAAGAGGGAGATTTCAAATTTGAATTTGAGAGTAAATGTTGAGTTTGACTTGTGCAAGGGACATGTAAGAGACATGTAAGACCTATTAAATTCCTTGTTGGATGTACATTTCAACTTTATTTTGAATTCAAATTTGAGGGAATATTCCTCATAGATGCCATGTTGAAAGAAAATAAGGATTTTAGTAAATCAATAAATTATTTTATTTATGCAATTGGGAAAAGCTAGAGGATGTGATGGGT
Source organism: Sequoia sempervirens (assembly GCA_007258455.2). NCBI lineage: Eukaryota > Viridiplantae > Streptophyta > Pinopsida > Cupressales > Cupressaceae > Sequoia > Sequoia sempervirens. The sequence continues at coordinate 4,949,440 of VDFB02000017.1, read as the reverse complement.
GGTTAGGTTAGTTTAATCAGGATTAGATTAGCTTAATGATGATTAGGATGCTTTGAACCTGTTGACTAGAATATTTTATTTATTTAAATTAAAAGGGATGGAAAATGCATTTGGGATTTAATTAAATAATTTTTTGATTTATTTAATTAAAGGGATGATGCAAGATAAAGGCGGATTAATTTGCATGAGATGAAAATAGAAGATGGTTGATGAAAGATGAAATGTTATGGTTTGATTAAAATTGATTTATTTAATTTACCTGGATGATGAACTTGATTTACCTGATGAGTGGATGGATGTGAATCTGGTTTACTTGATGAATGGACCTAATCAAATGCATAATGCTAATTTTGCATGTCTACATTTTTCCCCTCTTTGAAGAAATGTACTTGTTGCATTGGTTCAAAGAATAAAATTTTCGTGATCAAAATTCAAAAAATTTATGATTTTTTTGGATGCCCCAGTAGAAAGTACACTGTTACATTGCCCCCTTGAGAGATCGAGTGGAAAGATTTTATTTGAGGGCCGATCTCACGAGAAAGAGGTTTAAGATGGATGGTTATGGATGATGATGCAAATGAGATGATTTTAAGATGCTTAAAATAACAAATCTATATTATCTTAAACAACTTAAATGATGATATGATGTGAGATGGATGAGTTTGATGATGTGATATGCCATGATTATGCAAATGTATGATTTTATGAGATGCTTAGACTAACATATCTATATTATGATGATGATTATGCATGTGAGATGATATACAAAATTTTGATGATTTGTGGATGTAGGATGGATGCACCAGTGATGATGATTAACTATTCGTTTTGTGATGTTAGTGCAGAAAATAAGACATTAGATGATGACAAGTGGATCCAACAGGACAACTTTATGAGAGATGATGATGAGAAATGGATTATTTTCTTATCAAGGATTGGGATTTTAAAGGGTCACTTACCTTATGTTTGATAACACGCATAAGCACAATGCATCAAGGTATAAAGGACCAGGATGGCGTTGTACTTAGTGTGATGGAATTTGACTCAAAAAATAGGTAGGAGTATTCTTGTTCACACCTGACATACAAAAACTTTGCTAGGATGCACTTTAGAAGTTTCAAACATATTGATCCAAAACACAGAAAGGTATAACTAGTAAATGCAATAGTCAACAAGTTGTCCAAAACATCCTCTATACATATCTAACAAAGAAAGTATTCACCAAGGTTATTCTACAAGAATGTCCAACAAGCATAGCAGAATAAAGGATAATGATCGTTGCCCCATTCCTATCTCTCTAAATCCTTTGTTCGGATATCATTGAGAGGTCCTTGGACTGAGCACAATAAGATAAGTCAAAAGAAAAAGATAAAGCACACAAACAAGTTGATGTTCTCCAATACCACTAACCAAAAGGGAATGTATTTTTAAGGATAAAAATCAAAACTTATTGCCAAAAGATAATGCCCATTGTAGGAAGGATACATCCTAGGACATTTTAGTTGATGGCAGCACATCATTTCGTTTATCCAAAGCGTTTTCTAATAAATAATGCCCCTTGTAGGAAGGATTCATCCTAGGACATGATGTTATTAGATGATTGATATGGGACTGTTTAGATGATGGACTATCGACACAAAGAATTGACCAAATTGTTTACGTACTGACTTAAACCTAAGACTTGACATTTTTTCAGTTTTACTTTTAAGCTGCTAGACTTGTTTCTAATTGTTTCACCAAAGGTTGAGGATGATGATCAGCTTATTATGGATGATGCTATTTTGGGTGCAAGCGAGATGAGGTGGATGGATTTTTTTCAAATATTTGGATGTTTTTGGAGTTTTGTAATGTTTTGAGGTTGTTTTTGGTATCTTTCAAGATTTTTAAATGTTTTGATTTTTTTTTTTTTTCCATTGTTTTTGGGGTTTTTTGAGATTTTGACCAAGAGACTAGCCTTTCCTACATTATATATGGGTGATCCCATAATAGTGGTTTACAATTTTTGGCCAAACTGGACACTAAAATTATTATTTTTAACTAAATCTTCACATTCGGGCACCTATAGCGGCTAAACTGTGAGGAATTTGAAGATGGTGCAAACTAGAGTCTCATCAAATTTTGTTACGTAGATTCTAAAAATATTTTTTTCAAAATTTTTGGAATCAAATTGCACTTCTTTTCCATCTCCCATGAAAATAGATTTTTTAGAAAACAACATTTTTAAAAGTGTGCCCCTATCATAGCGCATAACTTTTTTTCCATGAAGGATAAAATTCTAATTCTTTCAAATTTAGATTTGTAACTCTAATATCTAGTGCTTCCACTTGGTTAGATAGTTTTTATTGAATATTTTCTCCTTAATCAAGTTTCAAAGTCAAACGAATTACAATTCGGACATGGCTGACGTATAACGCTGTAACTTTTTGTATATGTCAAAATTTTTTTTTTTTTGTTGGATCAAGGACTTCAATATCCGTGCACTCATATTTTCAATTTTTTTTTTTTTGATAATCTTCTATTTTTCCACATGTGAAGAACAAAGAAATTCATTTTCGATGAATAACCTATGTTTAATAAAACTTAAAAACAAATACATAACAAAACCAAAACATATTAAAATTATATTCATTGGATAGCTTGTTCTGAGGAATACCATAATCATTTGAAATAAATTTTAAATGAATTCATTTGATCCCCCAAAATCTAAATCAAAAGTGATTTTATCAGCATTTTCATAGGTGTAAAGGAGATGCATTTATAGGTATGGTTTAAAACTAGCGAGGTTCTATCCAAGGGGGTTTGATCTAAGGTGATTTGATCAAACCCTATTCAATTGGAATCCTTAAAATGGAACTTTTTAAGGCTTAAATCATTATATTTTCTAAAAATATGTGATTTCAGCTAAAATTTGTTCCTCTCGGGAATTGTAAACCACTATTATGATAGCACCCATATGCAAAGACCACATAGTTCGACTGATGACTTGACCGATTTACAGATGATAATATACATGATGAGATGTCAGTTTATTATGGTAGACTCCCAAAGGACTGACCTAAGTGTCTTGGGGGATGATCAAAGATCAGCCTTGCCTATGTTCAAGCTCAAAGACAACGTAGTTTGACATGACGACTCTATTTTTGACTTTTTGATTGACTTTTTGACCTATTTTTGGGATTTTGATATGTTTTGATGTTTTTGGATTTTTTGATTTGAGGACTTTAAGATCATACACAAATTTGATATGATAAGAACATGCCCCCAACGTGATGCAATAGACTACACTGATAAAGGTAGGACAAACTAACCTTGAGGGTGGGCCAAGTAGTACTAGGAGGGATCATGATATGAAAATAGGACCAAGTTATGGTGCAGATGTGACTGGATGAGTGATGGATGAAGACCTGAATGTGATGGATGATGGAAGCAAAATGAGTGGATGATGCAGAACAAGCCGTAAAAATTATGGTGGATGGAAAGTGCTTATTTACATAAAGTGCCTGTTTGCCAGGTTTTCACCAAGGTACTTGCCCAAAGTGCCACCGAAGTAGTTTTCACTAGAGGACAATTTTTTCTCTTTACTATTTTTGATCTTTTATCTTCTTTTTTTTGGATTTTTTGCTTTTTTTATTTTTTTACTGTCACCAAGACACCTGTGTGCCAGGTTTACGCTGAAGTGACCATTTTATTAGGACATTTTCTAATTTTTTAGATTTTTTGGTTCTATACCTAGCTATGTACAGGATCATCATGGAAAAAATAGGCCCTTAAGTGGCAAAAAATTCAAAAAAATCAAAGTTAGGCAACTTGACATAAAAATTTGAATAAGTTATCTATATTAGTTCAAAAATATGTGAAAATATAATCTGTAGAAAACTGAATGTAGTTTCTAAACTACAAGGTTTATTTAAAAACAAAAAATCTATTTGGTGAAAATTTGAAATTTCAATGCACTAGTACTTAAATTCCGGGGGAAAAATAAGAAGTAGGTGTCTGTCACCACCCTAACCACAATAAAATGATAATATTTTTTTATAATATTTTAGACATAAGTAGAAGACTAATGTCCGAATGTGATGCATATTTTTTTTTATTTTTTTTCAAAGTAAATAATTAATTATGAATTTTTTATTACAACTTTTAAAAAATATAAAAACTTTTACATCTGACCACCTTAACTTGGTCAAAACTTCATGAAATTCAATTTTTCTTTTTTTAATCCTATAGTATGCAAAGCATAGAATGTGATGAATGTTTTGGATTCAAAAAATGTGATACCATTTGAAAGATATAGATGTTTTTCAATCAGCCTATCAATTAACACTTTAGTTGTAATTCAAGTAGAAAATAAATAATAATTATTTATTAAATTCAAAGTAAAACATAATTTGTATTGGTGGAAAGCTATGAATCTCCTTTAAAAACCCTTTTCATTTCATCAATTTTGGGTTAAAAAAAGGTTGTCAACGACATACCCTACAAATACCCATCATATTGCCACTTTTTGGCCTATCGTGATCCTACACATACCCACCTTGAAATATTTAGGCATAAAACTTTTTGAGATGAGAGTTATTCATGGGCTCTAGCAGAGGTTCCCTTTCAGGTGTTGATAAATAATATTCCCCTGACTTGTAACTTGTTGTGATGACGAACGGTCCCAACCAATTGGGTTCAAACTTACCTTTGCTACTTGGGTTTGAAACATTCTTCTTATTTTCTTTTAAGACCGGTTCTTCGACTTGGAACATCCTGCTTTTGATTTTTTTATTATAGCTCCTTTTGATTCTATTCTGATAGACTTGCAAATGATTCAAAGCACTTATACATCTCTCATCCAGTAGCTCTAGCTAATTCAATCTTGACACTCGATACTCTTCATCTGTGATGAGGTTTTGCAATGATATCCTGAGGGATGGGAGCTCGATCTCAATGGGGAGTACCACTTCTAATCTGTAGACCAAGGAGAAGGGGGTGGCGTCAGTGGGTGTGCAGATACTGGTTTGATAGGCCTAGAGGGTGAGATTAAGTGTAAATGCCAGTCATGACTTACGTCATTGACTGTTTTCTTGAGGATTTTCAAAATGGTTTTGTTTGTAGCTTCTGCTTGGCCATTTCCTTGGGGATAGTATGGGGTGGAGAAGTGATGTTGGATTTTGAATTTCTCACATAAGTCATGAACCTCTTGATTCTTGAATGGTGTTCCATTATCTGAGATAATGGCTTTTTGGACACCGTAACAACATATGAGATAGTTCAAGATGAATTTTGAGATCTGATTCCCAGTTATGTATGTCATGGGTATGGCTTCCATCCACTTAGTAAAGTACTCCATTGCGGTTATGATGAATTTATGGCCGTTAGATGAAGTGGGCATGATTTTTCCAATGAGATCTAGTCCCCACTGTGAGAAGGGCCATGGTGTGACAATAGGATGAAGCTCTTGAGATGGAGTATGGATGAGGTCCCCATGTTGTTGACATTGTAGACACTTTTTGCCATAGTCATGTGCTTCTCATTCCATTGTGGGCCAATAATACCCCATCGTCAGCAATTTCTTAGCTATGGTCATTTCGCTTGAATGCGAACCACAAATACCATTATGTACTTCAGTTAGAGTGGTTAATGCCTCCTTAGCATTTAGACAGTGTAGAAGGGTTCCTTCTATGCTCCTATGGTATAAAGTATCCCCTAAGATGAAGAATCTAGATGCCTTTTTTACAAAGGTTCATTTTAAGTTTGAGGGTAAATTAGTGGGTATGATTCCTATGCGAAGATATGTATAGATGTCATGATACCAAGGATCTTCAGGACCAATGATTTCACACATGAATTCTGATTCTGGTACCTTGAATGCAGGCAAGAGAAGCTGCTCTATCAGAAATTCATATTTTGGAACATTGTTGGGGATGTCTAGTAGGGACCCAATTGTTGCCATGGCATCTGCAGCTCTATTGTTGGCTCTAGGAATCTGCTCAAATGTTATTTCGATGGACTCCTTAAGGGTCTCCACCAATTTCTTATATGGAGTGAGCTTGTCGTCCTTGGTCTGGTATTCATTATTTACTTGATTTATGATCAATTGAGAATCCTCGTATACTCTAAGAGCAATTATGTTCCATTGCACTACTATTCTGAGACCTATGGTGAAAGCCTCATATTCCACAATGTTATTAGTGTAGGGAAATGTTAGTTTGTCTTACCTTGGTATGCAATCCCCTTGTGGGGTGATGAAGAAGACACCAGCTCCTGATCCATGTTGTGTGTATGAACCATCAAAGTATAGTTTCCAATGGTTAGCTATATTGAGATTAAAAATGAATTCATCAGGAAATTATGAGACAAGATGGTTTTTTGAATAGATTTGTGCCTATGCCAGTTGATCTACAATAACCTAACCCTTGATTTCTTTCTGCTCGACATACTCAATGTCGTACTCTGACAATATCATCACCCATTTGGCCATTCTTCCTGTGAGCACTTCCTTTGATAGTAGATATTTGAGGGGATCAATTTTGGCGATGAGCTTTATCTTGTGTGCCAACATGTAATATCTAAATTTTTGTGATGCAAACACTACTACTAGGCATGCCTTCTTAATGAATGAATAGTTTTGTTAATTTCCAACCATTGTTTTGCTGATATAGTAGATAGCCCTTTCCGTTCCATTTTCATCATGTTGAGCTAGCAGAGCTCCAAGGGTTACTGTTGTTGTTGATACGTATAAGATCAATGGTTTCTTTGGGATAGGTGGCATTAAGACTAGTGGTTTTAGTAGGTATTCCTTTATTTTGTTAAATGCCTCTTCACACTTGGCATCCCATTTGTACACTACTCCCTTGTGGAGTAGGTGAGAACATGGATTCTGTTTATCCGCCAATTGTGCTATAAATCTTTGAATGGATTGAAGTCTGCCTTAGAGGCCTCTCAATTGTTGTAATGTCTTTGGTGCTTCCATTTCGAGAATTTATTTCACCTTTGTTGGATCCACCTCAGTACCCCTCATTGATACTATATATCCTAGTAGTTCACCTGATTGTACGCCAAAGATGCACTTCTTTGGGTTTATTCTGACTTTGTATTCCTCTAGTCTGTCAAAGATGGCACTCAGGGTTGCTATGTGATCTTGTCTCTTTCTAGACTTAACTAGGATGTCATCAACATACTCCTCAACTGTTTTATGGATAATATCATGGAATATCAATGTCATAACCCTTTGATATGTTCCTCCTACATTCTTTAGTCCAAATAACATCATGTTCCAATAGTAAGTCCTCCATGGACAAGTGAAAGATGTCTTATGTTGATCCTTTTTTGCTATCATGATTTGATTGTATCCTAAAAATCCATCCATTAGTGATAACATCTCATGTCCCACTGTCATGTCCACTATCTTGTTGATGTTGGGAAGGGGGAAGTCATCTTTTGGACATGCTTTGTTCAAATCTCTGAAGTCTATATAGATTCTAATGGCTCTATCATGCTTTGAAATAGGTACCAGGTTTGATACCCACTTTGGATAATCTATTGGCCATATGAATCCTACATCTAATAGATTTTTGAGCTTCATTTTGACCAATAAGGTGATCTAAGGGTGTAGTTTTTGAATCTTTTTTTCTGACAGGCTTTGCTTCTCGATACACTGCTAAGTGGTGAACCACACTCTTTAGATCAAGTCCTAGCATGTCAGCATAACTCCATGTGAATTTTATCTGTCTTTCCTTTAAGAAAGATACTAGGCGCTCTTGCTCTTCTAATAGTAGTGATTCCACATAGAATGTGATATACGGGGTCTCCTCTGTTCCTAGGTTGACTGGGTTACATTTTTCTACCAAGACTACTGGATTTTCATATTGAAGAGCTCTTAAAGGAAGATTGAATCCCCCATCCTCAGGTTCCTCAGAGAGATTTTCACCATTGGATGCATCCTTTCTTTTTACTTTTTTCTTGTCAGAGTGTGCCACAGTGTGGTTTTCACTCAAGGACTTGGATATTAATCTTAATTTCTCACTTTTGCGACAGAAGGATTCAATCATTTCCCCATAATAGGCATGCGTGTCCAACTCTATTATAAACCTTACTTTATGGTCTCCCTTTGGAATGTTATCCCACAGTCCCATGAACTCTGAGAGTGCCTCATTGTTTTTGAACGTATCAAGAACAAGAAGTCCTTGTTGGTCATAGTCAATCAGTTGGGGGTATACTAAGTGGATTTCATGATTTTGTTGGTTTGTTTCAAAGGAGAGGGTGCTAATCATGCAAAGGGTGGTATCCTAAAATAACCTAGGTAGATTGGTCATGGCATCCTTGTCATCGCTACTATTATAAATGTCAATTATGAAGATATGTATGTCTCTACTTGTGGATATTCGTAAGCATCCTTCTGTTGTGGTTGGTTGAGGAGGAATATTAACCATTCTCACTAGAGGACTTCGACCATTTATGGTTACACTTAGAGGGGTACATCTAAGGCCAAGGTTTGTTATTGGTCGCATCTCTAACATGATAGGTATTATGAGCCCATTGTTGTGTTGTCCCAGTCTTTGATTTCTATCAAAGCCTATTGCTAGCATCATTTGCAGACCCTTGCTTCCATTATGCATTGGTAATTCTATTACTAGTCTTTCATCTTGATATAGCATATGTGATGGATCTTCCTCGATAACCTCCTAGCCAAGGTATCCCAAGCTTGTGAATTTGGGATAGTCTTCAGCAGACATTTGTGATGTGGAAGCTTGATTTTCTTGTGGACATCCTTAGGATCTAGGAGATTGTGGTAACTCTCCTACCACAAAAGCTTTGTTAGGGAGCTTGTAGCTTCCACAATTGTCATCCTAGATTATGAGCTTGATGTCGGAGATGGTGGGAATGGTGGGAGTGGTAGGTGTCAGTCACAAAAGTGGATATGAGGGTGGTACAATCAATGTATGGTGTGGATGGGCCTTCATCATTTTTTGGTAATTAGGGGTTTTTGTAATACTTTGCTTCAAGATTTTTGCAGTACGAGAAGGGTTCAGGATCTCCATGAATGGTAACTTATTGTCTGTTATGTGTAAATTTCACACACTGATGGAAAGTAGATGCTACTGCCTTCGTTGTATGAATCCATGGATGTCCCAAAAGGATGTTATATGGTAGTCAAGGTCCAAGACCTGACAAGTGGTTTCCATGAGAGCTAGCCCTACTTGAATAAGGAGTTTGATCATGCCTTGGGACACTCTTTCTTGATCATCATATGTTCTTATTGTGATGCCTTTTCATTTTTCAATAGAGTCCTCTAGGATTTTCAATTGTTTGATGAGGTTGAGAGAACAAATATTTAAACCCGCACCTCCATCCACCAAGACCCTTTTGAATTTTCTATTGTTCACTATGACTTCTAGGTGAAGTGCACGATTGTGAGATGGTTGAGTGGGGAAGTCTTAGTCAGAGAATGTGAGGAGATTTGGCATAATGATATTTCTGACCATAGCTTGGAATTTCTCTACCCCAAGATCTGTGAGGATAGTGGATGAATCCAACAATTCTTCAAGGATTTTTCTATGGGCAGATGAGATTTTTAGCAACTCCATGATGGAGATTTGTGTTGGCATTCTCTTGAGTTGATCTAGGACATTATATCTATTAGGGATAGGTTTGGATGTAGGGGCTTTATTTTTCTGGGATGATCCTACGATGGTAACTTTTCTGCCTCTTGTGGTGACTCCACAATCTTTGACATAGGCACCCTTGATGGTGATGACCATGCAGTTTTCATCTAGGGAGGTGATGACTGTTTCATACACATGATTCATGTTTGAGTGGGTGCCTTTCCCTTTATCATTTTTATTCCCTTTGTTGCCATGATTCGGCATTGGATTCGTGTATATCTCAAGATCTTAATTTCCTGTAGGTTGTTCTACGTTTATGACTCTTTTATCAATGAGATATTGAATGATGTTTTTCAATATCATGCAACTATTTGTGGTATGGCCTTTGATTTTATGAAATTTGCAAAGCTGATTCTCATTATACCAAGGAGGTTTCGCATCTGGTTCTTGGTAATTTTCAAAGATAGCAGTGTGAATGATTTTTTCATCTATCAATTTTTCATGATGACATCTAATGGTTCCCCCAAAGTAGTGTACTTTTGCTTGGGATAAATCTTGTTGTGTTGGGGTGGTCCTCTTCGGTCATTGAGATTATTGATTGTTGGATTGTTGTGTGATGATTGTTTTGGTGTTGGATTTGGATTTTTGGTGCAGGTGTATGTTGGAGAGGGGCACTAATGACCACCTTGGCATTGATGACACCATCATTAGTGGCATTTTTGTTCCTTTCCCACATGCATGGTTTATCATTGTAATTGGATGGTGGGTGGTTGTTTTGTTGTTCAGGGTATAATGTTGATCCCGCAGGTTGAGTCACAAGGGCTTGTTCGATACTGAGCAGCTTGGGGATCAACTGGTCATATGTGGTGATTCCTTGAACCTTGAGATGAAATACTAAGAGGCCGTCAAGGTTGGCTATGATGGTGCAAACTTGTTGTTCTTCTGGCATGGTTCATTTACTCCGATTGGCCTTGGATCACCATTGTTGTAAGAAAGAAGTGAAAGATTCACTCTTTCCTTGTTTTAGAGCTGAGAGTTCTTCTAGACTAACATCCATTGCAATGTTGCATGCATAGTTCTTAATGATTGCGTCTACGATTTCTTGAAATGTTCTAATTCCTAAAGGTAGGCAAGAGAACCATTCCATAGCATGACCTGCCAAACTCCTAGGAAATAGCCGCATCAGATAAGTATCGTTGTATGCAACTTCCATGCAATGAACCTAGAATTCCCTGATGTGATCTTCAAGGTTTCCCGTCCCTTGATATTTGTCACATTTGGAGATCTCAAATCCCTTAGGGAATGGTTTCATTACTACGCTCCTATCAAATGGATACAGACACAAGTTTCTTGGTATCTTCATTGTTTTCCCTTATTGAAGATCGAGCACTTGTTGTGAGAGCAACTTGATTTGTGTCATCACATTGTTCTGTGGATCAAGGGGTGGGATGAAGGTGTTTTGGGGTGTTTCAATTGTGGGTTGGATGGGTGAGTTGGTTGGTGCTTTTTTTATGGTATATGTATGTTATGCCGAGCTAGGTAGGCTTCCACCTATTATTGATCTTGTTGTTGCTATGCTAAGATTTGTGCTTGTTGTTGTTCAAACAACACTTTTTTTTGTTCTTTTTGTTGGGTTGATAATTCAACTACCTCTTGTTTCTCTTGATATTGCTTTACTACTTGCTGATATGCTTCCAATTGTGTTTCTTGTCTTTGTACAAGAAGTTGTGTTTATGCCTGTGCTTGTTGTGCTTGATATTGGGCTTGTGCTTGTGCCACTTGTTGTTGTAATAGAGCTTGTGCTTGAGTTGTCTTTTGTGCTTGTAATGCTTGAATGGCTTGGGAAGCTTATTTTTGTTGTAGTAAGCTTGGGCTTGTTGCACTTGGAGTGGCTTGGGTGGCTTGGGTAGCTTATGGAACTTGAGCAGCTAGATCTATGGCTTTTTTTTTTTGCACTTGTTGGAATCCCCTTTGAAAATAAGCTTGTAATGCCACATTGTATTGACTTGATGCAATGGAAGTTGGTGGTGGTGGGGGTGGTGGTGGATTTGGAATGGCATTTGATAATGTCGCATTGGTGTTTTAAGTGATAGATGGTGGTATTGATGTGGTGGTTTGAATGGTCAGTGGTGTTGTTGATGTGATTGGTTCTTGAGAGACCATATTTTGCAATGTTAGGGGGGTCTTTGATGATGTTACAATTGCTTGTGCATTTTTCATTTGTTGTGATATTGACGACAAGTTTTGTGCATTTGGCATAATGCTTTGATTGATGTTTGGGATGTTGATTTGATCGATACTTGGTAAGGGGGGAAGCTCTAAGCTAAGGAGTGGTGTGCATGATGATGGAAAAATCAAAAGTGGTGGAAATTTAAGGGGTGTGAGTCCTTGTGAAAATGTTGTGGTGTTGAAAATTCCCCCTAGTCCTAACATGTCTCCTTCCTCTCTCAAATTTTTGAGGAGGCAAGTTTGAGGTGTTGCGTGGAAAAATGATGATGATGGATCATGATGGAAGGTGAGAGGAACATTCTTATGTAATGGGTTTTCGGTTATGTTTTGTTCCAAGATGGTGTTTACATCCAATTTTTGATTATTAACAAGGGGGTGTGTTTGAATAGCATTGAAAAATGCATTTCCCTTATTAATGTTAGGTTGGGTTGGAGCAAGAGATGTCATGATTTGTGAAATGTTTTGTGTGATATTTTGGGATGGAGGTGTGGATGAAATGGGAATGGTGGATGAGATTGGAGGAAATGATGTCTCCACTATGGTACTCACGTCGAAATCTGAAGGTAACTTGGCCCCTTGTTTCGCTAGCTCAAGCATGTATAATGAAGGGTTAAGTCTTATCATGATGTTGATGATTTTATGGTTCTCTAAATTTTGGAGCATTTCAATTATTTCTTCATGAGAAATTCCAAAGGTAAGATCCTCTCCTTGGTTTTCCTCCTGCGGATTTTGCGATGATGTCAGAAGGTTAATTGTGAGAGTTCCCAACCCAATAGGATTCATTTAAGGAGTGGTTTGACATAAATCACTTGAAGCGGGTGTTTCTTTGTTGGCTTCCATGCTCTTCTTGTATTGAGATCTGGATTGAACCATAAAACAAGGATCAATTTTTAAGAATGGGAGATGAATCTCTTTATTCTTTTGGATTGATCTTTATTTTATGCCTCAAAGTAGAAAATTTTAGGATATCTTGAGGATCGAAAGGTGATATGATGATGATGTAAAAGATGAATGATGTGGATGTTATGATCTTTTGGTAAGTCTTGAAGGAGATACTAGACTTTTGGATATGTTTCAGATTTTGATTTTGATTTTCCCTTGGGATTTGTCCTTGATTGATTTTGATTTTGAATAAATAGACCATAAGATGTTTGGATGATTATCTAAGGGATAGATTTGATCAAAGGATGATAATTTGAATATGTGCAGGAAGAAGGATGCATCTACCCACACCTATCCAAACAAGATGATAGTTTCACTAAGCATATGAAGAAGGATTCATCTACATATACTAAGCTAAACGAGATGGTTTTGATAACTTTTGACTAAGAAAATGCAAAAGAATACATCTACACATACCTAGCCAAAGGTGATTTTGATAATGTTTTTAAGGATTTAGTCTCAAGGATTTTGATTATTTTGATTTTCCCAAAAAGCTTAGTATTAAGGATGATTTAAAGATTTTCCAAAAGGAGATTTTGAGATGATGTTTGTTTTGATGTCATGAAGGATGGAAAAAAATATTTTTATTTTCTTTGATCCTAAGATGAACCTAAAAAAGACACTTTGTTCGCCTAGACCTAGGTATTGAAGAACAAGCTTTTCTCTAAACAAGGTGTTCAAACTCTTTGAAAATATTTGGGTTTTTGCAGTAATAGAATGAATACAAAAGAGGATTCTTCCTTGAATCCTTTTTGTAGAAGTTGAAAAGTAGTCTTTTTCTGACTTCGTATAACATAGAGACACATTCTTGATGGGCTTTCAGACTAAGGGCTTTCACCTTTGGTTTCTTGATCTTGATTTTGTGTGAAATCATTGGAGACACATGTGTGGGGTCCAATTATCTTTAATCTTTGCTTAATGGATTATTTTTACCACAAACACTTCTTGATTATATTTTCAAACTAAATGTCCAATGTCTCAACTTTCTCATTTCACAAAGTATATTATGCAAAAATTTGATGAAATTAAGGCAAAGGGTACCTATTGTTTAACTTTAGTGGGAAAATTGAGATGTAAATTCAAGTTCTTAGAAACCTCTAAGGATGTAATCCCAAGGGCAAGCAATAACATGAGAATTTGGTCAATGGTATTTTCCTCCCAAAGGGTTTGAAATTTTGAGGATCATGTTGAATGTTTGTTTACAAATGTTTTCAATCAAAGCACTATGTTTTCAAACCAAGAACAAGTACAAACCTTATGGATGTGTAAGACAATATTTTTTGGATTCCCACTTGGACAAGTCTAGCTACACTTATCTTTAGCGAATGGTTAGATGCTTGACCCCACTGGCTCCCCTCCATGACACTCACTTATAGGGTAGCCAAGCATCAACACCCATGAAACTCCCATGGAATGTTTTCCATTTCTACTAAAGACCGTAAAAGTGTGGGGCAACTTTAGAATGACCATTCTTGCACCAACAAATAGATTAAAGTATTTTGGTGAATTCTAGTACATGTGTTTTAATAAGGACTTTCCGTTAGGTGGAGATGACCCATACAAAAAGAGTCCCCTTTTGATCCCATCTTGTCGGAATCAACTGTGATATTGGCATTTACTCCAATACCCACATTTATATCCTAGTTGGAAATACTCTTGGCTTTAGAGTGTTACAGGTTGAGTCATTCCCTTGGGTGAGTATTTTTCCCCAAGGCAGGCCCTCTAGGATAAACAAAAGTGAATAAAGACAAGATTTGTAACGATCAATCTTTGATGGCAACAAAGAGAGAGATATCATGATATACATGATTATTTTATTTATTTATTTATTCTTTTGTAGAGAACTCAATAATAACGTAAATAAAAAAATAGTAACTCAATAATGAATGCCAATGTGTTTTTGATTAGTACCTTCTATCATATTCATTACAAAATTGACAACCAACATTAAAATATTTACCCTTTTGATCAAAATGTATGATCCCATGAGAAGATATGACCAACAATATATAACAATGGTTTTCAAAAACAATGGTCTTCGAAATCAACAAGCCAATAGCTTGATATATTTATAAGTCAAATAGATGATATTAAGTACAAAAGGAAAGACTGGTTGATAATATTTCTTAAAAATTTTCAAACTGATTGTAATATAAGAGAAAACCAATAAGTATATTCAAAATAAACTTGATGACATAAATTTTTGTAAGTACCATGGCACAAAAGTCAAACAAATCAATCAGAGAATTTTAAAAAATAACATAAGTCGCAGCATAAATGAGTGAAGCACCCAACAAATAGGCTACACCATGAATGAGTTTTTCTTAGACACTTAAATGAAATAAGTGGTATAATGACTGAAAGATACTGGCAGCTTCTACCCACTTTGTTGAAAAAAATCTTCCACTGTTTCAAATCAGTTTGACAGACGCACCATCCTTCATTCCTTACTCATTCACTCTCACTTTTTATCGCTCACACAATCATCTCTCTTCAATACTCTTCACTACCTATCATAAATAATTGGTAAGCTACCAAACAACGTTAATGGTAGGCAAGAAGGCGATGATGTAAAAAGGAATATAATAGTGTTTGATGTCAACTTTGTAGACACCAACCACATAGCAAGTAGGCGAGCACACATATCCATCCTCTAACATGTTGCTTTGTATCTTGTCACCAAACTTTATCTTAAGCATGCTGATGCTTATCGCCTTATAACCATTCAAGATTTTAAATCCTCCTTTTAAGTATGTTTGCATGTGGGTTATTTGGCCATTGATGGCTTTGGACCTGTCTAAAAGAAGGTGAGAAAATTTGACAGAAGGTGACGTTTAAACTTATGTCTCCATACTCGGTAAGCTAAGGGCTGGTGAAGGGGCGACGTCTACGAGAAGGCGAATAGATCTAAGAAAAGGTGAATAGATCTAAGAGAAATGAAGGGCTAGTGAAATATTGAAGGATCAAGTGTATCTCAATATTGAATGCCTAAATGGAGCAGTAAATGAAGTTGTGCATCATATAGTTCAAATTCAAACAATGACTAGTTGGAAGGAAGTGAAAAAAGAAAAACAGTTGAAGGGAGGACTTTGCTTGTGCCCCAAATTCGGTCAGGCTGCGTGGGACAGGGTTATGGACATCGACCCAATAGAGAAAAGAACTTGTTTGTCAGACGCTGCAAATGTGGCCAAACTGGTAAATACGTAGAGAGAAAAAAAGAAAAGGAATGTGGACGCCTAGACAAGACATGTTTTATGTCTGATCAAAAGATGTTAAGTCCAATATAAATGACTCTAGGACATGAACAGAATAAATCTGTTGAAAAAATAGAGATTTTTAATTAAATGTGTTAATCTGAAAACTTTAGGATGATCAAAGTAAGAAAAAAGACAATAGAACATAAATATGGGGCATCCCTTGGATCTTCAAAACCAACGCCAAGAATACTTGAAGAAGAATAGAGGTCAAATAGTAAAGATGCAATTCCTATTTTATCTACAAAACATTCCTAGGAATGATTATGGTATCCCAAATAGTAGAAGCTCACAACACTTAGTTAGTTGTTTCTCCTTATGTGATTATGGTACTCAAAATAAAAGCAGGAGTGAAAGTGAACTCATATAAGATAATGATAAAAACAGTGTTCATAGGAAAATTTTACTTTACTTAGCATTCAAAAACATGGTGATTCAAATGAAATGGACATTCAAAACACAAATCATTTGAAAGTTTTAGCTATCAATATGGTGATTCCATCAAAAATCAAAGGTTCACCCCTCCCTCTAGCACCAATATGTGAGCACCTATTAAAATCTGCAAACACTTAAAAACTTCAAGCATGGGTTAGTTGTCTACAAATTCATCAAAATGCTCCTATGAAATAACATGTGAATGCTTCAAAATGTGACAAATAACAAGATAAATCTATAGACATTATGAAAGCATAACAAGTACCTATTCCGTAGTGGATTGGTGTCAAATGTGCCAATGACCCTTTCCCAATCCTTGCTAAAAACTGAAATGATGCAATGCACTATGATGAAGAGCAAAATTAGTTCTCGAATTAAGAGAGTAACTTTGCATGAAGATGTAAATGAGTTGACGAGGAATGATTCCCTTCATTTATAGAATATTTTGATGAGAGAATGGCCAAATGGATGAATGTGGGACTAAATATAAACCAATGAAAAGAGGCCACTTGTCAACTTTCCATAGGTTGAGGAATGTGCAAGAGGGAGATTTCAAATTTGAATTTGAGAGTAAATGTTGAGTTTGACTTGTGCAAGGGACATGTAAGAGACATGTAAGACCTATTAAATTCCTTGTTGGATGTACATTTCAACTTGCTTTTGAATTCAAATTTGAGGTAATATTTCTCATAGATGCCATGTTGAAAGAAAATAAGGATTTTAGTAAATCAATAAATTGATTTATTTGTGCAAGTGGGAAAAGCTAGAGGATGTGATGGGTGGTTAGGTTAGTTTAATCAGGATTTGATTAGCTTAATGATTATTAGGATGCTTTGACCCTTTTGACTTGAATATTTTATTTATTTAAATAAAAAGCGATGGAAAATGCATTTGGGATTTAATTAAATAAAGTTTTGATTTATTTAAGTAGAGGGATGATGCAAGATAAGGGTGGATTAATTTGCATGAGATGAAAATAGAATATGGTTGATGAGAGATGAAATGTTATGGTTTGATTAAAATTGATTTAATTAATTTACCTGGATTGTGAACCTAATTTACCTAATGGGTGGATGGATGTGAATCTGGTTTACTTGATGAATGGACCTAATCGAATGCACAATGCTAATTTTGCATGTCTACAGTAAAAATAAAAAAACAAGTCCACCTGGATTTAGGAATGAGGGAATTCCTATATAATTGTGTAGCATCTATAAAGAGAGTGGCTCTAAGTGGGGGCTGACACACAAAGGGGCTGTTAGGGTAACCCACATAGAGTTAGAGTAATCATTGATCATCTAACTAATTAATTAGGGGTTGGGTGGTTAAACAATAAACAAGATAACTATGGATGCCTCATTCGCCTATTAGTGCTATCATAGACTAAAGGTGGGCTAAGAAGCTTGTGGTTGGCATGATCATTGCCTCATCCTCATGAGAGGTTAATGATTCCGCATGAGTAACCGTATGGAGTGGCACGTTGAGAGAGGTTGTCATGAGAACCATAGATGGAGGCAGCACCTTGAACTAGGTTGTCTGGATAATCCATGTATAGATGGAGGTGGCACCTTGTGATAGGTTGTTTGGATAATCCACGTAAAGCCATGAGATGAAACTCTCCTCTAGCATTCCATTTGAGTTGTTTTATTGAAATTCTTTGCAAGTGGTCTTTTGTTATGAGTTTTGGTGATTTATCATTGTTTAGTTTTCTGTGTGGTCTTCGATATTATGTTATCTTTTTTGGAGTTAGTCTCGTGTTATTGTTAGATGTGCTTAGTCGGGGATCCTTCCTTGTTTACTCCTAGCATAGGGGTGGTTGGGTGTAATGCACTACGGACCCCATTGGGTTCCCTTTGGATGCAATTGTACCATTTAGTGCAGGGTTTTGTAGATGTTGTTGATCTAGGATTCATATGTTACCAGTTGTATTTTATTTATTGACGTATCACTCCCACATGTGATGGGAAGACTTTGATGTAATTTTGTATATGTGTTCATTATGATGTATTATCAAACTGATGTAGTGTATATTCATACCATGTAATCATTCTTGAACTACCATTTGTAATTACTAATCATGTTATGTTGTACCTATGGAAATATATATACTTAATGTCTTCATGATTAATTTACTTTTGATTTGCATGTATGGTTTTATATGGATTACTCTTATCAATGTGGTTATCGTTAATGGATGTTTTGAAATTGATGTTACATGAATGAATGAGTTAGTTATGTAATGTCACCTCATTTACCCTAGAGAACTTAGGTGTTTAATTTGTAATCTTTTATATCTAATGTATACTATAATTTATACACTTTAATAGTTTTTTTAAAAAAAATTGCACCTTAAATGTTAGATGTATTAATTTTCTTTGGGGTTGCATGGTGGGGGATTAAAAATTACACCACACCTCTTGTGAAACAAGACACTCAATTATTCACAATAGAAATACCAAACAATTGTCATAAATACATACTCCAGTATGCATAGTAGTTGAGGGAATCCCACCAAAATCACTACCCTCATATATATTTATGTTTGTACTAAATAAATTTCTCCTTTAAGAAAATTATATTATATATTTTTTTATCTAATCTTATATTTACTTGTTTATGTGTAACATTAATTCTTTTAAAACTATTAAATTAAGTATATTTTTTAAAAAATCAATATTAAATATTTTTAAATAAATATATTTAAAATACCTATTACAACCTTTGCTTTATTTTAGTCATATATAAATAACTAAAAATTTATATAAATAAGTATAAATTTACTTGTTTATGTGTAACATTAATTTTATCTTTAATGTCAAATAAAGGATAATTTTTAAAAAAGTAATATTAAATATTTTTAAATAAATATACTTAAAATACCTATTTCAACCTTTGCTTTATATTAGTCATATATAAATAATAACAAATTTATATAAATAAGTATAACTTTACTTTTTTATGTGTAACATTAATTTTATACTAAATATCAAATTAACTATAATGTTTTAAAAATTAATATTAAATATTTTTAAATAAATATACTTAAAATACCTATTCCAACCTTTGCTTTATATTAGTCATATATAAATAATAGTAAATTTATATAAATAAGTATAACTTTACTTTTTTATGTGTAACATTAATTTTATACTAAATATCAAATTAACTATAATGTTTTAAAAATTAATATTAAATATTTTTAAATAAATAAATATAAAACACCTATTCAAACATTTTCTTTATTTTAGTTGTATATAAATAAATACAAATTTATATCAATAAGTATAAATGTATATTAAAATATGAATTTTGATATATGAATATTATATTAACTATTATAAATAAATATAAATATACTTAAAATACCTATTCCAACCTTTGCTTTATTTCAGATGTATAAATAAATAAAAATATTGTAAAATTAATTTGATCTTAAATATCAAATTAAGTATAATTTTTAAAAAAATAATATTAAATATTTTTAAATAAATATATTTAAAATGCATGTTCCAACCATTGCTTTATTTTTTCATATATAAATAAATACAAATTTATATAAATAAGTATAAATTTACTTGTTTATGAAACATTAATTTTATGGAACACCCCACCGCGCGAACCCCAAAGAAACAAATTAAAACACAATTTTTTTTTAAAGAACATAATAAATGTACTTAAGCATTCCAACATAACAATGTTCAAGTTGCACAACTAAATCCCTTGGGGTACATGAGGTGACATTACTAAACTAACCCATAACCAAGATAAAAGATGAAATATTAAATAACCAATAATGTACATCCAATCAATCACGACATCAATTAAACATTAATTCATGATATTAGGACAAATGTGAATATACCAAATAAAACCATACATACATATGATGATAAATGAATCATCAAGATATAAAGTATACATATATTTCGACAGATACAACACAACTGAATAATTTTTACAAATGGTAATACAAGAATGAATCACATGATGCGATAGTAGAATACATTCGTCTGAAATTACATCTCAATAATCACATATACAAATTATATCATAATCTTCCCAACACACGTGGGAGTCGATACATCAATAAATAAATTACATATGAAGTATAAACATACATCTGGTACATAAGAACACTAGATCAACATCATCTGCCAAAACCTTGCAGTGAAAGAAACAACTACAACCAAAGGGAACCCAATGGGGTGTGAAGCACATTCCACCCAACCACCCCTATGTTGGGAGTAAAAAAGGAAGGATCCATGACCAAGCACATCTAACTGTAACACAAGACTAACTCCAGACAAGATATCATAATATCACTAGACCACATTGAAAACTAAACAATGATAAATCACCAAAGAACATAACAATAGACCACTTCCAAGACATAACAATAGATCGCTTTCCAAATATTACAACAATAAGTCACGAAACACATCATCATAAAATATCAGGTCATAATATCAATAGACTACTTCCAGAGGACTTCAATAAAACAACACAAATGGAATGTTAGAGGAGAGTTTCATCGCATGGCTTCACATGGATTATCCAGACAAACTATCACAAGGTGCCACCTCCATCTCTACATGGATTATCTAGACAACCTAGTTCAAGGTGTTGCTTCCATCTATGGTTCTCCTGACTGCCTATCTCAAGGTGTTGCTCCATAGGGTTACTCATGCGAAATCGTTAACCTTTCGTGAAGACAAGGTAATGATCTTTCCAACCACGGCCTTCTTGGTCCCCTTTAGTCTGTTACAACACTAACAGGCGAACGAGGCATCACAATTATCTTATTAATGTTTGATCCCCACCCATGATTAATTACTTAGATTATCACTGATTACTCTAACTCTACATGGGTTACCTTGACAACCCCTTTGTGCACTGGCCCCCACTTAGAGCCACTCTCTCTAGACACTCGAACACAAATATCCAACACAAAAGGATTGTACCAACAAGAAATATTGAACCAACAAATGGATCTTTTGTGAGGCATAACCATCTCGCTAAAACATATGAAACACATCCACAAGATGGTACAATCCAAGTACAAACTAAATCACAACCATGGTCAAACATAGGCCAAGCATCAAAATACAAGATCATAATTACACCTCATTATCCCCACCTCTGGAAGCCCTAAACAACAACTTAATTCCCTACAACCAGATAAGCTAACTCTAGGGTTTTCCCGTGAGACATAAACCCAATTAACGAAAATAAAATAAAATAAAATAAATAATCTCGAGAGTGAATAAAACATAGAACATCGCCAAACAAACTACAAGCACAATAAATTTCACCAACTTCATAAATCAATAACTTGAGAAAGTTTGATTAATTCCAAGCATATAGTTATTTCTAATTTGCACAATTATATTATAACATTGGAATTTTCTTAAAATTGTCATAGTAAATTCACATTCACAGCATATCTAACTGACTACACATATAAATGCAATTGTATACATATATTTAGATATGCTTTTATGCATATATATATATATAAAATGAAGTGTATATATATATAAATAAAATAATCATTTTATAAAAACATTTAATAAATATCATGCATTAAAATTATAAATTAAATATATATACACATATACATACATATATATATATACACACACTTATATAAATATTTATATATATATATATACCTATACATATATATATATAAAATCGAAAACACACAAAAAAATGAATTAAATAGAAACAACTAAAAATAAAAAATAAAGTAAACTTTATAAAGCCGAACCTCCACACAAGTGGAGGTACTATGTACCTCCCCTTGTGGGAAGGCCGCAGTCCCAATGGACTGCACCCAGTAGCCTCGGCTGATGTGCGTAGCCGTGGTGACTGCGCACTATCACCACAACAGGGCAGTGGGGGGTACGACTTCAGCCGACCTCCCAACCCTTATTAATTTCTTAATATTTTATTTTAAATATAATTTTTTTTCCATGTATTTCATTTGGGATGAAATACAAAATAAAGAAATGTTGCAGGTATTCAGTGTTTGCTCTAGGATTTGATAATATGCTAGTAAGGATCTGAGGTACAATCTTCATGGTTGTTGGAAGCTACTTTATCTAGATATTGGATTTCTGGATCATTGTACAGTGTGTGTTATGTTCACCAGTTGTGAACTGTGTTTTTCTGTATATCAAGCTAAGGTCTGGGAGAAATGTTGTTGCTTCAAATTTTTCTTGTTTGAGTCTTATGACTTTTAGTTCTTAGGATAAGTTGATAAGGTTGTGTTCAGGTTAATTTTGTTATCTGGAAATATTGGATCATGCTAAGGCTATGTATGCTTAATTCATTTATGTGTTTTATACTGGTTTGGATGACCTTGTGTTAAGACTACTTATGAGGTTTATGGAAGTGTGTTGAGGTGTGTTGGGACTTATTTAGGTCCTTATTGTATGTGTGTTTGGGTTTCCCTCATTCTAATTCCATTATAGAATTTTTTGGTACCGAACTACTTTGAATGTGTAAATTCAAAAGGTGTGTGGCCGACTTTGGTTGAAGTTAAAAATTAAAGATGGTATAAATAAAGGTTAATATGTAGAACAAAATGGAATAAAAGCATGATATATGTGAAACAATGTGTATGTGATGCGAGGTTGAGAAGATCAGTGTGAAATCTAATTGCAAGTTTCTGGAAGCAGTAAGCTAAAGGTGTACTCTACCATTAAAGCATATCTGAAAGTGTGTGTGAGTTGCAGTAGAAATCTTTGTTTCATTGAGATTGTTTTCTCTCTATAACAAATATCTTCTATATTCTTTGTAATTATGTGGTAGTGAGCGCTTCAGGTGGTTAACCCTTGTTGGACAATCAGTTTTGTTTTGGAAGTGAGCCTTCTCTTGCAATGAGCCTTTCTATTCAGTTTTGATATTCTCTATATTGTGAGCTAACCCTCACCATGGTTTTTCCCTTATTGGATTTTCCACATAAATTTGGTGTTATTGTGTGTGTGATGTTTTCCAATTTTTTCTTTTGCACTTAATGGTTAATTACATTAGCAGAGTAAAGCATATGTGAATGATAATTGATCTAATCTTTGGTGGAAGTGCTTAAAGGTTAAAATTAGTTACAACTAATTTATCCCCCCTCTCAGTTGTCTTGTTCAATAGAAGGCCCATCTGATTTATACCAATCTATTACAACTAAATTCTATAGGTCTTCATCAACCATTACACTTTCAATTTCAACAATCTTTCTTAGTATTTTCTTTTAATATTTGCAGTCTTTGATTTTAGTAGAATATCTAAGGAATATACCTTCATCTGACCTTGCATACAAATTTCCTAAGTTTTCATCATCTCTTCTGATATAGCATTTTCTTCCAAAAACTCTAAAGTACTTGACAGTAGGGATCCTTCCATACCACAACTCATAGGGAGTCTTTGTGATATTAGCTCTTGCTTGAAATATATTATGTAAACAATAGTATGAATTGCTACTCTCAAGTAGACTCCTAGTAGGTTAGCTTCTGCTATCATAGTCCTTACAGCTTCTTGAACAATCATGTTTTTCTTCTCAATTACTCCATTATGTTGAGGAGTTCTAGGGGTAGAAAATTGTTGAGATTTATTCCACTAATCTCACAAAACATGTTAAATTCATTGAAAGTGAAGTCTCCACCTCTAATAGACCTCAAAAATTTGATCTTGAAATCTATTTCACTCTCAACCATTTTTTAAAATGCTTTAAATCTATCTAGAGCTTTAGATTTCTCTCTAAGAATGGTAACCCGTGTCATTCTAGAATAATCATGAATGAAAAGCATGAAATACCTATCACCATCATCAATGACATCAATGACAACAACTAGTTGGAAACCAGTTGACCAGTTGACATCAATGAAAATAACTTTATACTTGCCACAATCTCACCCATTGTCATTGATGAAAACACATGATGTGAAAAACCATCAAAGACAATATAACAAATCTAAACACATTTTCCATGATTTTTCCATTTATCCCTTTTTATTTCTCCCCTTAATAGATAAAAATTTTCACATGATACTTTCTCCCCCTTTGACATCAATGGAAACTAAAAAATATGTTTTACATTGATTTCCCCTTTAAAATTTAGAACAAAATACTCTTTCAATGACAACACATGACACTACCTACTCCCCCTAAGAGGTGGCCACCAAACATCAATCCAGAAGAAAGATGGATCCATAGACCCACCAAACCAATGCATCTCCATATGCATCTAGTTCAAGAAAGGAGGGGTAATAATCCCTAACTTCTCCCATAGATACTCAAAAGTATCTTTAGTAAGAGCCTTTGTAAATATGTCAACAAATTGATCCATCATAGGTACATACTGAAGCTTTACTTCATTTTCTAGAACCTTTTCTCTCAAAAAGTGATACCTGATAGATATATGCTTTGTCCTTGAGTGCATCACTAGATTTTTTGAAATGCTATTTTCAATTGTATTATAGCAAAAGATAGAAATGGGATCATCATACATTACCTTGATATCTTTCAATGTCTATCTCATCCACAAAACTTGTGTACAACAAGATGTAGTAATATAGTCAACCTCTGTAGTGGATAAGGAAACTAAATCTTGATTCTTACTTAACCAAGACACCAATATTCAACCAAGAAAGAATGCACCACCACTTTTACTTTTTCTATCATCAACACAACCTGCCCAATCTGAATCTTTATAAGCACTTAGTGCAAAATTAGTATCCCTAGGATACCATAATCCACAATTCAAAGTTCCATTCAAATATATAAATGTTCTCTTAATAGTAGCAACATGTGTTTCTCTAGGATCTTCTTGAAATCTATTCACAAGACAAACTAGATGCATGTTATTCAGTCTAGTAGCAGTTAAATACAATAATCCACCAATCATAGATCTATATTTGATCTGATTAGCATTAGGAGAGTCATTAGCCTTACTCAATTTGCAGCTAGTAACCATAGGAGTGCATATTGGTTTGGAACCATCAATCCCAAATATCTTCAACATTTCTCTTATATACTTTGACTGTGAAATAAAAATCCATTTCTCTATTTGATTAATTTGCAACCCAAGAAAGAAATTCATCTCACTAAACATAAACATACCAAATTATTTTTGCATCTCTTCAACAAACATATTGCACATTATTTCATTTACTCTGAAGATAATATCATTAGTTCATATACAACCACTATCAAGATCTTGTCATTTTGAATTTTAAAATACAGATTACTATCTGTCATACCTTCGTTGAAACATTGTTGAATCAAATATCTATAAAACCTTGCATACGGTTAGGTCTCAAATTTTTTTTCTTTTAGACCATAAGAGGGTGTCAGTCTCTTAGTACATTTTTGGCCAACGAACGAGAAAAATATGATTGATCACATCCTACTTTTTATGTTATACTAAACCTAGGCAGGTGCACCTAAGTAGTAAGGCATATTTGAAAGCTTTAATATGATCTCTAATTTAGGATTGATCTATTAACAATGGCACATGGGGGTGAAGTAGATGCAAGGTTAGTGACTAGTTCCTACTATAAATATTTCAAGAATTAGATGTATGAGTAAACTTTATATGAAGTTATTCTAAAGTTGAAAAGTTCCTAATCTATAAGGTGAATGGAATTAATTGGTGGATGATGATTGTGGAGAGGGATATGTAATATTGGTAAACATATTCCTCAGCTTAACTCTAACTGGTTGGGAGCTTTAAATGTTTGCACCTTGTACAAACATGCAAGTTTGTTAGTTACAATACCCTTCTTTATAAATCCCAGTGTTATTCTCCCAAGCTATTGTGATCCCATGAAAGGACTTTTAATTCTCAGCCTAAGGGAAACCAATCATAATAATCACTTTAAAAGGATTTAATCCTTGGTGGGAACCAATAAAAATGAATTATTCGAAAGGATGTTCGATTCACTCCAACCAAAACCAATCAAGATAACTGCACAACAACAACAAATGTTTCCTAACCAATTATATAATTTTGAATAACTTAAGAGAACTAGTTTTGAGACAACATAGCAATGTATATAAGCATGAAAATCAATGCAACTATTGAACACTGAAAATAGATCACCATTTAAGAGCATTCTTCTCCATTATATTGCTTCAAAAGATGTACTATAATAGCATAATTTTTTTTTTAAATATGAAAGTGGATGGATTGAAACTATAACCTATCTACTTCTACTAGTTTTGATGATAATATATGATGATTGAAACTAGACCTAGGTTTCCCTTTTATATGGGAAGCAACAAGCTACACGCCCTTTTACAAAATGAGGTGATGTTTCAAAATTGCACCTCTTCACTAACTATTTTCTTGATTAGCATAATTAAATAAATAAAATATAACTTAAGACAATTGAGATGTTATGAGTCCATTAATGAACACGTAGAAGGCCCATGATCATTGATCTAGAAAAGCTTTCTTCTCCATGATAGATTTCCAAATGCTCTTGTCCTAGTGACCTACTCCTCATAAGCCATATATTTCTCCTCCCATTGATATATTATAAAATATGATAGTCATTTGTACTCCTCAATCCTTGGTGTATTTGTGAGATGCACCTAACACCAACTATCTAGCAATGCTTTCACATCATTAACAAACTTTAGGTATCCAACATCAAAAGAAATTAATCCATCTAGAATTAAATTAAGTCTATGAATATTCATATCACCACCCTCCTATATGTGGGTAATACACTTATGGATAATTTGACAAAACTCCATTTTCCACTCTTCAAGGTCTCTCAATTAGTCACCACCTTTTACTATTTTTGGTATATACCATTGCTTTAGGGTGTGGAAAGAATCCATTCATGTCTTTGCCCTTTTGTCTTGTCCCTGTACATACTAAAATTCATATATAATCATTTTAATTGTTTTCTTAGTTGGTTTTAGTGTTGTAGGAGCATCAATACTCCTTTGTAGGACTCTACACAATTTAGACAAAGTGTGGTGTATAGGCTGCCACCTTTTGAACAAGGGTTCCAACACAAGCATATGTGCTTTTATTTGATTAGAAACTTGCTAGAGTAACTTATAGTCGTCATACACACTATCCAATTTATCTACAACCAACTTTACCCTATGATCAAGAATCTTTCCTATAGCTTCACAAACTTCTCTCTTTACCTCATCTTGTGTTTTATTTCTGGATTTCTTCATTTCATTCACTTATTTTTCAAGAGCTTGTATTTTTTCAACATAAATATTTTGTACAACATCTATTGGGGCACTAAGAGTCTTATATAACACTATTTTCATGCCTTGTGAGGTTCCTTCTCCTTTTAGCTACTTTTTTAATTTTACATTTTCCATAAACACCTTATTAACTTCATCATTCAAGAATCTTTTCTCCTTCCCATATTCTTTTAGTCTATCCTCCAATCCTTTAATATTTGTATGAGTAGACAAGGTCAAATGCATAGTCATTGTGGCTGCTTCCAAAGGAGTGGTATCTTGTATTGTTCTTACCATAGCTGCCACTTTCATTCCCTATATCACATCCAATGGTTTTTACTTTTGTGTATTCTTTTTCTTGATCCATAGAGCCAGGGTTTCAATCTAGGGATTATACCTTGTTCCACTCACTCCTTCATTAGAGTCAAACTATGCAACTATCATTAGATCATCTTGAGGTCATACTTGGTCAAGCAAAAACATTTTCTTCAGTTCTAGACTAGGGAAAATGAACATATTGCTTTTCAAAATCAATTCTCCAGCCTTCTGAGAGCTTATGTCAATATAGTCAATCCTTAATTCCCTAAAGGTTTGTTCCACCATTTGATCCTTTTGGGATTCCTCAATTCCCATTTCATTTATTTCCATTCTCTCCTCAAATTATTTCACCTTCATTTTTGTCCAAGAATGCTTAAACTATGGAGTCTTAATAATTCATCATCTTCCATGAATCTCCTAGCTACAATTTGAAATGAAACTAGTTCCCAAATTCAAAATGCAATGATTTAAATTGTTTCCATAGATTAATTCCAAAACTTTTATGCACAAATTTTAATATAATATTTAAAGCTCAAGTAAAGACTTTGAAATTAAATGCATATAGCAAATTGATCAACAATTTCACTCAAATACATTCAATCATGTCATAAATAAATTATTAATTCAATAAGCTCAAAGATTTAAACACTTTATTGCTTAGACAATTTATTAAGCTTTAATACTTATCTTTGGAAATGTGCAAAATAAATCCCCAACTATTGCTGGAATGGTCCTTGGTTTAGCCTCTTCCACCTGTGAGTAGTCTGGGAGGAAAGAAGACTTTTTTTCTCTACACGAGTGTTGGATCCACCAAGACAATGCTCAACATTCGTGTCACAAAACCATGGCCTAGCCAAGACCATCCCGAGTGCACACTAGGTACTTTGGGATTACGATGAATGCATTAAGCTTTTAATTGCATAGGTTTTAAGTTGTGTACCTTGCATAATACCTTTATGTCTCTGTACAGGATTATGCCTCCTAAATTTGAAAAAGGTAGAGGGCGTGGATGTGGCCGTGAGGCAGTCGCGGTGAGATTCTGCATGACTCTCCTCCTAGTGTTCCTATTATACCAGAATAGGAAGAGCACCAGGCATCACATAATGCTTTAGGGGGTATAGCTTAGTAGCAAGATCCACTAGCTATTCAGGCTGCACGTAGAGCTCTAGAGGAGGCATTAGCACTCCATGGTCAGAGACAAGCCATGGTTTAGGGTAACCCTACTAAGAGGGAAGTTCCACCTCAGCCAAAGATGCGCATGAGAGATTTGCTCAGAGCACATCCACCATTGTATGATGGAGTCGGTATTGGGTTAGAGGTGGAGACATGGATTATAGACCTAAATAGGTGTTTTGTGATGTGCCTATATGGTAGCAATACCAAAGCACAATGCGCTATCATGAACCTGTGGGGATTTGCATCCACTTGGTGGAGGTTAGAGGAGCAGAAGCTCCACATAGACATTAACTGTGTTTCTTGGGAGATCTTCTTAGAGCGGTTCAAAGCCCGTTTCCTATTAGAGCACTGGCGTCAGTGATGAGGCGATGAGTTTCATGCCTTGCGTTAGTTGGCCATATCGATTGAGTAGTATGAGTGGGGCTTTTACGAGCTCAAACAGTATGCAGGGGTAGGAGATGATGACAAAGAATGGAATAAGCATTTTAAATATATTTATTTAATAATATTTAATATTAATTTCTTAAAAATTATGCTTAATTTGTTATTTAAGATAAAATTAATATTTTTAATAATCAATTTAATTAAATATTTCAAAATTTATATTTAAGTTATTTATAATATTCATATATTAAAAAATATTAATATATTTCTATTATGAATAATTGAAATTAATATTTTAATATAAATTTATATTTATTTATATAAATTTATATCTATTTATATAAATTTATATCTATTTATAATATTTAATATTTTTAAATTTGTTTCCAACTAGTTGTTGTTGTCATTGATGTCATTGATGATGGTTATTGGCTATATATGTCAAGGATATTGACACTAGAACCTTCCCATTTCTCTTATTGTAAAAATACAAAAACAAGTCCCGCCCAGATTTAGGAATGAGGGAATTCCTATAGACTTGTGTAGAATCTATGAGGAGGGTATGTGCAGGATCATCATGGAAAAAATAGGCCCTTAAGTGGCAAAAAAAAAAAGAAAATTAGAGTTAAGAAACTTGACATAAAAATTTGAATAATTTATCTATCTTATTTGAAAAATATGTAACAATAGAATTTGTAGAAAATTGAATCTAGTTTCTCAAATGCTAGGTTTGTTTAAAAAAAAGAAAAATATATTTGGTGAAAATTTGAAATTTCAATGCAGAGTACTTAAATTTTAGGGAAAAAATGAGAAGTAGGTGTCTGTTTGACCACCCTAATCACAATAAAATGATAATATTTTTTTATAATATTTTAGATATAAGTAGAAGACTCATGTCTTGATGTGATGCATATTTTTTTGTAATTTTTTTCCAAGTAAATAATTTATAATGATTTTTTTATTACAACCTTTAAAAAATATTAAAAACTCATATGTCTGACCACCTTAACTTGGTCAAAACGTCATGAAATTATTTTTTTATTTTTTTAATCTTATAGTATGTGAAGCATATAATGTGACACATATTTTGGATTCAAAAGTGTGATAAAATTTGAAAGCTATAGATGTTTTTCAATTAGTCTATCAATCAGGACTTTAGTCATAATTTGAATAGAAAATGAATAATAATTACTTATTAAATTAAAAGTAAAGCATAATTTATATTGGTGGAAAGCTAAGAATCTCCTTTAAAAACCCTTTTCGTTTCATCAATTTTGGGTAAAAAAAAGTGGTCAACCACATACCCATCACATTGCTACTTTTTGGCCCATCATGATCCTGTACATACCCAGGAATTTATTATTATCCTTTTGTGAATCCTGTTGAACCCTTTGACATTGGTTTTGACATTTATTTCAAGAATTGATTAGAGGTGGCATGCATTTAGAAAATGAGTTAGTTTGGTTTTGGTTGAATGTTGAACTTGGCACATTTTTAGGTAATACACTATACATATGTTTATGGCATTCATTGAAAGTTTAGTATTATTTGGTTGGTCACAAGGTAGTATACATTTCTCTGTTTCTGGATGAATTTGGTATTGATAAGTCATGGATGTAGCAATACTTATTGAGGTAGCAATACTTGATATAATTGGGGTTTAGAGCATGTATTGGTCAAGTTTGCATTATTTTTGCTTTATACTTCAATACTTGATATATTTGAGTTTCAAATTAACACAAGGTTTTGACTAGGAGCCTTGGTCATTATGAAGTTAGACCACTCTCATAAAAGTAAATAGGGAGGACTGACATATATCATTTTTTTGTTTGGTTGGTGACTTTGAGAAAAAAACACCTACATAATAAATTGCTACATATCTAAAAGGAAATGATAAAATGTTGACATAATGGTTAGTGGTTTGATAATTTCATTTGATAAGGTTTATTGACTTCATTATGTATGGCTTTTAGGTTTTATTCAAATTCTATCATTTCAATCTTGTTCAATCTTGCATACTCTCATTGTGTTCTGCTATTGGGCACACATGTAAGTTTATTGTCTAATCTTATATATATCCTTTTGTTAGGGCAGGGGCTCTCTAAATGTACTACTATTCCTATTTGGTATTTTCTAGGGCATGGTTTTGTCACAAATACATTTTTGTTTGTAAAGTGTAAACTAAAGTTTATTGACTGCATTGGTGTGGGGTATTTTGTGTAGTTTGCATACCTTGGTTTAGATGCAATGTCAATCATATACAAGTGTGTGTTACATATGTCTAAAGTGTACAATTTTTATTTCACATGATCAACAACAATTTAAGTGACTGAACTGCTACTCCATGGTGATATTTGAAAATAATTATGGATATTTATGTTGGTGGTATGTTCAAGAGTAGCCACATAGTGAATCGATAAGGATAGTTATGGAACAATTTCTAAATGTTTCATTTATTATTTTCTTTTGATAAAAAATGGTGACATTCTATACATTATTGATTACTTATTTAAATAGTGATTTATCACTATTTGATGTTTGGTGCTTTCACAAAGTTATCATTCTAAATGTATAAACAAAATTTCATAAAGAATTTTTTCAAGCAACGTGCAAAACAAATTATATAAACTGATATATTTTATATTTTAAGGATTTCAAGTGAATGGGTCTTTAGGATATAGAATGTATTAGATTGAAAGGGAAAAATATTTTAGAGTGAAACAAAGAAACCCTATGTATTGTATATTTTCATTTGATCTTTGAGCATTTGTAAGTGATCATGTTGGAGAGAAAATATGATCATTGCTACTGAGGAATGTGTTGCTTGTGTGGAATTTGTATCCAATGAGGCTTGTGTTTCAAGTGAGGCATTTGTAGCCAGTGAGGCTTGTGTTACTAGTGAGGCATTTGTAGCCAATGAGGCATTTTGATTAAGCTAGTGAGGCAATTTTGAGTGTTTTTTCTACCCCATGATGGTTTTCCACTGCTGAAATTTATTGTGTCATAGTTTTAGTTATTGTGTGATTGACTTCTCATTCATGTCTAAGCATTATGTATTGATTATTGTTTAGTGTTTAGATTCTTACATTGATGAAGCATGTCAAACTAATTAAGTGTTGTCAGTATCATTATTTCTATTTACAATTTTTTTTGAAGAAAGTAAATTAAAGTTTTGAAATCTACAACACTGATTCACCCCACATCTTAGTGTTGTGTGTACTCAAAAAAGTGGTATCAGAGCTAGCCCCTTGCAAGAAGTTTAACCAACTTAAGGGTTCCTGGTAAGTGGAGTACTATGGCTAAAAAAAATAGAAATAAGACCTCAAATAGAGAAAATAAATATGTTGATCAAAAGGAATATTTCACTATGAATGTAACTGGACAAGAGGGTACATGCAGGATCATTATGGGCCAAAAAGTGGCGATATGATGGTTATGTGTAGGGTATGTGGCTGACAACTTTTTTTTTACCCAAAATTAATGAAACAAAAAGGGTTTTAAAAGGAGATTCTCCACTTTCCACCGATATAAATTATGCTTTACTTTGAATTTAATAAATAATTATTATTCATTTTCTATTTGAATTTTGACTAAAGTCTTGATTGATAGGTTGATTGAAAAAAATCAATAGCTTTCAAACAGTATCACATTTTTTGAATCTGAAACCTGTGTCACATTCTATGCTTCACATACTATAAGATTAAAAAAATAAAATTGAGTTTCATGAAGTTTTGACCAAGTTAAGGTGGTCAAACAAATGAGTTTTACTATTTTTAAAATGTTGTAATAAAAAATTCATAATTAATTATTTACTTGGAAATAAATTACAAAAAAATGTGCATCACATCGAGACATGAGTCATATACTTACATCTAAAATATTATAAAAAATAATTATCATTTTATTGTGGTTAGGGTGGTCGACAAACACCTACTTATTTTTCCCTAAAATTTAAGTACTACCGCATTGAAATTTCAAATTTTCACCAAATAGATTTTTTTTTTCTTTAAATAAACCTAATGGTTTAGAAACTACATTCAATTTGCTACAGATTCTATTCTTACATATTTTTGAAATAATATAGATAACTTATTCAACATTTTAAATCAAGCTGTCTAACTCAAAAAAATTTGCATTTTTTTCCACTTAAGGGCCTATTTTTTCCATGATGATCCTACACATACCCAAGAACTTGATGATTTTGTAGTTTAAATGAAGATGATGAAGGAAACCTCTTTGTGGATGAAGATGACTATGAATAGGAGTGTGATGTTGAATTAGAAGGTGAACTCTCATGTGATCTAGATACAATCAAGCAACTTAGGAAAGAAAATAAAAAATTAAAAGACCAACTTCAAAAAGAAAAAGATTCCAAAGACAATGTATGTTCCAATTTTGCAAAATTTCTTTATAATTTAAAGAAGCAAGAAATCAGGTTGTTAACTTAAAGATTCAAGTTGATGAATATATTAAATAGATTATTTGTCTAAAAATTGAAATAGAAGAAGCTAAAAGGGTTGTTGATTTTTCCCAATCTGATCTAGAAGTCAAAACTAATGAATGTTGAGGATGGTGTATGAGCTCTGCTAGGGTTTTGTGTTTTTTGAAGTCACCCTTTTGCATCATAATGCACACCCTACATAGGAAAACCGACTGCATTTACTATGGTTTTTGGTTTTAATATACCTTCAACCGGCTCTAACCCAACAGTTCTTGCTAGTGTTAGTGTTTCAATGATGATAATCAATGGCTCCTCCTCCAAAAAAATGTCCCTGGAAATTTGTTTTGAAAGTCTTTCATGCGATAAGTGCTTCGATTCACCAGCTGACTTGGTTTTTCCTTTACCAGATTTTGATATTTTCTGTCAATGGCTTGAGCAATACACCTTTGTTGGGTATTTTGTTGGGAGAACTCCCCCTGAAAGTGTGCTTAAAAATTGGGTTAACAAGGCTTGGGTCCCTCATGGGGTCTGTCTTGATATGGTCCAAAACTTAACTGAGGGTTTCTTTTTGTTCCGCTTTATGGACGTCAATCATATGCAAGCCATCTTAAGCCATGGGCCCTAGTATGTTTGGTCTTCTCTGTTAGTTTTTCAAGCATAGACTCGTGACTTTGTTGTCTCGGATGACACCAAGTTGTGGGTCCTAGTTTGGATTGAATTCCCTGGTCTACCCCTACCTTGTGTGTCATTTTTGAATAGTATAGCCTCCTCACTGGAGAGGGTTATTTGTATTGATCTAGATAGGTTCTTTCAGGCCTGCCCCCAAAAGAGAGCTTGTGTGGAAGTGGACCTTTCCAAAGATTTAAAAGACTCCATTGATATCCAAATTGGAGCTCTCTACCACACCCAAAGGGTCACATATTTTAATTTTCTAAACACGTGCTATAGGTGTCAGTCAACAAACCACAAGATAAAGGACTACCCTTTAGTAGTTCCTCGTACACCTCTGCCATGAGATGTTGAAAAACCTTGTTTGACAGCTACATCTGTTGCCAAACCTAATGCAAAATGGACTACGGTTATGAACTAAAAGAATAAGTCCATTGGATATGGGTTAGGTCCTATGACCTCTAAGCCAATGAAAGATGTTTCAAACCCTTTGGTGAAGGGGAAAGAAGCTCTAGTTGGAGCTGATTATGTTTCACAACAACCTAGGCCAGAGGCTATGCCTCGGTCGGCTGCTATCATGTTAACATAGTCAAATGTGTCTTCTCCTATGATAGGAACTCATAGGTGTTCTCGTAGCCCTTCCCCTCCTAGGGAAGAAGGCAAATATGTTCATGAAAAATGGAGGATGCCCTTCCCGTCCATTCAAATTGGATTAGTTCAAGCATAATTTTTACAAAATTGTTTCTCTTCCCTAAATGAAGAGGAATTGGGTTTTGAAAACATGAAGGAGTTTCACTCATGAAGTTCCTTTCATGGAATGTTCGAGGTCTGACAGACCTCTCTAGAAAGTATTTTTTCAAGGATACCTTGTGCAAGTACTTTGGTGTTGAAGTGCTTTGTCTCCAAGAAGTTAAAATTTATGGTTTTTTGCTTGTTGTGGCTAGTTGTTTTATTTGGCTAGCCAGTAAAATGTTTTGTACTACCCATGATGTTGGGTGTGGTAGAGTTATCACCCTTTTGGCCCCATGGTGACACTCCTTTGTGGTTGACCACGGGTCTGATCCCACTCATTGGCTCGTCTGGATCCTTCTCAACATTGATAATCATTCCTTTGGGATTATTAATGTCTATGCTTCTAATGATGTTATGGAATGCTCTTTTCTCTGGCACTGGATTGTTGATTCTTTACTAGTTGCTACCTAGTTACTCTATGGGGACTTCAATATGGTAGAAATGACATCTAAAAAAATGGCTCTTTTCCATTTAGATGGACAACTATGGAAAGGGAGGCATGGTTTTACATTCGCAATAAATTGGGGCTTTTTTATCCCAATATCGGTCGCCGCCATTCTCATTCTCTCTGACACACTTGGTGCAATTACCGAGCTAGTTCTAATAGAATATTTAAGTTCCTTGATCATGCCATGATCTCAGCATAATCTTTTTTCTCATTTTATATCTCCTCTCTCCCTATTAAGCTGCTAGTGGATGTGACTTTGTCAGACCACTTCCCCATTTCTTTTTGCATTGAATGGGAGACTCAACAACCTAGTATGTGTAAAACTCAAAAAAAAATTAAACATGTCTTTACTCTACCACAAGCCTACCCTGGCCCACATTCACAGAGTTTGGAATTTGGAGTGCAGGCCAGCTCATCATACAGGCTAGATTTCTTCGTGGAATGAGGCTATCATCCGCACGGATAGATTTTTGCACATTTATGGGTGTTAGCTGGATTTTTTTCACTGGCAATCTTATGAGGCTACCACCACTGACCTCCATGCCTCCTTCGAGGCTTTGGCAGCCAACTCTTTTTCTCCTTCATTACAAGTCAGGGTGGCAGAGCTATAACACAAGAAATAAATTGTTGACAGTTATGTTGCTAGAGTAGCATAAATCAAAGCCTATTTACATTAGCTAAAAGTTGGTGATCATGCTTCCAAAGAGTTTTCCTTGGCTCTACGTTCTAGGCACTCATACCTGAGTAAGTATTCACTACATAGGAAGTCATACCTGTGTGACAACAAGCCCTTCAGGATTGCCTTGTTGTTGTTCCAAATAAGCTTTCTTCAACTCAAAAAAAAATTTGTGATCAACTTTTATCAGTTGATGATCTAAAAGAGGTTGTCTACTCCATGGCTAATGAAAAATCCCCGAGAATTGATGGATTCCCTTGTGAATTCTAAAAATCCATGTGGGACTATATTGGGCATGATCTACATCAAGTTTACTTAGAAGCTTTTCATTCCAATTCCCTAGGTAACTTAATTAATAAAGGTAATAGAAAATTCATACCTAAACCAAGTGAACTAGAAGACATTTGCAACTGGAGACCTATCATGCTTCTTAATGTCTCCTACAAGATTATTGCCAAGGTTTTGGCTCTTAAAATTCACCATCTTCTACCTCAGATCATGTGCCCAAAACAACCTGGGTTTATCAAATTTAGGTTTATTTTGGATAATATCATTGTTGTTTGGGAAGGCATGGAATGGGCCAAACACTCAAATCAAAAAGTTTTTTTCATTAAGATTTACTTTTCCAAGGCTTATAATTGTATTGAATGGTCATTTATTCTTGCTATGCTGCAAGCCTTGGGTTTTGGGCCCAATTTCATTCAATATGTTTGAATGCTCTTTATGGATGCCTCAACTTGTATCACCTTCAATGGTCATCAATCCTCTTCCTTTGGAATCTTTCATTCCATTAGGCAAGGGTGGTTGTTGGCCCGCTCTTTATATGTGCTTGCAGCTGAGGGTTTTGGTTACCTTTTGGCCAATGTAGTTTCCCAGCGGCAAGTCAAGGGCATTTCTCTGCCCAACTCTCAAGCTCAACTTGTTAATGACCATTTTTTTGATGACTCATTCCTCACCCTTTTGGAGGATGAATATTCCATTACAGTGGCTCTTAAGTGTCTTAATACCTTCTATCTTGCTTTTGGATTTGCCATCCAGTGGCATAAAACTTTGTGTTACCGATAGTCTATCTTTCCCTCTTCCTAGTGGATGTAACAGTTTGGTTGGAAGTGGATTAGACCTTGCGAAGTTTTTTGATTTCTGGGTATTCCCTTTTCTTTTTAGGGGTCTTCGGCTGAGCTTTGGCAAGTCGTGCTCTCCAGAGTTGAGTTTCTAGAGTTGAGTGGATGGAAGGCTTAGAGGCATTCTTAATTCATCCGGCTTCCTTCACTGGGGATGAGGCCTTCTTAGGCATAGTATTCAATCCGGGTTCATAGACCTTCCTAGAAGGGGATTGGCTTTCAAACCCTTCTAGTCATGAATGAACCAATCTAGATTGTTGAGACTTATGTGGCCAAAAGCATCTGGCAGACCTAGGAAGTTGTCAAACCTTGGCTCTGATGGGATGGCTTTGGTTTTCGAGATGGGCTCTCTCTCAACCAACACAATATTTGGTGGTCACCTCTTTTTTCTAGCAATGGTCAGTTGTTGGCTAAGTCACCTAGACTTAAGGCACTTAGATTTCACATAAAGGGTATCCAAACCCTACAACATATTTTTTCCATACCCACCATGAGTATCATGTCATGAGATGTTTTTCATGCCCAGTATAGGCTTCATAACCAAGACCATGTTACTTATGATGGTCTGGTGAATGCCATTCTTGCTGAAATGCTTCATAAGGTTGGAATTCATGGGATCAAACCTTGGTGGAAAGACTAGAAGTGGTATCCAAACACCCCTTTCAGGAACTACAAGCCTTGGCTTGGTTATAGGTGGCTCTCACCACATTTTCCTATGATTTCGAGTTTGAACCAGAGGTGGCTTCTTCAATCTCCCGCTCATGTCTGGTGTAAAAGATTTGTTGCCACTTGGTCTTCAAGTGTTGACCCAAAGCTTTCCCACTTTTCCTAGAGTACTCTTTTCCAGGGCTTGCATGTGAGCTCTCAGCTGGTCCACCTAGGGGTCCAAGACCTTTGCTTCCCTTTTTTTGGGAAAGTGAAGAATTTTAAGCATCTTTTCTAGTTTTTTCCCAGAGCTTAGCAGCTTTGGACTTGGATTCATGACTTTATTTGGCCCTTTTAGCCAAAACCTTTCTCCTGGCATATGGTGTTGCTTGGAGATTCTCCCATAATTCTTGCAAAATTCACCCAACTTTGGTACACTTTCAGGTGGAAATTATCTTCAATATTTGTAAGGATAGAAATGTTTTCATTTTTTCACATACTTAAATGGATATTCATGTATCTTTATATACTAAATCTATGATTTTCTCTAATGTGCTTTTATAGGTTCAAGTACAAGATAACAAAGTTGCACTTGAGGTTGCTCACCTCCAGGTTCTCTTGGATTACTGGGGTAACGCCCCTTGTACTGTTGCTTGATCCCTTGCTTCACCCACCTCTTCCCGCAATTGATCACCCTTTAGGGGCTGATAGTGGAGTGGCTTTGCGTGCCCTCATTCCCAACTCCCACCTCGGCGAAATTCTTGCACTCCTTGGCATAACCGTTCTCCTCTATTGTGGGATAGCTAAGGGTGGCCTTTTGGTGGTGCTTCAGGGAGTAGTGGTGGTGCTTTTGAGTGGCCCTCTAATGATCCTCCTACTTCTAGCTCTAGTTGGCCAATCACTGGTAAAGTGTTCCTGCGTCTCGTGCTTTCAATCTCGTAGTGACGCGAGGAAGAAGATGAAGAGAAAAAAGATGTTGATGATGGTTGGGGTCCTCCTCCTGACGTCACTCTAGACCCTGCTGATGTATGGGGGGAAAATTTGGATGAAAAAGACCCTCTTGGCTCTCCTGGCACTGCTCTAGCTACTTAATGGCCTTTTTTTATCTTTGTAATTTTAGACTTCTGGGCTTAGCCCACGTGATTTGTTAATTTTTTGGTTGTTTCCCATGTGACTCTTGGGGTGTGCCTTTCTACCACCCACCCTTTATTTTGTGAATATGTATGTTTATATTTGAATTAATATAGATAGCTGCCTATTCATAAAAAAAAAACTAATGAATGTCTAAGATTAGAATTAGGCAT
The DNA here is from genome assembly GCA_007258455.2 of Sequoia sempervirens. Lineage (NCBI taxonomy): Eukaryota > Viridiplantae > Streptophyta > Pinopsida > Cupressales > Cupressaceae > Sequoia > Sequoia sempervirens. The sequence continues at coordinate 4,909,805 of VDFB02000017.1, read as the reverse complement.
AGTTTCTTTGAAAAAGGAATTGGAAAAGGCATCTATTGAGTTGCACAAGAATTTTCAGTTTGAAAAGAGTACTAAATGTTTGAATGACATGTCAAGCAAACAAAAACACTATAAAGACACTACAAGATTAGGTTATCAAGAATGAAAATGCTCTAAAGTTAGGAATACACCAAGGAAGAAGATAGATTTGGGGCATCATATTGCTGCTCCTTCAGAAAAGACAGAAGATCACATCTTTGATATGAGAGAAATAGATGATATCAAGCAACATTGTTCAATTAGGTACAATTGTTCTCAATTTCATGTCTATTTCTATTCTTGTCATGCTTATAGTCATAGAGCAAGAGATTGTACAATAAATTGTAGGATGTATGAGAGGAATGTCAATAGAAGTGCATATAACATGTCTGGGAGAAATTATCCTTTATTTGATCTAGACAACAACATTAAATGTTATAGGTGTAATTAGTTTGGACACAAAGCACAATGATATAAGAAAATTGTATCGAAATCATTCCTAGAGCTATCAGATCAAACAAACATATGAGAGTATATTAAGCAAGAAGAAAGGAAAACCTATACTAGTTTGGAGGAGAAAATAAAATCTAGGAGATTGAAATACTAAATAGGTGCATGGTACACAAAATTCTTTACAAATTGAACAAGTAGGAGCTTGGAGACAATGGAAGTTGTGTAAGTTTTATTATTCATCCCCATGAAAGCATATCAATGGTCAACAAGAGAAGGTTGTAGGAATTAGGGTTGTGATGAAGAATAATCATTCTCTTTGTTTAATAGTATACCTGATGTGACAACCTTTTAGGTTAAATTTTTTTGATGTCTATGCAATCATAGTCCATATGTGTGTTTTATGATGCAAAATTCCTTCATGATAGGATAGTGCTTCTGAGTAGTTTCTTCTATTGATAGCAATTTTTTTGAAAGTACATGGGTATGTGCAGGATCATGATGGGACAAAAAGTGGCGATATGATGGGTATGTGTAGGGTATGTGGCTGATGGCTTTCTTTTTACCCAAAATGGATGAAATGAAAAGAGTTTTTAAAGGAGATTCTTCACTTTCCACCAATATAAATTGTACTTTACTTTGAATTTAATAAATAATTATTATTCGTTTTGTATTTGAATTATGACTAAAGTCTTGATTGATAGGCTAATTGAAAAAAAATTGTAGCTTTCAAACGGTATCACTTTTTTTGAATTCAAAAAATGTGTCACATTCTATGCTTTGCATACTATAGGATTAAAAAAAAATGAATTTCATGAATTTTTGACCAAGTTAAGGTGGTCAAACATACAAGTTTTTATATTTTTTAAAATTTGTAATAAAAAAATCATAATTAATTATTTACTAGGAAAAAAATTACAAAAATATGCATCCAATTAGGAAATGAGTCCTCTACTTATATGAAAAATATTATAAAAAATATTGTCATTTTATTGTGGTTTGGGTGGTCAGATAAACACCAACTTCTTATTTTTTCCCTCAAATTTAAGTACTACTACATTGAAATTTCAAATTTTTACCAAATATATATATTTTTTAATGAGCCTAGTAGTTTAGAAACTACATTCAATTTACTATAGATTCTATTCTTACATATTTTTGAAATAATATAGATAACTTATTCAAATTTTTATGTCAAGTTGCATGACTCTGATTTTTTTGAATTTTTCACCACTTAAGGGCATGTTTTTTCCATGATGATCCTGCACATACCCACATGTTATGTGTAGGTTAGTGATATTGTTTCTAATAGAAGAATTTGTTTTGAAAATTACAATTGCTTCTCACTAACATATTGTTTTGAATAGTGATAGCTTCTTAGGTTTATGTCTTGAAAGTGGCATTTAAGGAACACTAGACACAATATACTGTGAACAATGGTTTGCAAATGTTAAGATAACAACTTGTAGTTTATACAATGTAATAGTTTTGGCATGAAAGTTAAAAATTTCTTGGTAACACTGATATTTGTTGCATTTCAGGCCACATATTTCATGGTGGCCATAGAATGGGCTTGAGGACTCTTACTATAGTAGTTCATGATTGATGTGAAGCAAGATGAGGTGTTATAATAGTGAAATTTTGCTTTGTTATGTCAGTAATTCATTAAAATAACATTATTCTTTTGTCTTACCTCATGGTTTATAGTGTTGTACTACTCATGGTGTTATTAAATAGTGAGGAGAACAAATGAAAGGTAGAGTCATCATGATTACAATACACACGATGTAAAACAAAATATTGTCTTGAATACCTTTGAGACTTCATATGGAAATCAGAGAAGGCATGAAGAAAAAATATGTAGGAGATAAATAAGTTGTATTTGTGTCATTGGATAGTCATAGTAATCAAAGACAGTAGGTATCTGGTGTAGGGGCACCAAGAGCATTTTATGCAAATGTTGACAATTGAGGTCTTTTGGTTGTTTAGGGGTATTTGAGTCTTTTTGTTCAAACAATAAGGTTATTTAGACCATTTTATGATGTAATGAATTCATTAGAGATCATTAGATGATTATAAGGCTCAAATTGCAAAATGTTGTCATTTTAAAAATTGTAAGGAGTTGTAAAACTGCAAGTTTGTAGAAATTAGTTTAGGTGGATTTTTTTGGCGGGAAAATTTTAAATATGTTGGAGAAATTGATGTAAACATTAATTGGTGATTTTGAACTGAAAACTAGTAAGAATATCCCTTTTTTCTTAAAAATTTATGTGTAAATTCACTATTTCTAGCCCTGGTACGGTTTTGTATAGGAGAAATTTGCTCTAAAACTTTGTGAATTTGTTAAAGGTGTGAGATAACTTAAATTTTCAGTTGGTTTGAGAATTTTCTATCGAATTTAGTTGAAGTTTGACTCATTTTCCTCTAGCAGCTTGTGTAACCCTATTTTAAGGGTTTGATTGTGAAAAAAATGACTATATAAGCCATTCCACCTATTGTTTCTTTATGTAACTTAGTGGAATGGCTCATTAGGGTGTAGGTTTTTTTTTTTTTAGTGAGGGTGGTATGAGTAGGGGAGGCCATTAGAGGTTTTGGGCATGATGCCTTAGTTGCAAGATGGTGCATTTTGGGTGAAAATTAGTGGTTTAAGAGTGGAAATTATGGCCATCCTTGAGAGAAGCATAATTTGATGATTGTTTGAGCATGTACAGGTATATTGAGTGTTTTTGTAGAGTTTTCCAAGTGGTTAGGGGCATGGAACATATATTTTCAATAAACCTACCTTGGAAGGGCTTCTTACAATGAAGGTTTTAAGGTTAGGAGTGTTGAAAATAATTTCTCTATCAGAGAGTGGTAGATTTTGATTATTTGGAGGTAGGTTATTGATTGTCTAAAGGAATCTTAGAGGAGTGGAAACTTTAGAGAGCAGTTCCTTTGTAAAAGTGGGCTAATTTGAAACCTATTCAGCATAAAAACTCAAATTTAGAGGAGTTAGTCCAAAATAACCCTATGGGTTTTCAATATATGTTGTGTAAAGGGTTAATGTGTCTAAAAACACAAATAGTTCATGGTTTTCTTGAGTAAGTTGAGAGTTGTGATCAAAACACCCTTGTTGCACACCTACAAGGGAATAGGAAGAGTTGCTTGAGGAAACATCCTAGTTAGCATTTGAAGATAAAAGACTAGTTGTAATCAAGTGAAATTGTGTTGGCTTGATTGAAGACCCCTACTCTGCATTAGTATCTTGCAAGAAAGTGCAAAGCAACAGGGTATGTTTTAATGAAGATGTGATAGAAGCTTAACTGACAGGTGATTGGATAGCAAAAAGGATAGGTTTTTTTATTATGTGACAAGGTAGGAAAGATAATATAAATAGAGAGTGCATTGTAGTCTTTTTGTAGAAAGGTAGATTCAATTCTAGATCTAATAGACAAATGTTTTTCCTTGTGCACAAATTTCTCTTGTATGACAGAGACTATTGCAACATTAGGACTAATCTAGTAAAGAATGAGTTTATCACAATTCTTCCCATTAGAAGTAGGGTTGTATCACCAGGTTTAATGCAAAAAGGTGTCTTGGAGAGGTAATAGGTGAAAGAACCAATTAAAAGTTGTCAAGTATCTTATTGAACTTTATTACTTTCACACATATTTGAATTGATATGGATGTCATCTTTAGGAGTTCTTGGTGTTGATTTTCCTGTTGACTTGAGTTTCCTAATGTTAATGCTTGTGAGAATCAAGAGTTGATGGTTTTTTAGTTTGAGTTGATGGTTTGCTTCTTAAGAGGGAGTTTTTTTCTTATATCTTACAAGTTTCTATTGATGTCAAGCTATAATATTACATATTTTTGTTTCTTAACTTGTTGGTCAAGTTTACAAGATGGTTAGTTGCATAATAGAGATGGCAAGATGAGAGTGTTATGTTAATCTAGGTGTTATGTGTAGCAGATCAAGCTTATTGTCATGCAAATGTTGAATGTTGGTTGGTTGGAAAGCTTATTACCACATTGACGTTACAAAGGTTTGTGTTTGAAGTATGGAAATTTGTGTTCACTCATCATTTGATAGTGAGTATTATTATTCTACGCTTGTTTGTGTAACATGCAGGCTAGTGGCATATAAGATTATTTTTTGCTCAAATAGACACATTATGCATTGAGCTTTCATTGATCTATGTGCCTTTGTAAGTGGAATGGTTTGATAGTGGCATTTGTATCTAGTAGCAAAATTGTAGAATTTTATGGTGTTGTTATTGTGGAGGAACAATGCATGTGTGACGAAGTTGTATTTTAGGAATTTTGCAGGACAAGAGTAAAATGTTGAGGGCTTTGAGAACAATGGAAGGTTGCTATAGGTTTTGGTTTCAAGGGGAGCTTCATAGCATATTCTTTATCCTTAATATTTTTAGTTGATATGTTTACTGTGTATGTATGATGTATTAATGTGACAAGTGAAAAACAAGCATTATCATTGTTTCAGTTTGTGATATCTTTTCATTTTATTATGGATTTATAGTGGCAGTTGTCATGAAACTTCATCTTTTAGTTTTTGATGGATATGATACTCTACTTCTTCTGATAGTTCAATTTTATGTTTCATTTGACAACTTGGTATATGCATAGATTTATATCTTATATTGATTCAGTTTCTAACATCTTTTTGTTGGTCCGATAGATGAGGACAATGGTATCATGGTACATTCTGATATTTTTGATGCTTACCCACCCATTTGAACTTTTTCTTTGTTGTTAAAAAGGGGAGAAAAGTTGAGATTAACACTATATTGTGCAAAAATAGTTTTGTTTTATTTATTAGTTTATTGCTCTATATTGGTTTATTGCTACAAGTTCATATTTTTGCATTCTTTCACATTAGTGATCATATATGTTGTTTGAAATCAATGCCAAAGGGGGAGTTTTTTGACATTGAATTTCACAATGATGTCAAGGGTTGAGCATAGGTGGCATGCATTCAAATAATGAGGTAGTTTGGTTTTGGTTGAATATTCAACTTGGCACATTTTTAGGTAATTCACTATACATACATTTGTGGAATTCATTGACCGTTTAGTGTTATTTGTTTGGTGAGAAGGTAGTATACATTTCTTTGTTTCTGGGTGAGTTTGGTATTGATAAGTCATGGAGGCAACAATACTTTGTTATAATTAGCATTTAGATCGAATGTATCAGTCTTTTACAATGTTATTGGTTTATAATTCAATACATAATACATTTGAGTTTCAAATTAACACAAGGCTTTGACTAGGAGCCTTGGTCATTATCAAGTTAGAACATTTTCATAAAAGTAAATAGGGAGGACCGACATATATCATTTTTTTTTTGGCTGGTGACTTTGAGAAAAAACACTGACATAATAAATTGCTACATATCTAAAGGGAAATGATGAAATGTCGATATAATCGTTGGTGGTTTGATAATTTTATTTGAAAAGGTTTATTGAATTCATTGTGCCCTAAAAGCTATTATTTTACAAACAACAAAGCATTGTTAACACAATTGGCTTAGTGATTGAAGAAACTTACAGAGAAATGGTTGTATTGTAGCTGCAAAGGATGGATTTTAGGAAGCAGACTTGTGGTTTCAACTTATAAAGATAAGATTATCTTTATTGATTAAGTTACGTTTTATTTATCTAAAAATTAGTTGCTCGTGTTTATTGTCTTTACATTTATTCAGGTTGATTTGTGGTTGCATTATGTATGGTTTTTAGGTTTGATTCAAAGTTTATCATTTCAATCTTGTCCAGTCTTGCATAATCTCATTATGTTTTGGTATTGGGCACACATGTAAGTTTATTTTCTAATCTTATGTATATCCTTTTGCTAGGGCATGAGCTCTCTAAACATACTATTGTTCCTATTTGGTGTTATCTAGGGCATATTTTTGTCACAAATACATTATTGTTTGTAAAGTGTAAACTAATATTTATTGATTGCATTGGTGTGGGGTATTTTGTGTAGTTTTCATGCCTTGGTTTAGACACAATGTCGATAATATACAAGTGTGTATTACATATTTCTAAAGAATGTACAATAATTATTTCATCAACAATAGTTTAAGAGATTGAAATGCTACTCCATGGTGATATTTGAAAACAATTATGGATGGTTATGTTGGCAATCTGTTAAAGAGCAGTCACATAGTGAATCGACAGTGACAATTATGGAACAATTTCTAAATGTTTCATTTGTTAGTTTCTTTTGATGATATATGGCAACATTGTATAAAATATTGATTGCTTATTTAAACAGCGATTTATCACTATTTGATGTTCATCGCTTTCAAAGAGTTATCATGTTGAATGTATATACAAAATTTTGTAAAGAATTTTTGCAAGCAATGAGCAAAACTGATTGTATAAACTAATATAATTTATATTTTAAAGATTCCAAGTGAATGAGTCTTTAGGATATGGAATGTATTAGATTGAAATCAAAAAATGTTTTACAGTGAAATAGAGAAGCCCTCTGTATTGTATATATTCATTTGATCTTTGAGAAGTTGTAAGTGATCATGTTAGTGAGACAATATGATCATTGCTAGTGAGGCTTGTGTCACTAGTGAGGATTGTGTTTCCTATTACCTAATTTTTATCTTTCAGCTAAAATTAGGTAAATTAGTGTTTGTTCTTTTCATGTTGTTTACACATTTAAAGATAAACCATAAAACTGCTAGTTTTAATATGCATGAAGGAGTGATTTTAAAATAAAGTAGATTACATTTTGTCATTTCAATGTTACAATTACAACAAATGAGAAAGGGAATCATAGATATACAAATGTAGTCTTTATTGATAATCTTGAAATGTACATGTCCCTCACAAGCCAAGGGACTAACTCTCTTATTCAATGAAAATATGAAGCAATTTATTCATGAATAAGTAAAGTAAAAAAATAATGTGCATATAAGAATGGAACCAGTCATTGCCTAAGAATGACTAGTTATGGGTTGCCCTGATGCTCTTTCCTATTGCCCCCAAGCTGCTTGTGTCCTCCTTAGCTCCATAGTGCTCCTCACCCCCACATCTGAGAAAAGCATGATATTAGAGTGAGGCTCTAGGAAATGAAAGATTCAATCCTTACATACACACCTACCTATGCATGTATAAAATGATCCGTAAGTGCATAAAATAAGCATGAAAACCTTAGATGTCTTGGAAAACAAAGAATTCATCAAACACATCCAACATATGCATTTATTTTCTAATTGTTTGCTTCATGTGCAGATTTAGGACAAGTTTGGTTACTATTCTGATTTGGATCCAAATACAACATGTGGGGTAAATGTGGCTCCCACAAGGGTAGAGCTCAAAATGCTTTGAAAGAAAAATGAAATTGAGCAACTTGATCAAATATTTATCTATTATCAATTCATTAAATCAATATGGAATCACACTAGTTGATCAACTTTCATTATTATATTCAAAAGATGCAATATATTGTGTCGATATGTCTTTCAATCTTCTTAAGAAGATCCATTATTTTTTTATAAAGGAAATGAATTCATAGATGCATCAAGTTCAATTATGCATCTTTTAAACAATGAGGAATCATTTCAAGTTGTTGTTAATCCCCTCTCACCATAACCCTATTGGGTAGTCACACATCACATAGGAAGGTGAGTTGTTAGGTCACCCACATATGTGACAGGTGGTTTTCCAATAAAGTTAAAATGAGGAGACTATGTGTATTTATTACACATATCATAAGAAGAGAAATGGTTGAATCAAGTACATGATACAAGTACAAGGACAACACCTTTGGAAGAGCTACAAGAGGCAAAGGGGATTGAAAATATTCATTCATGGGTGTACTTGTGAAAATGAATACAATAATTAAGGGTCATGGTGTCATGAAGGAAAATAGTAAACAATGCATGCTACAATGGTCTCATGAAGGAAAACAGTATAAATGTATACTACATTATAGTAGAGGTAGCTACTATATTGAAAAAAATGGAGCAAATGAGCCGTTCAATGAGGAGTACAGTCAACCAACAACAAACATCAATTGCATATACATCAAGGATCTTACAAGGTTGAAAAGCATGGCAATTATTCAAAATAGAGCATAATTGTTTTCATGACAAATAAACATGACCATCTATTTTGCTGCCCTCATAAGTGAGATGAATGGAAGTTATATGTTGTCTTTTAGATTGAGAACATGATAAGCTTGAAAGAATTCCAAGCATGTCAAATAGGACAACAACAAAAAAAATCTGAAGTTGCACAAGGCTCTATTCAAGTCCTTCTCAATCAAACATTAGAAAAACAAGTTGCTAGATAACATTCAATGCATGATGGTTTAACAAAAGGAAAATAAATTCAAGAAACATCAACTCTAGTTGACATACATATATGCATATTATGAACATGCCATTACAAGAGATTTATGACAGAAATGGAGCCCTCAAATGATGTGATCGAGATACAATTCCTATGCTCACAACCTTTCATGCAGGGGTTTTGGTCATCACGACTGATCCAACATGGATCATGATTGCATATAAGAAATGGCAAGTTACAAATGACAATTAAGAAGTCATGATTCAAGCGGGGTCTCACTTTGGAAGCTAAGGCAATGGTACAAGTGCATATGAACAATAATCAACAATCAACAACAAACAGTGAAGGAAGCAAAGCACAATTGCATTTTTATCTTGTCATACCATTGATCATCCATTTCAGCAATACGTTGTAATAGTGAAGGCATATACTTGCACAAGGGTGTTTTTAATGAAGATATTTAGCATAAAAACCATCATAAATCATGGTGCTTCAAGAAAACAGAGCATAGGCATGAATAGTACCATTAAAGGCAATAGGTTTGTCTTCATGTTATCTATGAATTTGAAAAAAACAAATCTATACTAGGTAACATCATGACTATAGCCATGAAATGGATTGTAGTGAGATAAATAATATAAATGGTTGATCGCTGCCACTATCTCATTTTCTCTTTGTATAGTCATTACTAAGGCCTAACAAGTGAATAGAAAAGGGATAGGTGTCAATAATATACCTTCATTTGACGGGTCCTATACTTTTGGTGATCTCATAGACCCTTAGGCATTGCTTAGAATCATTTCATATCTTTTTGACAAAAGAAAAAAGAGGAAAGATGTATCCAATTGCAAGAAGAGAGCAATGTCCAAGGGAGGGGTAGTACCATCATCTTAGGTACCACTACTGCAAGATGATAAATGACAGTCTTTGTGTTTGTATGCATGGAGGTCGTTAAGCATGATTTGGACAAGGTACATTCAAGGAATCTTTGGTGAAAGGTTTCCTAGGCATAATCAAATCCAATGTTTATTGCTACATATATGATTCAGCCATACAAATGCAATAAGAATAAAACAACAAAGCATATAGGCATCATTGTCTAAAAGGGAGAAAAGAATCTAGTGGTGGGAGAGAAGAAATGAGAAATGCAGGTTATTCACAGTGACTAAACCCATTTTGGGGTTTTTGTTTTCAAAAAAGAAATTCTACATAAATGAAATACATTGCAGAAAACCCAGTTAAATTCCCACTAAAAGACATATTTTCCTACAAATTGGGGCTTTCATTGTACCCATAATGTGCAATGACATTTCCTCATTTTTTTTGTAACAAAATCTAAAGTTGTTTTCAAATTGAAAACATACCCTTCTAGGTTCATCATAAAATCTATGAAAGGAAATGGAAATATGGTAAAATTTCTACAATAGTTAAAAAATGAAAAGCCATTCATGTGTTATGATAGGCCATGGTAAAAATTGGGCTTTTCCTACAAAATATGAAAAACCCACTTGGGGTTTCAATAAATAGATCCAACATTGCTATTTCTATAGAAAATGAAATGAACTTGCAAAAATCATCTATATTTTGCAAAAAATATGAACTCTATAAGAAAATCCAGTAACCCACTTGGTTTCTTTACAAACAAGTTACAGTTTCAAAAAAAATGCATGCTACAGGAAACCCAAATAGGGGTCTTTCAGAAAAATGCAGAATGAAGCAAAAAATCATGAATACAAGAAGACCCAGTTTGTAAAATGGAGACCGAACCCACAATTGTTTCTTTTCTTTTTCTACATTCCAAGAAACACATCTGGGTTGTTATATTTATGAAATACAAAGAGGTAATCAAAAGAATACATGAGGGTTTTAAGGAAATGAACACAAAAAGACTTTTTCCATGTTCATGGCTGTGGCTAGTGACACATTTTTTAATAAAAATAATAGAAACAACGATGAATTATTTCATTGTTAACAAATGAAAAGAAAAGAAAACGAGCGCTTGTTGTTATCTTAGAAAAATGAAGAGCTCGAATTGCTTTCTATTGCTTAAAAAACAACAATGGAGTGGTCGACTAAACTTACCTGGAGTTTTTCTCATACAACCTTTGCAATTTGCAAGCTTGTGCTTCTAATAAAGCTTCATTGAGTTCTCATTGGTGGATGTTAGCAAGTAAAATGATAAATAGGAGAACAAATGACACAATATGGGTTAGGAAAAGTCCATCAAAATGCTACAGGCCATGGCCTATAAGTCCAAAAAATGGCCTCCAAGTTCACAAAAATGTGGATTTATACCAAAAAAATGTTGTTACCTAAGTTTCCATGTTGTTTTCCTCACATAATCACCAAAAAACTAGTCAACAAAGCATTTTCTTTTGTTTTTTCCAAACCCTCATGGCAGCAGAGCTTTGTTCTAGAATCTTCAATGACCAAATGATGATGTTTTCTTCATCATTTTGGTATTTTTTCATTTAGGTTTTGACCTCCTTTTCATTTCGATGGGATTTTTTATCCCTTGTTTAAAACTATCAAGCATATGGTAAATGTGATGGGGCCAAAACATGTGTTCTCCCTTAGGCATTGTAAGACTTAAAGAATTTCCCATTTTTCAAACTTTGCTAAGTCATCATTTTACATCATATGTTATCACTTAGGAATTTTATGCCTTAGGGATTTCTTCCCTTATTTTGACTTATGCTAAGTGTGCAATGCAATATGGAGTATGCCATGTGACCTATGTGTGATGCATTTGTTTTTCCTAGTATCATGTGACTTGGAATATGCTTTCCAAGGGACTTCGAGGTCGGCCATATTGGCCAAGTGATGTTGATGACTATAATGCCTTTGCAAAAAAATGTGTATGACATGTGTGAGTAAAATGCAGAATATGGTGAGTTGATGGTCAATGCCTTGGAAAATTTTGAGGGCTTTAGGATATGATATTATATGTTACATTGGTTTTCAATTTTTGAAATATCATATAATTGATTTGAAAGTCACTTTTAGTTGCTTCAAATGCAAATGTAATACATATTAATGGTGGGGCCCTTTGATCTTATGCTTGAATTATAAAGTGACTTGTTAAGTGATGTTTTATGAATCACTTAACAAATTCATTATCTTTAATGATTTTTTAAAGACATGTGTTTTCAAAAACACTCATATTGCATGATGGAGAATGTGGTCAAGTATTGTAAGAGGACCAATGATGACTTGCATAAGCGTGATATGTGTGGGATACTGTTTTGATTGATTTTGGTGAAAGGGAGGCTAGTTGGAGGCATTTTTTGTCACATTTTTGGGGTGACTATTGACTTAGCCTTTTTTTCTTCATGTGGAGGACATTTTGGAGAGTTCTAGAAGGATATTTTGGGGCCTTTTCTATTTTATCTGACCAAAATATTCTAGAAACACTTGTGTGGGGTTTTTGATGGTTTTGGATTAAGTATGTTGATTTTGATCATTTGGAGTTCTTTCTTTTCCAGCAGGAGGATAGCTTACTTTCTTGGAGTTATTTTCATGGAGTTGTATTGTAACTTAGACAAACCTATTATATAGTAAGCACTTTGAATTAATAGATTGGAGCATTTTTATCTTCTCTTCATGTTTTAAGGTGTGTCATTAATGGTTGATCAATATATTTTGTGAAAAGTCATTTTTCCTTACAAACTTGTCCCATGTTTCATGAATCCATTTGACATAAAATGTATGTTTACAAGTTATAAACTGTGTTGTTTAGTGGTGTTATTGTTTGTGAAATCTATTTTTCCATTTGAAAACACTATTATAGACCTATTTATAAATTATTGATGTGAACTGCATTGGATAGGGAGTTGTGTGAGTTAGCTTTGAGATATTAATTTGAATGTGTAAGGCTATTAGTAGGTCTAGGTTGCTTTGGTGTATCACCTTAGTTTTTTTCAAGCATTAGGCTTATTTTATCCAAAATATTACCCTTATCTCAGAGATTAATTAGTTAGGTGGCATCAAAAGGGGAATCCAACCCTTATCATTCGAGGTCTACTTTCAAACAGGTTACCTACAACCTAAAAGAAGTCCCATGTTAGTCCAAATCTGCTAAGTTGACTTTAGGCTTAGGAAACAGGGTGCAGATTTGGGAAACTAACATTTCCAATGAGGCATTTGTAGCTAGTGAGGCTTGTGTTACTAGTGAGGCATTTGTAGCCAGTGAGGCTTTGCCAATGAGGCATTTTGATTAAGCCACTAAGGAAATTTTGAGTGGTTTTTCTACCCCATGATTTTTTTCCACTCCTAAAATTTATTGTCATGGTTTCAGTTATTGTGTGATTTACATATCAATCATGTCTAAGCATTATGTATTGATTACTGTTTGGTATTTAGATTCTTACATTAATGAAACATTCCAAACTGATTAACTGTTGCTACCATCATTATTTATTTTTATAAATTATTTGAAAGAAAATAAATTAAAGTTTTGAAATCTACAACACTAATTCACCCCCCTCTCAGTGTTGTTTGTACTTGAACAAGTGGTATAAGAGCTAGACCCTTGCAAGAAGTTTAACCAGCTTAAGGGTTCCTGGTAAGTGGAGTACTATGGGTAAGAAGAATAGAAATAAGACCTAAAATAGAGAAAAGAAAGATTTTGATCAAAAGGAATATTTCACTGTGAATGTAAGTGGACAAGAGCTTGATGATTTTGTAGTTGAAATAGACGATGAAGAAGGAGACCTCTTTTGTGGATGAAGATGAATAAGAATAGGAGTGTGAAGTTGATTTAGAAGGTGAAATCTCATGTGATTTAGATACAATCAAGCAACTTAGCAAAGGAAATAAAAAATTAAAAGACCAACTTCAACAAGAAAAAGATTCCAAAGACAAGGTATGTTTAGATTTTGCAAAAGTTTCCTTAGAGTTTGAAGAAGCAATTAATCAGGTCGTTAACTTAAAGATTCAAGTTGGTGAATCTATTAAACTAATTATTTTTCTATAAATTGAAATAGAAGAAGCTAAAAGTGTTGTTGATTTTACCAAATCTGATCTAGAAGTAAAACTAATTGATGTCTAAGATTAGAATTAGACAGTTTCTTTGAAAGAGGAATTGGGAAAGGAATCTATTGAGTTGCACAAGAATCTTTAGTTTGAAAAGAGTACTGAATGTTTGAATGACATGTTGATCAAACAAAAACACTATAAAGATACTACAAGATTAGGTTATGAAGAGTGAAAATGCTCTAAATTTAGGAATACACCAAGGGAGAAGATCGATTTGGGTCATCATACTATTGCTTCTACAGAAAAGATAGAAGATCAGGTCTTTGATAGGAGAGAAATAGGCGATATCAAGAAAAACTATTCAATATGGTACAATTGTTCTCAATTTTATGGCTATTGCTATTATTTTCAAGCTTATGGTCATCGAGCAAGAGATTGTAAAAGAAATTTTAGGATGTATGATAGGAATGTCAATAGAAGTGCTTATAACATGCTTAGGAGAAATTATCCTTTATTTGGTTTAGACAACATGTTAATTAAATGTTATAGGTGTAATGAGTTTACACACAAGGCACTGGTGTAAGAAAAGTGTGTTGAAATCATTCAAGAGCTAGAAGATCAAACAAAAACATGAGAGTATCTAAAGTAGGACGAAAGGAAAACCTATACTAGTTTGGAGGAGAAAAAAAAATCTAGGATATTGAAATCCTAAACCAGTGCATGGTACACAAAATGATTTGAAAATTGAATAAGAAGGAGCTTGGAGACAGGGGAGTTGTGTAAGGTTTTATTATTCATCCCCATGAAAACATATCAATGGTCAACCAAAGACTGTTGTAGGAATTAGGGTTGTGATGAAGAATAATCATTCTCTTTGTTTTATATTATATTTGAGATGACAACGTCTTAGGTTAATTTTTTTTATGCCTATGCAATCATAGGTATATTATAATCATAGTTTTATGATGCAAACTTCCTTCATGACATGATAGTTCTTCTGAGCAATTTCTTCTATTGATAGTGAAGTTTTTGAAAGTACATGTTATGTGTATGTTAGTGATATTGTTTCTAATAGAAGAATGTGTTTAGACAATGATAATTGCTTCTCACCAACATATTGTCTTGAAAAGTGATATCTTCTTAGGTTTATGTCTCAAAAGTTGCATTTAAGGAACACTAGGCACAATAAACTATGAACAGTGGTTTGCAAACTTTAAGATAACAACTTGTAGTTTATACAATGTAATAGTTTTGGCATGAAAGTTAAAAAGTGCTTGGTAACACTCATATTTGTTGCATTTCAATCCAAATCTTTCATGGCGGCAATAGAATTGGGTTGAGGACTCTTATTGTAGTAGTTCAATATTGATGTGTAGCAAGATGAAGTGTCATAAAGGTGAAATATTGCTCTGTTGTATTATAAATACAATAAAATAATGTTATTCTTTTGTATTACCTCATGGTTTATAGTGTTTTTACTACTCATGGTGTTATTATAGAAAGGAGAACAAATGAAAGGTAGATTCATTATGATTACAATACACACAATGTAAAACAAAATATGGTCAAACACCTTTGAGACTCCATATGGAAATCAAAGAAGGCATGAAGAAAAAATATGTAGGAGATAAAGACGTTGGATTTGTTTCATTGGATTGTGTTAGTAATCAAAGACAATAGGTATTTGGTGTAGGTAAACCACGAGCATTTTATGCAAATGTTGACCATTGAGGTCTTTTGGTTGTTTAGGGGTATTTGAGTCTTTTTGTTCAAACAATAAGGTAATTTAGACCATTGTATAATGTAATGAGTCCATTTGAGGTCATTAGGTGATTAGGAGGTTCAAATTGCAAAATATGCAAAATGTTGTCATTTCAAAAATTGTAAGAAGTTGAAAAAATACAAGTTTGTACAAGCCCAATGGTGAGGAGGTTTGAATGGTCATTGGAATTAGTTTAGGTGGTTTTTTTTGGTGTGATAGCATTAAATATGTTGGATAAATTTATGTAAATGTTACTTGGTGATTTTAAAGTTAAAACTAATGATAATATCTTTGTTTCTTTAGAATTTCTGTGTAAATTCACTGTTTCTAGCCCTAGTACGGTTCGATACAGGTGCAAATTACTCTAAAACTTTGTGAATTTGTTAATGGAGTGAGATAGCTTCAATTTACATCCAGTTTGAGTATTTTCAATTGAATTTGGTGGAAATTTGACTCATCTTCCTGTAGGAGCCTTTGTAACCCTGTTTTAAGGGTTTGATTGTGAAAAGAATGACTCTATAAGCCACTCCACCCACTATTTCTTTCTGTAACTCGGTGGAATGGATCATTAGGGTGTAGGTTTTGTTTTAGTGAGGGTGGTATGAGCAGGGGAGGCCATTGGAGGTTTTGGGCATGATGCCCTAGTTGCAAGATGTTGCATTTTGGGTGAAAATTAGCGATTTAAGAGTGGAAATGGTGGAAATCCATGAGGGAAGCATAATTTGATGATTGTTTGAGCATGTGTAGGCATAGTTGAGTGTGTTTGAAGATTTGGACAAGTGGCTAGGGGTGTGGAACATATATCTTCAATAAACCCACCTTGGATAGGCTTGGAATGAGGGTTTTAAGGTTAGGGGTGTTGGAAAGCATTTCTCTATCAGAGAGTGGTAGATTTTGATTGTTTGGAGGTAGTTTATTGACTATCTAAATGAATCTTAGAGGGGCATAAACTTTAGAGAGTATTTCCTTTGTAAAATTTGGCTAATTTGAAACCTGTTTAGCATTAAAACTCAAATTCAGATGAGTTAGTACAAAACAACCAGATGGGGTTTTGATATATGTTATGTATGGGGTTAATGGGTGCCTGAAAAAAAAAATGGTTATTGGCTTTGTTGAGTAATTTGAGAGTTGTGGTCAAAAAAGTGTTGTTGCACACCTACGAGGGAATAGGAAGAGTTGCTTGAGGAAACACCCTAACTAGGGTATGAAGATTAAGGACTGGTTGTAACCAGGTGAAATTATGTTGGTGATTGAAGACCCCATTGCTCTGCATCTATATCTTGCAAGAAAGTGTAGAGCAGGGGTAGTATGTTTTAATGAAGATGTGATAGAAGCTTAACTAACAGGTGATTGGATAGCAAAAAGGATATTTTTTTATTATGTGACAAGGTAGGAAAGGTAATAAAAATAAAGAGTGCATTGTAGTCTTTGTTCTAGAAAGGTAGATTCAATGCCAGATTTGATGGACAAATGTTCTTTCTTGTGCAAAAATATCTCTTGTATGATAAAGACAATTACAACATTAGGATTGATGTGGTAAAGAATGAGTTTATCACAATTCTTCCCATTAGAAGGAGGGTTGCATAACCAGTTTTAGTGCAAAAAGGTGTCTTGGAGAGGTAATAGGTGCAAGGACAAATGAAAAGAGGTCAAGTATCTTAGTGAACTTTATTAACTTTCACACATATTTGAATTGATATGGATGTTGTCTTCAATATTTATTGGTTTTGATTGTCATGTTGACCTTAGTTTCCTAATTTTAATGGTTGTGAGATTCAAGAATTGATGGTTTGTTAGTTTGAGTTGATTGTTTACTTATTAAGATGGAGTTTGTTTCTTCTATCTTACAAGTTTCTATTGATGTGAAGCTATAATATTGCATAGTGTTGTTTCTTTACTTGTTGATGAAGTCTGCAAGATGGTTGGTTGCATAATAATGATGACAAGATGAGTCTGTGATATTAATCTAGGTGTTATGTGTACTAGATCAAGCTTGTTGTCATGCAAATGTTGAATGTTGGCCGATTGGTAAGCTTATTACCACAATGATGTTACAAAGGTTTGTGTTTGAAGAAAGGAAATTTGTGTTCTCTCATCATTTGATAGTGAATATTATTATTCTACACTTGCTTGTGTAACATGCAAGCTAGTGGCATATAAGATGATAGTTTTTTTGCTCAAATATGCACATTATGCACCGAGTTTTCTTTGATATATGTGACTTTGTAAGTAGAATGGTTTGATAGTGACATTTGTATCTAGTAACAGAATTGTAAAATGGTATGGTGTGGCTATTATGGAGAAAAAAGTCATGTGTGACAGAGTTGTATGGAAGGAATTTCATGGAAATGTTTTGTGAATAATTTTCTAGGACAATAGGAAAATGTTGAGGCCTTTGAGAACAATGGAAGGTTGTAGTATGTTTTGGTTTTAGGGGGATCTTCTTAGCATATTCTTTATCCCTAATATTTTTAGTTGATCTATTTATTGTGTATGTATGATGTATTAGTGTGACAAGTGACAAACAAGATTAATCACTATTTCAGTTTGTGATCTTTTTCATTTGATAGCTTGGTATATGCACAAATTTATATCTGATATTGCTTCAGTTTTTGACATCTTGCTGTTGGTCTAATAGATGAGGACAATGGTATCATGGTACATTCCAATGATTTTTGATGCTTACCCACCCCTTTTTCCTTTGGATTTGTTGTCAAAAGTAGGAGAAAAGTTGAGATTTATAGGTGAGATTGACACTATATTGTGCAAAAATTAGTTTTGATTTATTTATCAATTTCTTATTATATATTGGTTTATTACTACAAGTTCATATTTTTGCTTTCTTTGGCATTGGTGATCATACAGGTTGTTTGACGTCAATGCGAAAGGGAGAGTTTTTTTACATTGATTTTGGCATTGATGTCAAGGGTTGATCATAGGTGGCATGCATTCAAATAATGAGATAGTTTGGTTTTGGTTGAATGTTCAACTTGGTACATTTTTCAGGTAATACACTATACATACATTTGTGGCATTCATTGAAGGTTTAGTGTTATTTGGTTGGTCACAAGGCAACAATACTCGATATAATTCAAAAAAAAATTTTGGTGCGAAACCTTTAAATATGTTGGATAAATTGATGTAAGCATTGCTTGGTGTTTTTGAAGCGAAAACTAATAAGAATATCTTTGTTTCTTCAGAATTTCTATGTAAATTCACTATTTCCAACCATGGTATGATTTCGTACAAGAGAAAATCACTTTAAATCTTTGTTAATTTGCTATTGGTCTGAGATAACTTTAATTTTCATCTAGTTAGAGCATTTTCTATTGCAATTGGAGGAAGTTTGACTCATTTTCTTGTAGGGGCCTTTGTAACCTAGTTTTAAGGGTTTGATTATGAAAAAAGTGACTATATAAGCCATTCCACCCACAATTTCTTTCTATAACTTAGTAGAATGGCTCATTAGGGTGTAGGCTTTGTTTTATCAAGGGTGGTATGAGAAAGGGAGGCCATTGGAGGTTTTGGGCATGATGCCCTAGTTGCAAGATGGTACATTTTGGGTGAAAATTAGTGGTTTAAGAGTGGAAATGGTGGAGATCCTTGAGGGTAGTATAATTTGATATAATTGGTGGTTTTTTTTTGCATGAAAGATTTAAATATGTTGGATAAATTGATGTAAATGTTACTTGGTGATTTTGAAGTGAAAAGTAATAAGAATATCTTTGTTGAAAATTAGTGGTTTAAGAGTGGAAATGGTGGAAATACTTGAGGGAAACATAATTTTATGATTGTTTGAGTGTGTGCAAGTATAGTGGAGTGTGTTTGAAGAGTTGGCCAAGTGGTTAGGGTCGTGGAACATAGATTTTCAATAAACCCACCTTAGAAGGGCTTGGAATGGGGGTTTTAAGGTTAGGGGTGTTGGAGAGCATTTCTCTATCAGAGAGTGGTAGATTTTGATTGTTTGGAGGTAGGTTATTGATTGTATAAATGAATCTTAGAGGGGAAGAAACTTTAGAGAGGATTTCCTTTGTAAAAGTTGGCAAGTTTGAAACCTATTTAGTGTAAAAACTCAAATTCAGAGGAGTTAATACAAAAAAACCATACATGGGGTTTTGATATATGTTGTGTAAGGGGTTAATGGGTGCTTGAAAACACAAATGGTTAGTGGTTTTGTTTAGTAATTTGAGAGTTGTGGTAAAAAAAGTGTTGTTGCACACCTACAAGGGAATAGGAAGAGTTGCTTGAGAAAACACCCTAGTTAGGGTTTGAAGATTAAAGATTGGTTGCAACTAGGTGAAATTGTGTTGGTGATTGAAGACCCCATTGCTCTGCATTAGTAGCTTGCAAGAAAGTGTAGAGTAGGGGGAGTATGCTTTAATGAAGTTGTGATAGAAGCTTAACCGATAGGTGATTGGATAGCGAAAGGAAAGTTTTTTTATTACGTGACAAGGAAGGAAAGATAATATAAATGGAGAGTGCATTGTAGTATTTGTTTCAGAAACATAGATTCAATGCTAGATATGATGGATAAATGTTCTTCCTTGTGCAAAAAATTCTCTTGTATGATAGAGACTATTACAACATTAGGACTAATATGATTAAGAATGAGTATATCACAATTCTTCACATTAGAAGTAGGGTTGTATCACGAAGTTTAGTACAAAAATGTGTCTTGGAGAGGTAATAGGTGCAAGGACCAATGAAAATTGGTCAAGTATCTTAGTGAACTTTATTAACTTTCACACATATTTGAATTGATATGTATTTTTTCTTTAGGAGTTCTTGGTGTTGATTGTCATGTTTACTTGAGTTTCCAAATGTTATTGCTTTTGAGAATAAAGAGTTGATGGTTTGTCAATTTGAGTTGATGGTTTGCTTCTTCAGAGGGAGTTTGTTGCTTCTATCTTACAAGTTACTATTGATGTCAAGCTATATTATTACATAGAGGTTTTTCTTAACTTGTTATTGATAAAGTTTGCAAGATGGTTGGTTACATAATAATGATGAAAAGATGAGAGTGTGATGCTAATCTAGGTGTTATGTGTAGTAGATCAAGCTTGTTGTCATGCAAATGTTCAATGTTGGCTGATTGGTAAGCTTATTACCATAGTGATGTTACAAAGGTTTTTGTTTGAAACAAGGAAATTTGTGTTCTCCCATCATTTGATAGTGAGTATTATTATTCTACACTTGCTTGTGTAACATGTAGTATAGTGGCCTATAAGATTATTATTTTTCTCAAATATGCACATTATGCACTGAGTTTTACTTGATCTATGTGCCTTTGTAAGTGGAATGTTTTGATAGTGATATTTGTATCTAGACAAAGAATTGTAGAATGCTATGGCATGGTTATTGTGGAGGAATAATGCATGTGTGATAGAGTTGTATTGCAGGACTTTCATGGAAATTTTAAATTGTGAATGCTTTTGCAGGACAATAGGAAAATTTTGAGGCCTTTGAGAACAATGGAAGGTTGTAGTAGGTTTTGGTTTCAGGTGGAGCTTCTTAGCATATTCATTATCCCTGATATTTTCATTTGATATGTTTACTGTGTATGTATGATGTAGTAATGTGACAAGTGAAAAATAAGATTCTTCACTATTTTAGTTTGTGATCTCTTTTCATTTTATCATGGATTTATAGTGGTAGTTGGAATGAAACTTCATCTTTTAGTTCTTGACATCTTGTTGTTGGTCTGATACATGAGGACAATGGTATCATGGTACATTTCGATGATTTTTTATACTTACCTACTCCTTTGACCTTCGTCTTTATTGTCAAAAGGGGGAGAAAAGTTGAGATCTATAGTTGATATTGACACTACATTGTGCAAAAATAAGTTTTGCTTTATTTATCAATTTCTTGTTGTATATTGGTTTATTGTTACAAGTTCATATTTTTGCATTCTTTGGCATTGGTGATCATAGAGGTTGTTTGATGTCAATGCCAAAGGGAGAGTTTGTTGACATTGATTTTGGAATTGATGTCAAGGGTTGATCAAAGGTGGCATACATTCAAATAATGAGAAAATTTGGTATGTATTGATTGTTAACCTTGGAACATTTTTAGGTAATACACTATACATACATTTGTGGCATTCATTGAAGGTTTAGTGTTATTTAGTTGGTCACAAGGCAACAATACTCAATGTAATTGGGGTTTAGATCATGTATGTTGGAATATGGATTTGAGAGATCATTTTTGGATACTCGTGTTGTCATTGATGTCAACTGGGTCAACAATATGGTCAGCAGTGTTAGCATTGCTCCTACCAGCAAGAAAAGTAAGATTATGTAATCTACTAGTAGAAAGAATGAAGATCAGAACATCTAGTTGGTAAGCTAATCCGATCACTTCATCAGATCTTTATTTTGTGGTATGGATCTCCAAGGAAGACTTCCTATCATGTGCACTATCCTACTGGTGAGTTTTGTGGTGTTGGATTAGTCAGAGTTTGAGTTAAGAGGTTCGGTAGTATGGTTCATGGTTTATTCTCTCTTTGTGGATGGCATGTTTTATATGACAGATCGTGGATGTATGTGGAGTATGTATTTAGTTATTTTTTATGTTTAGAACATTCTTTTGGGTCCCTACTAAAGTCTAGCCAACTTGTGTGGGTACACATCAACTCTAATTAATGAATTGAGCTAACATAAGCAAGAATATTATATATTCTTTTGAAGCTGACATACAATGAATTCTTGATTAGCGAGTATATAAAGGAGATTGAAAAATAATTTTGGAGAGGGATTTGAAGTAGTGAAGTAGTTGTGGTAGAGATAGAAGTGTATGTATATCAAGGAGAGAGAACGAAAAAGGATAGATTAGATATTTGAGGGCAGAAAAAGTTTTGTGTGCAGTGCAAAGCAAAAGTATGAACTAGTGTAAAGATCTAGAATTTGATTATGAGATTCATTGGAACTAAATCTAGGAATTTGTAGATGCTATACTCTCAGTTCAAGTTTTTTTGTAATTTCAATTATACTTTGTAAGGCAGTGAGCCTTTCTCTCTTGAGCAGTGAGCTCTAGGAAATGCGCCTGAATGCAAGTGCATTCCCATCTTTTATCATACTTTTAACATAGTATACATTGTGGATTAATCTCCACCGTGGTTTTCACGTTAATAGGGTTTCCACATAAAACATTCTGGTGTTAGGGTATGTGCAGGATCATGATGGGCCAAAAAGTGGCAATATGATGGGTATGTGGCTGACGACCTCTTTTTTACCCAAAATTGATGAGATGAAAAGGGTTTTTAAAAGAGATTATCAACTTTCCACCAATATAAATTTTTCTTTACTTTGAATTGAATAAGAAATTATTATAAAGTTTCTATTCAAATTATGACTAAAGTCCTGATCGATAGATTAATTGAAAAATATCTATATCTTTCAAATGATATCACATTTTTTGAATCCAAAACATTCATCACATTCTATGCTTCACATACTATAGGATTAAAAAAATAAAAATTTAATTTCATGAAGTTTTGACCAAGATAAGGTGGTCAGACATACAAGTTTTTTATATTTTTTAAAAAGTTGTAATAACAAAATCATAATTAATTATTTACTTGGAAAAAAATTACAAAAAAATATGCATGACATTGAGACACGAGTCTTCTAATTATATCTAAAATATTATAAAAAAATACTATCACTTTATTGTGGTTAGGGTGGTGAAACAAGCACCTACTTCTTATTTTTTCCTTGAAATTTAAGTACTACTGAATTGAATTTTCAAATTTTCACCAAATAGATTTTTTATTTTTTTAAACAAACTTAGTATTTTAGAAACTAAATTCAATTTTCTACAGATTCTATTCTTACATATTTTTAAAATAATATAGATAACTTATTCAAATTTTTACATCAAGTTTCCTAACTCTGATTTTTCTGATTTTTTTGCCACTTAAGGGCCTATTTTTTCCATGATGATCCTGCATATACCCGTTATGGTGTTCTTTAATGTGATTGCATGTTTCCATTTGTTTATGTGTTGTGGATGTTGTTTTAAGTTCAATTATTGTTGTTGATAGTTTTTATATCTGATTTGAAAAGTAAAATATCATGGAGCATTGATTCACCCCCCCTCTCAGTGTTCCTAGTGTCCAACAATTGGTATAAGAGCTTTGGTTCCTCTTTTTGAGTTTAATAGCTTGAGGTGGATCTTGAATTACAATGGATGCTGGTGGTCTTCAACAAAAGCTCATGGTGGCACTTGATGATCTTGATTAGTCTAAAGCAGAGGTCATGGAAGTAAAAAAAAATCTTGTGGCTACCGAGAAATTCATTCAATCATTGAAGGATACGATAAATGAGTCAAGGGAAAAGAGGGAGGAACTATGTGGAAACTTAAAGAAAAAAGAAAGCAAAGGTCCAGATGATGTCCATCTGAATCAAACCCTAAGGGAAATAATAAAAGAATGTGAAAAGATTTCTCAGGACAATACAACTCTAAAGCATGAAATGAAATCTGTGGTGATGAAGTTTACCAAAGAAATTGAGGAAAGAAAGAAGATTAAGGAAAATTTGGCCTAGTCCTTGAAGAGAAATTTGAAGAATGCAGCAAAATTAATAGTGGATTCATTCAACTAGAAATTGAACTGTAACAATCCAAAACCAATGAACAAGAGCTTGAAATAGAGGTAGTTATCCTCAAAAATGAGATTGCTGCTACAAATGAGTTCAAAGAGAAATTCAGGATAAGCTCTACTAGGCTTGATGAGATAACGAAAGGACAAAAGGATACAAATGACAAGTGAGGTCTTGGATATGAGAAGGGTGAAAGCTCTAAATCTGAATAGAAGAACCTTGAAAAGAAGAAGAAAGGCAGAAGACATATGGTAAGGGAACCCAATGCTAAAAAAATTAATGGATATTTCTTTGTTTGCAATAAATTTGGACATATGGCTTCTTAGTATAGAAGAAAGATTAACCCTAGTACTCCATCATTTTCTGGTTAGTGTTTTCAATGCAAAAAGATTGGTCATAAGGCATTAGAATGTAGAAGTATGTCTGTCAGTACAATTAACATTAAATGCTATATCTGTGGAAGATTTAGGCATGTTGCTAATCAATGCAAGTTAAGAGGAAATCATTGGAATGGATGGTATAGACTAAAAAAATCTGGTATGCTATAATTGTAACAATTTTGGGCATATTGCAAGATTCAACAGGAACAAAAACCTGAACAAAATAGGTCTGGTTTATCAAGGAAGAAATTCATAGAAAAAGAACAAAGGAAAATAAAGGGCATCTGTGGAAGAGATAAGAGATCAAATGAAGAAAATATGGGTAAAGAAAAGTGAATCTGATGAAGGAAACAAGGCTATACCAAAAGCTCCCCCTGGTAACTCTTCCAGAAATTGATTTCAAGCCAATGGCCTAGGGGGATTGTTTTTCATGAAAATATCTTATCTCCCTATGGTATTTTTGGCATCGAATTGTTGGATTCCATTATCTATTGTGTTGTTTATTATTGAAAGTCTCAGTAAGCATCTATTGAGCTGAATGAAGTACAGATCCACAATCAGATTCTTCACTTGCTGTCTAAGTTTGCAAAGTAACCAGAACTTTTAGGGAAACATATTTAATGTAGAAGAAAGTTAAGTGAGTGAAGTTATAAAAGGGAATTTGAAACCCTAATTCATCATTATGCATTGAAAGAGAATATTTGAGAACTTACAAAAATATTCCAAAGGAGTGAAAGGTAAATCTTGTAGTGAAATCTTGAGGTATTTTTGTTGCTTATCAATTTCATATCTATTTAGTGATTGGTAGAACCCTATTCGATATGAAAAATGAAACAAATCAAAAGAAAAATAACTCTAGATAAGTATAGCAATAGGAAAGTTAGGGATGAAAGAAATCAATTGTCTCTCACCAAATTGAGGAGGTTTGGAGGATCAAAGCATAAGAATTTGGATATATGGAATGAATTTCCTCATTTTGTTAGTACAAAAGTGGTTTAGTTTATATTAAATAGATTAGACTATATTCTCACTTTGGATAAACCCTATCAAATCTCAGAGGATGTAATCAAGAACCTAATAGGACTGTGCAATGTTGGTGATATTATGAAGAAGAAATCGATTCAAAATGTTGAGGTTGAAGCCCTAATCAGAATAAGGGGAGATCAGAGGGATCTGATAATTGTGATTATTAAAGATCCATTGACAAGGTATGTTGCACATGTAATCTCATATAAGATCTTTTTTAGAAACCGAGAAGGATCAACCTAGACAGGTGTTGTATATATCGCCCACAAAATGATAATAAAAAATGAAAACGTTGACCTATGTAATCTGATGAAGTATCAATGGATGGATAATGCACAATTAAGGAAGGATATTGACTACCCCTTTAGGTTTGGCACCCTTGCAATATGAATTATGATGTATTTTCTTAATTGCTTGCCTCTAAATGACAATATGGTGTGGAAAGAAAATGTGTCGATTTGCAAGAAAATATTTGTTCATTACAACTCTTTTGAAAATGGGGAACACGCTTATGAAAAATTATTTTGAAAGGTGTTGGAAAAGTTTGATGTAAATTTTATCTCTCTTCTAGTAAAAATAACTGAAGTTGTATCATCCTCCGAAAAGATAGAGAAAAAGTAGTAGAGAGGAAGAGATTTGGCTAATGTCACTCCTCTAGTACCCAAGTCACCAAAATTTAAAGAAAAAGGGAAAGGATAGTTGGTTGTGGATGTAGTGGATGAAGACTCTGATGAATATACTCCTAGAGATCAACCAAAACTAGGTGAATTGGAAATAATATTAACTAAAGACAATGATGAAGAAAGTGCTCTATTCAAATCAAAGATAATGCAAATTATTTAGGATGAAGATGGGATGCAAAATATATCTGACATATGGTTGAATGAACCATATTATGAGCAATATCTCATTGAAGAAACTTTAGGAAGATACTTTGCTAATAAAAATAATGAATTAGAGAGTTTGAAGGATGTTCTCCCAGAAGAATTCATTGAGTGTGTTAAGGAGGCTATGGAATTTGTGCCTCTAGATAAGGAGGAGGAAATAATTTCCCATTTGAAGATACAATTTAGGCTATCTCTTGCTAAGCTGAAGAAGAAAATGAATATGCTAAGATCTAGTGCATTGATTCGACCAATAAAGTATTCAATTACTGTCTAAGGTGGCCTCATGTGGTTGGCAAGTACAAGGATAAGTTGGAGGAAATTGAAAAAGAGCTTGTCAGAATTGGAGGGGACTACAATATGTTTTTGGATAAGGATGGAAAGGTTAAGAAAAAGGTTCATGATATATAGGCTAAGCATGCAAAGGTTCACTTTGCTATAAATACTCTCATGGAAACCTTCTGGAGAGTAAAAGACCTGACTAAAGACAGACTAGAGCAAATCATTGAAGTGCTAAGGATAGGAGAAAAGTTGGAAGAAGCAATCACCATTCATGAATCCTTTTTCCAGATTATCAATAGGACATCAGAGAATAACAACTTGATTACAACTATTGGGATTGTGGTGGATTCTTGGAAGAAGTTCCTTCTAGAAATTAAAGCTAAGTATAAAATAATCTTCTGATTTTTGTAGCAGTTTCTCAAATTTTGATTCAACTCTCTATTTTGCAAAGGAGAAATAATAAGAAGGGATGTATAGTAGAAGTTTTGTCATTGATGTCAAAGGGGGAGAGAATGTAGTGAAAAATTTCCTTGACATCAAAGGGGGAGTAGTAGTCTTGATTTTGTTGATTTTTTTTATTTTGACACTTAGTTAAATTTTCACTAAGTATTGCCATCAATGCCAAATGGGGAGATTGTTGGCATATGGCTTTGAGAAATCATTTTTGGCTACTTGTATTGTATTGATGGAAACTAGAGTCAACAATATGGTCTGTAGTGTTAGCATTGCTCCTACTGGCAAGAAAAGTAAGATTTTGTAATCTACTGACAGAAAGAATGAAGATCAGAACATCTAGTTGGTAAGATGATCTAATCGCTTCACCATATCATTATTTTGTGGTGTGGATCTCTTTATTTTGTGGTGTGGATCTCTGGGGAAGACTTTATAGCATGTGCACTATCCTACTGGTGAGTTTTGTGGTGTTGGATTAGTCAAAGTTTGAGTTAATAGGTTCGGTAGTATGGTTCATGGTTTATTCTCTTATTGTGGCCGACATGTTTTATATGGCAGATCATAGATGTATTTGGAGTATGTATTTAGTTATTTCTTATGTTTAGAACATTTTTTTGGTCCCTACTAAAGTCTAGCTAACTTGTGTGGGTATGCATCAAATCTAATTAATGAATTGAGCTGACATAAGAAATAATATTATATTTTGTTGTGAAGCCAACATATAATGAATTCTTGATTAGCTTGTATATAAAGGAGATCAAAAAATCATTTTGGAGAGGGGGTTGAAGTAGTGAGGTAGTTGTGGTAGAGATAGAAGTGTATGTGTATCAAGGAGAGAGAGCGAAAAAGGACAAATTAGATATTTGATGGAGGAAAAAGTTTTGTATGCAAACCAAAGTAGAGTAGAGTAGAAGTGTGAACTAGTGTAAAGATTCAGAATCTAATTATAAGCTTCATTGGAACTAAATTTAGGCATTTGTAGATGTTGTACTCTCAATTCAAATTTTGTTGTAATTTCAATTATACTTTGTAAGGAAGTGAGCTTTTCTATCTTGAGCAGTGAGCTCTAGGCAGTGCACTTGAATGCAAGTGCATTCCCCTCTTTTATCATACTTTTAACAGAGTATACATTGTGGATTAATCTCCATCACAGTTTTTCCCTTAATAGGGTTTCCATGTAAAAAAGTCAGGTGCCATGGTTTTCTTTAATGTGATTGCATGTTTCCATCTGTTTATGTGTTGTGGATGCTATTTTAAGTTCAATTATTGTTGTTGATAATTTTATATCTGATTTGAAAAGTAAAATATCATGGAACACTGATTCAACCTCCCTCTCAGTGTTCCTAGTGTCCAACAATGTATTGATCTTTTGTATTGTTTTTGGTTTATAATTCAATACTTGATATATTTGAGTTTCAAATTAACATAAGGCTTTGACTAGGACCATTGGTCATTATGAAGTTAGACCACTTTCATAAAAGTAAATAGAGAGGACTGACATATATCATTTTTTTTTTTGGCTGGTGACTTTGAGAAAACACACTAACATAATAAATTGCTGCATATCTAAAAGGAAATGATCCAATGTTGAAATAATGGTTAGTGGTTTGATAATTTCATTTGAAAAGGTTTATCTTGAACTTCATTTTTCCCTAAAAGTTGTTATTTTACAAACAAAAAAGCATTGTTAACACAACCGGCTTAGGGTTCGAAGAAACTTTCAAAGAAATGGTTGTATTGCGGCTGCAAAGGATGGGTTTTAGGCAACAAAATTATGGTTGAAGTTTCTCTAGATAAGTCGATCTTCATTGATTAAGTTGCATTGTATTTATCTAAAAATTAGTTCAATGTTTATTGTCTTTGAATTTGTTAAGGTCGATTTGTGGCTGTATTATGTATGGTTCTCAAGTTTGATTCAAAGTTTATCATTTCAATCTTGTTCAGTCCTACATACTTTCATTGTATTTTGGTATGGGGCACACATGTAAGTTTATTTTCTAATCTTATGTATATCCTTTTGCTAGGGCACGAGCTCTCTAAATGTACTACTATTCCTATTTGGTATTGTCTAGGGCGCAATTTTGTCACAAATACATTGTTGTTTGTAAAGTGTAAACTAAAGTTTATTGACTTCATTGGTGTGGGGTATTTTTTGTAGTTTAATACCTTGGTTTAGACATAATGTCAATCATATACAAGGTTGTGCTATATATGTCTAAATTGCACAATGTTTATTTCATCAACATCAGTTTAAGTGACTGAAATGCTACTCCATGGTGATATTTGAAAACAATTATGGATGGTTATGTTGGTGGAATGTTGAAGAGCAGTCACATAGTGAATCAACAGGGACAGTTATGGAACAGTTTCTAAATGTTTCATTTGTTAGTTTCTTTTAATAACAAATTACAACATTGTATACATTATTGATTTCTTATTTAAATAGTGATTTATCACTATTTGATGTTCAATGCTTTCACATAGTTATATTTGGGTATGTGTAGGATCATGATGGGTCGAAAAGTGGTGATATGTAAGTGATATGATGGCCCATGTGGCTAATGACTTTTTTTACCC
This sequence comes from Sequoia sempervirens, assembly GCA_007258455.2. Classification (NCBI taxonomy): domain Eukaryota; kingdom Viridiplantae; phylum Streptophyta; class Pinopsida; order Cupressales; family Cupressaceae; genus Sequoia; species Sequoia sempervirens. The sequence goes on along the minus strand of VDFB02000017.1, from coordinate 4,880,088 downwards.
AAAATTGATGAAACGAAAAGAGTTTTTAAAGGAGATTCTTAGTTTTCCTCTAATATAAATTATGCTTTACTTTGAATTTAATAAATAATTATTATTGATTTTCTATTTGAATTATAACCAAAGTCCTAATTGATAGGCTGATTGAAAAAAATCTATACCTTTCAAATGGTATCACATTTTTTGAATCCAAAATATGTGTCACATTCTATGCTTTGCATACTATAGGATTTTAAAAAATAAAAAATAAATTTAATGAATTTTTGACCAAGTTAAGGTGGTCAGACATACGAGTTTTTTATATTTTTTAAAATTTTTAATAAAAAAAAATAATTAATTATTTGCTTGGAAAAAAATTACAAAAGAATATGCATCACATCAAGACATGAATCCTCTACTTATATATAAAATCTTATAAAAAAATATTATCATTTTATTGTATTAGTGGTCGACAAACACCTACTTTTTATTTTTTCCCTAAATTTAAGTACCACTCATTGAAATTTTAAATTTTCACCAAATAGATTTTTGTTTTTTTTCAAATAAACCTAGTAGTTTAAAAACTTTGTTCAATTTGCTATAGATTCTATTCTTACATATTTTGAGATATTATAGATAACTTATTCAATTTTTTACGCCAAGTTGCCTAACTCTAATTTTTTAAAAAAATTGGCCACTTAAGGGTCTATTTTTTCCATGATGATCCTACACATACCCATTTTAAAGATTCCAAGTGAATGATTCTTTAGAATATGGAATGTATAGATTGAAAGGGAAATTATTTTTATAGTGAAATAGAGAAACCCTCTGTATTGTATATATTCATTTGATCTTCAAGCAATTGTAAGTGATCATGTCAGTGAGACAATATGATCATTTCTAGTGAGGCTTGTGTTCCTAGTGAGGCATTTGTAGCCAATGAGGCTTATGTTGCCAGTGATGCATGTGTTTCTAGTGAAGCATTTGTAGCTAGTGAGACTTTTGTTACCAATGAGGCATTTGTAGCTAGTAAGGCTTTACCAATGAGACCTTTTGATTAAGCCAGTGAGGCAATTTTGAGTGGTTTTTCTACCCCATGATGGTTTTCCACTCCTGAAATTTATTATGTCATGGTTTTAGATATTGTGTGATTTACTTAACATTAATGTCTAAGCATTATGTATTGATTACTATTTGTTATTTAGATTCTTACTTTGATTAAGCATGCCAAACTGATTAAGTGTTGTCAAAATCATTATTTTTGTGTACAAGTTTTTTGAAAGAAAGTAAATTAAAGTTTTGAAATCTACAACATTGATTCACCCCCCCATCTCAGTGTTGTTTGTACTCAAAGACATGGTATCAGAGCTAGACCCTGGAAAGAAGTTTAACCAACTTAATGGTTGCTGGTAAGTGAAGTACTATGGATAAGAAGAATAGAAATAAGACCTCAAATAGAGAAACTAAAGATGTTGATCAAAAGGAAGATTTCACTATGAATGTAAGTGGACAAGAAATTGTTGATTTTGCAGTTGAAGGGTATGTGCAGGATCATCATGGAAAAAACAAGCCCTTAAGTGGTGAAAAATTCAAAAAAATTAGGGTTAGGCAACTTGACGTAAAAATTTGAAAAATTTATCTATATTATTTTAAAAATATGTAAGAATAGAATCTATAGCAAATTGAATTTAGCTTCTAAACTACTAGTTTTTTATTTAAAAAAAAATCTATTTGGTGAAAATTTGAAATTTCAATGTAGTAGTACTTAAATTTCAAGGAAAATATAAGAAGTAGGTGTTTGTCGACCACCCTAACCACAATAAAATGATAATATTTTTATAATATTTTAGATATAAGTAGAGGACTCATGTCAGCATGTGATGCACATTTTTTTAATAATTTTTTTCCAAGTAAATAATTAATTATGAATTTTTTTTACAACTTTTAAAAAATATAAAAACTTATATGTCTAACCACCTTAACTTGGTCAAAACTTCATGAAATTCATTTGTTTTTTAATCTTATAGTACACAAAGCATAGAATGTGACACATGTTTTGGATTTAAAAAATGTGATATCATTTGAAAGCAATAAATGTTTTTCAATCAGCTTATCAACTAGGACTTTAGTCATAATTCAAATAGAAAATGAATAATAATTATTTATTAAATTTAAAGTAAAGCATAATTTATATTATTGGAAAGTTGAGAATCTCCTTTAAAAAGCCTTTTCATTTCATCAATTTTGGGGAAAAAAAAGTCATTAGCCACATACCCTACACATACCCATCATATTGGCACTTTTTGGCCCATCATGATCCTGCACATACCCTGAAATTGATGAAGAAGGATACCTCTTTGTGGATGAAGATGAATATGAACATGAGTGCGAAGTTGATTTAGAAGGTGAACTCTTGTGTGATCTGGAGACAATCAAACAACTTAACAAAGAAAGTCAGAAATTAAAAGACCAACTCCAACAAGAAAAAGATTCCAAAGACAAGGTATGTTAAGATTTTGCAAAAGTTTCTTTAGAGTTTGAAGAAGCAAGAAACCATGTTGTTAACTTAAAGATTCAATTTGATTTCAAATCTAAGAAACTGATTATTTGTTTAAAAACTAAAATAGAAGAAGCTAAAATGGTTGATGATTTTACCAAATCTGATCTAGAAGTCAAAACTAATGAATGAATAAGACTAGAATTAGACATAGTTTCTTTGAAAAAGGAATTGGAAAATACATCTATTGAGTTGCACAAGAATCTTTAGTTTGAAAGGAGTATTGAATGTTTGAATGAGATGTTGAGAAAACAAAGAAACTATAAAAACACTATAGGATTAGGTTATCAAGAAGTAAAATGATATAAAGTTAGGAATACACCAAGGAAGAAGATATATTTGGGTCATCATACTACTGCTCCTAAATAAAAGATAGAAGATTAGGTCTTTGATAGGAGAGAAGTAGGCAATATCAAGAAACACTATTCAATAAGGTACAATTGTTCTCAATTTCATGGCTATTGCTATTGTTGTCATGCTTATGGTCATAGAGCAAGAGATTGTACAAGAAATTGTAGGATGTATGAGAGGAATGTCAATAGAAATTCTTAAGATGCCTAGGAGAAATTATCCTTTCTTTGGTCTAGACAACAACATTAAATGTTATAGGTGTAATGAGTTTGGACACACAACACAATGGTGTGAGAAAAGTGTGTTAAAATCATTCAGGAGCTATAAGATCAAACAAACACATGAGAATATCTTAAGTAGGAAGAAAGGAAAACCTATACTAGTTTGGAGGAGAAAACAAAATCTAGGAGATTGAATTCCTAAACTAGTACATGGTACACAAAAGCCTTTACAAATTGAATAAGTAGGAGCTTGGAGACAGTGGGAGTTGTGTAAGGTTTTATTATTCATCCCCTTGAAAAAATATCAATGGTTAGCAAGAGAAGGTTGTAGGAATCAGGGCTGTGATGAAGAATAATCATTCTCTTTATTTGATATTATACTTGAGATGACAACATTTTAGGTTAAAAGTTTTTGATACCTATGCAATCATAGTCCATATGTGTGTTTTATGATGCAAACTTCCTTCATGATAGGATTGTGCTTCTGAGTAGTTTCTTCTGTTGATAGCGAAGTTTTTGATAGTACATATTATGTGTAGGTTAGTGATATTGTTTCTGATAGAATAATGTGTTTTTACAATGACAATTGCTGCTCACCAACATATTGTTTTGAATAGTGATAGATTCTTAGGTTTATGTATCAAAAGTGGCATTTAATGCACACTAGGCATAATAAAATATGAATAGTAATTTGTAAAGGTTAAGATAAAAGATTACAGTTTATACAATGTAATAGTTTTGGCATGAAACTTAAAAATTACTTGGTAACACTAATATTTGTTGCATCTTAGTCCACAACTTTCATGGTGGCCATAGAATTGGCTTGAGGACTCTTACTGTAGTAGTTCATGATTGATGTGTAGCAAGATGAGGTGTCATAACAGTGAAACATTGCTCTGTTCTATTAGTAATTCAATAAAATAAAATTATTATTTTATCTTACCTCATGGTTTATAGTGTTTGTACTAGTCATGGTGTTAATATAGCAAGGAGAACAAATGAAAGGAAAAGTCATCATGATTACAATACACACGATGTAAAACAAAATATGGTCAAACACCTTTGAGATTCCATATCAAAATCAGAGAAGGCACAAAGAAAAATTATGTAGGAGATAAAGAGGTTGGGTTTGTGTCATTGGATTGTCATAGTAATCAAAGACAATAGGTATTTGGTGCAGGGGCACCAAGAGCATTTTATGTAAATGTTGACAATTAAGGTCTTTTGGTTTTTTAGGGGTATTTGTGTCTTTTTGTTCAAACAATAAGGTCATTTAGACCATTTTATGATGTAATGAGTCCATTAGAGGTCATTAGGAGATTATGAGGTTCAAATTGTAAAATATTGCAAAATATGCAAAATATTGTCATTTCAAAAATTGTAAGGAGTTGCAAAAATGCAAGTTTGTAGAAGCCCAATAGTCAGGGGGTTTGAATGGTAATTGGAATTATCTTAGGTGGCTTTTTTTGGTGGAAAAGATTTAAATATGTTGGATAAATTGATGTAAACATTACTTGGTGATTTTTAAGTGAAAACTAGTTAATAAGAATATCTTTGTTTCTTTAGAATTTCTCTGTAAATTCACAGTTTCCATTTATAGTACGGTTCCGTACAGAAGAAAATTGCTCTAAAAATTTGTGAATTTGTTAAAGGTGAGAGATAACTTCAATTTGCATCTGATTTGAGCATTTTCTATTGAATTTGGTGGGAGTTTGGCTCATTTTCCTATAGTAGCCTGTGTAACCCAATTTTAAGGTTTTGATTATGAAAAAAATGACTATATAAGCCATTCTACCCACAATTTCTTTCTGTAACTCAATGGAATGAATCATTAGGGTGTAGGTTTTGTTTTAGTGAGGATGGTATGAGCAGGAGAGGCCATTGGAGGTTTTGAGCATGATACCCTAGTTGCAAGATGGTGCATTTTGGCTGAAAATTAGTGGTTTAAGAGTGGAAATGGTGGAAATCCTTGAAGGAGGCATGATTTGATGATTGTTTGAGCATGTGAAGGTATAGTTGAGTGTGTTTGAAGAGTTGGGAAAATGGTCAGGGGCCTAGAACATATATTTTCAATAAAACCACTTTGGAAGGGCTTGGAATAAGGGTTTTAAGGTTAGGGTTGTTGGAGAGCATTTCTCTATCAAAGAGTGTAATGGTTCCCAAATCAATAGATGCAATGAGTCTTAAAGAGTAGCCATGCTATCATATTAAGACTCAATGGGTTGATATGTCCAACAAATGGGAGAGTGAATAAAGTACCCCTTTTTTCCCTACACTTCAAGCTCTATTAAACCTAGGAGGGCGATACCAATAAGTGTATTTATAGGTACTTGTGTGCTGAAATAAAAAATACAATGTGAACAGATGTTTCTCCTTTAATTGTTTGAAAGAAATAGTAGTCTATAGGATTGGTTGACCTCTGTAGTAATGCCTCTTTTAAACATGAGAGGTGTAATAAAATGAGCTCAACACACAAACAAATTGGGACTAATAATTAATACGATTTAAATTTATGATCATTGTTTCTAAAAATGTATCAGGCTTTGTGATAGGACAATGCCTAGTCATGGGCCATGGAGTTCAAAATAAAATTGTAACAAAGATCCTATAAGAAAATTAAGTTCAACCAATGGATTTAAAATATGTTAATATTTCTTGCATTAACAAACCCACTTTTATTGCCATAAAGTTCTACTCACCAATCCCACATGTGAACTCAAGATTACAATGATTTGATCAAAGTAATTTAACTCTTTACTTGAAAGAGAACCATGGCCAAATAACATAATCATAGTAAAATTGTGATGACAAATTAAAACAATCCTTGATATATTGAATTCATATAATCAAAATCATACAAATTTGGAGACAACTATACTGTAACAGTAATATAATGTTACACAAATTGGCTAACATTTTCTCATAAAACCCAAGTTTTACAATTTACATACTCCACTTACAACTTAGACTTAACCCTACTCTACCTTATTCACCTAATTTAAAATTTCAAAACACTGTACAAAAGAGAAGAAGAAAGATATAGAAGAAGAACAAACCCTAAAATCCATCCATGAAAGACACCTGACATCTTCAGCTCCCTTGATCTATAACTGCCTTTACTTGCTAAAGAATCTTCAACCTACTCTCTGTTTTCTTGCTCCTCACTCCACTACCCTACAATAGAAAAAATATTCTCTAGCCTAAAAAATCATCATTCTCTCCATTCATTGTTTTACCCATGTTGAAAATGCCTTTACTTGCAAAAAACTTCACCTTTTTTGTTCATTTTCACCCAGCTGCATGAAAATGGTGTTCTCTACAAAAATTTATCTCTAGCAAAACACTTTGCACAGTGAATAAAAAATTCACTTTACAAAATTGTTTCCCATTCCCTTTTCTCTTACTTTTATTTTTTTGCACATCATTAAAATTTTAATGCCCAGCATAAAATTTTCACCTTTGTTTCCTAGCAATTAAAGTTCTTTAACTTTATTAATGAAGGATTTAATATAGAATACACCCATGCTCATTTACCTTTACCTCATATTAAAATATAAATCCCAATAACAAAAGTTTTTAACCTTTTTTCCTACCCAATCAGAGAAATATTTTATCAAAATATTTGTCACTGTGCTCTAGATTAAAATATTATATTTTAAAATAGGATCTTTTAAAATACTATGCTCGACAAACATTTTAAAAGTTAAGAAACTGTAAAATTTCACTTGGGCACACCATTTACTTTCCTCCAACATTGCCAACATTCATCGCATATTGTGAATAGAAAATGAAAAATAAGAACATAGTAGCAAAGCCTGATGAATATAATGCAACCAAAGTTTATTTTATTTAATTTTATCAGGAAAAAATCATTTACCCGTGAGCTTTATGTTTCCCCTATTCAAAATTATTAAACAATAACTTTGAACATCCTGACATGGGCCTGCCACATTTACTCAAACTTTGAAAACATGTTCATCGCTCATCTCTAATTCAAAGAGAAAATGAAAATATAAGTAGCAATGGAGAGCATATTATTTCCCATTGCAAATTCTTTGAGAAGAGTGATATTCATATTAGCAATGGGCGAAATACAAGTGTAGCATTGCGGATCGCCAATGAGATGAGAGAAAAAAAATCAAACCGTGATGTGCAAAGTTCTTCCTCCTGCTTTCACCATTTCATCATAATCCTCTTTTATTTGTTTTACTGGGAATTTTTATGGAACTCATTGCAGCCATGGCAAGATAAAAGTGTGGAGGTCGTTTCTTCACAATGTTGGGCATTTTTGTAGCTGCTGGCAACCAAAATTCATCACAAACATGTTTAAAATCCCTTCCCAAGTATTGGGAAAGATCATGGGATGAAAATACAACCTAGAACAACATTTTTGAGTGAATTAAAACCCCCAAAATCTTGTCGTAAAGCCAAAAACGTGAGAGTTGTTCATCCTGCAATAATACTTGATTAAATCTGCCCAAAATGCTCCAGAAGAAACCTCCATTGAGAAGAAAACACTTCAATATTCAATACAATAGAGATTGGAGACTAAAAATATTCCCTTAAAAACTCCATTGCTCAAGCATTGCATATTGCGGATGCAACAAGAAACAAAGATATATATTAGCATGAGCGATAAAGAACTCATAACACACTCCATTGCCAATGTGCAAAACCAAAGAGTCCTTGAATCCACGATGGGAAATGAGAGGACACAAGCATCGCGCCATCGCTGATTCAAGTGGGAAAAACAAACCAAAACAACAATTCGCCATAAGTCAATCCATGTAGAGTGAAAGCCACTTTCTAGCCAATCACAAGCAAGAATTAAACTTGTTTTTCCTCAAAACATTTTAAATACATTTCCAATTTTTCCTAAATGCATTTTTCACATTTGTATAATGTTTAAAATATTCAAAAAATATTTTAAACATAAGCATTTAAAACTTTAGAAAAATTGCAAATTTTAATTATGCTTGTAGGCCAAACGGAGAAAATTCATTGTGCACAAACAGTGACCCCTAGAGCTAATATTTTTTGCATGAAACAATAATCAATTATTTTGAGAAAACCCATTTCCTCAAACTTCACCCAACCATCAAGAATCAAGTACCTCCTTTGTAAACTAGCCCCCAAGATGTGTTTGTCACAGCAGAAATAAATTAAATTAATGTATCAAATGACCTCTGATCTTGACAAAAATTGAGCTGTAGAGGTTTTAGACCAAAGCAAGAAATGGGTTGTCCTTAGAATTTGAAAATCCCAAAATTTTTGGGACACCATTTTTGCCCATGTTGCAGTCAGAAGATTAAATAACCCACTAGAACTTATCCTAGGAGCCAGAAACTGAGAAGGAATGTAGACACTTGACCCAAGAATGTAGTGCAACAAACGGATTAGGAAGAAGGATTCTAAGGTGAAAGATATTAATTGACAAAGTTGCTCACTCAAACATTTCTGCAACTGCACATGTTTAACACCAATCAGGGCTCTCAAAGTCATCACTCTGAAAAACTATCAAAACAACATTTGGGGGGCTGCCACTAGAAAAATAAGCTCATCTAGGTACACTGAGTATGTGTGCAAAGGATATTTTCTTCAATAATTACTCTTCACGAGATATTAGGGGTCAAAGATGACCTCTTTGAAACATTGTCAGAAATGCAAATGTAAAAGTGAACAAACTATATTTGCTTTTGATCTCGAAAAGATAGAAAATTTGATCCCGAGTCTCTACAATTGGATAGGGGAGTACATGAATGTAAGGAGAATGGATAACAACAATCCTTTTGGCATGAAAATGAACTAGCTCTGAATTATGACCCTGCAAAATAGGTCACTTAGGCAGACTTTTCAGGGGCACTTCTGAGTGTGCAAGGACAAATGTTTCAATATGGGCACTTTAAATTTGCAAAATTTGAAGGTTCCAATAGTGGCTCTTTTTGGGGATGTATGTTCCACAGTGAACAGAGCAAGAATTCAGAATCCTTTGGGAGAGCAGACCAAGTGACATAATCATTGGGTGACAGAGTCTTTATTAAAACTTTTAAATTCACTTGATGGCCCTAGGCCACCAAATGAAAAGAAAATACAGTCAATTGTTACTTTTGTAAAACAACAATCTTTTAAAAGAACTAATATCTTTTAATCCATACTTTCCTCTACCACACCACAGTAACATTAGTAGCTTCATCCTTGAAAAGACAAGTGTTAGGCTACCTTTGTATTTAGCTTTATTGTCACATGTCAACCAAATGACATGGGCTACATCACTGCCACTCATTTCATTTTTAGATTCTATGGAAAATGAAAAATGTGAGTATAGTGATCAAGACTATCTGAAAACACAACCTTATTATATTTACACATTGCCTCACAAAGATTAGGCTCCGAAAAGGTATCATGCCTCTGAAACAATGTGTAATCCTCCTGGGTATTGAGCAAAGGATACTCACACATTTGTAATTCTTTTAGTTGGATTACATCACATACAATTTTATGATCATTCAACAAAACAACTTAGTGATATTACCATATGTTTCAATGTCCTAAAAAAAAGGTTCACCAACACTCATAATGCCTTCATCCACATTCAAATCATAGCATTTTGAGGAAATGTCAGCATCCCAAACAATGTTTCCTACTTCAAGCTCATAAACAAGATTGTCAACATTAGTAATGTTATCACATAGAAAAGTTTCAAGAGCAGGCTCAAATGACTCAGAATTTACTTATGCAAAATACTCCTCATAATGACTATCTAAAACACATTCATTGTTGTAAGAAGTATCATATTCAACATCACCTCCTGCTGCATCAACATGACAATTTGAAGTATACTACTTAAGGGGAGAACTATGAGGTATAGATCTAGAAAATAGATCCTCATATTTATCCATCTGATTGACACAATCATGTTCTTCAAGTGCCAACTTATCATAAAGATCATAATTAGTTGTACTAACATTTATCTCTATATTTCTACTATCAAATACAAGTTGTTCAATTTTGATCTCATGCAAACATTTAGTGATAGCTTCAAATCAAACAACATGAATAGAAGAGGGTAAAGCATCAAATAGAAGAAGAGTTCCTTGTTCATTATGACCAATATATGCATTCCTTTCATAATCAACTACTTTAGATGATTCATTCAATGAATCTCTTGTATACATATCTCCTCCATTTACACTGCTACCACAATCAGCCAAGATACTTTTCTCACTATCAAATTGAAAAACATCAATGGTTTCTTCATTACAACTTCTCACACATGATTTCTCTAACTAAAAATCATTGCATACTTTGTCACTTTCATCTAATATACTGACATTCTCAAGAGTACTCTTCAAATCAGAAAGCTCCTTTGTCTCATCATCATGAAAGCTTGTATTGATGCTATACTCAACACTTGTACAAGAGGTAGGTAGGACCAATTGTACCATTGCATTTCTGATCACACTTGTCTTCTTGAAACAAGATATTTAGTTCATATCCATCATCTTGTTCTTGTGAGCCTTTAAAAGTATTGTCATCTTTTTCCTTGTTGGAGCACTTTCCACTTGAAAAGATTAATTCTACCTCTTCCTTTTGACAAGAAACACAAGCACTAGGGCTGCAAATAGAATTGTAATGTATTTGATCATCTGGACAAGAACACATTTCATTTGGTTGCAAACTTCCATTTACAACACCACTTCTCACATCATGAAGACATGAAACTTTGGAATCAACATGCTCTTCAACTGTATATTAAAAATCCATAGAAGAGAAAATATTTTCAGTATCATTTGTATCATTGTAACCTTCATCTAATATAGAAAATATGCTCTCTATTTCTATATTTTCAGAGAAAATAGAAGAAACTTTAGATGTTTCATATATCTCTTCATGACCATCATCGATGCAATATTCATTAGAGTACATTTTCTCCATGGGTTTTTCAAAAACATCCTCATCACTACATGATGCGATATTCTTGTCTTCTACTATACCATATATGTGTATTACACTAAGTCTTGCAAAAGTAACATCACATAATTGAGTTAGGAGATTACTTCCATATTTATCTAGCATTTCCTTAATTACAAAAATACATTGATATATGCATTTAAGATTAGGAGGCTTCAAATGAGTTGGCATAGTACTCAAACCTAGCTCACAATTCTCACAAAATAAATCAATGCAAAATAGCTCATCAGGCCTTTCTGATTTTGGTATAGCAAGCAAAAATGTCATGAATTTATTATGAAAATCATAGATGGATTCATCTTTGAACCTTTCTATATCACACAATGCATCAATAGGTGACATAGGGTCAACCTTATTTTCAGATTTCTTTTCAAATACTTCTTAGGTATGCAGATTTCTTTCTTCAAATAAGCAGTCATTATTCACTTCACCAAACTCATCCATGAACAGTTTCTCAAGCTCTTTCCATGAACATATAGAATGCATTGGTAAGCTAGAAAACCAGTATTCAATAATATCTTCTAAAGTTCTTACAAAAAACTTCATGAAAACATCTTCCTCTAATATTTGACAATCTTCCATTACACCAAGAAAAACTTTAACATTTTGTGATGCTAATTCTTCAAAACCTCCTCTAAACTTAGGAAAAAATTCATTAATTAGATTCTTGGGACAAAATGTGGGTAACCCTGAATTTTACTAAAATCCAAAGGGTCATATCATTCACTAGTGAACTCCTTCCTTTGAGGACATGGTTGTGTTCTAGGCATAACATTACAACTTATAGAGGGATAACTAGGACAACAATACATATTTGCAAATAAAATTGTGTTCCCTCTACAATTAATTTCTTCTCAAGATATCTTTTTAGAATATCTTACTTTCTCATTTCCCTTTCTACTAGTATCTTGAAATATTGAATAAGTGACAGTATTAACTAGAACTTTCATTGAAAACCTTCATATAGAGATATTACAATAGAAAAATACCTGAGAACTATTGCAACCAACTCTTTTGATGATGTAGAAACTTATGTAGACTCACCACCTCTTTGAAAGAGGAAAAGATCTTCAAGCAGCATAAAGCTTCTTCCAAGATCTATGTATTTTTGAGTTCTCTTCACCGGAAGAGCACCAAACTTCAAGAATACGCTAAAAATGTTGCAGTAATCTCCTTCAAGTATGCAGGTCCTTAGATCATTCTGACCCAAAACTACAGATCAACAAATAATATGACTCTATGATAAGACAACTTGCAATTGGAGATTCAAAGTTCTCCCCAGCGGAGTCACCATTTTTGTTGGTTTTTTTTTTTATAACCAAACTTAATCTTAGTCCTACCCTATGAGCTTGCCACAACCCAATTATCATCTAGGTTGAGGATTGTCCAATACTTAAGTAATGCAATTAGTACTTCACTTCTCTTCGGGCTCTGTGAAACCTAGGGAGGGTAATCCCATGCATACTCATAATATATCACATTTATTCAAGAGTATTTCTTTGCACATATGCACTATTCCATAAAATACACCTCTATCAAAGGCTCGACAAACTTCAGATAAATTTGTCACTTATTTTCATGGAGTGCGCCCTCATACATTAGAGTTGGGACATTGTAATTTAAAGTATTTTGAATAATTCTTCATCTTGAATCCTAGGCCTAATTCAATACTAGCTCAACTGACTATAAGATATGCTAATAAAATAATCATTGCTTTATCTAAGGTCGAAAATGAGTTACAATTGGTAATCAATTGGTAATTCAATTTTGATTAAACCTCAAAAATTAGTGGACCATTAGAGTGTCACTTTGTAACATCTAACTCATTGTGTCTACAAAATATAACTTCCTTATAAAATCCTATATTCTTTTATCACAAAGTAATGAGCTCATTTCAACTTTTAATCAATTCATTGAATTGAAGCATAAAAAAAATTCATACATTATGTGCAAATGGGAAAATACAAATGAAATTGTCATTAACAATCTTCATTCATAACTTGTAATAAAATACATAGGAGAGCAATATTTTGAAACTAAAATTCTTCTTCATTTATGATATTTCTTTGTAAAACCATATTTAAGATTCATATAGATTATAAATTTCATCTTAAGCTTGCTTCTGATATATCTACTCTGTATCTATTTAAATTATATTCTGCTATTAGAGCATAGTATTTATTGTGACCATATCTAGACTCAAAATTATGAACTCTCTCCTTTTAGCCATGAAATCCCCTTTATATAAACATGGGAGCAACAAGAACTCGACTGAATTACAATTTTAGTTTCATTTGAGTTCATTTCAAAAACCTAATTCTAACTGACTCTTCAAAGAACTCCCAAGCGGTTTCATACACAATCATTCAAGAACAGGGGAGGAAAAAGTGTAAAAAACATGTGTAGGATATTTGTGGTCATTATCACAACATTCATTGTTTGAAAACAAAAATATTCCATTCATATCTTTTTGAATACTTCCACATCAACATGAGGAAAAAAAAAGATAAACAATATACATATGAAAACAAAAACCTCCTATGCAAAGACAACGGTGTCAATAAATCTAAAAATAGTAGGAGACACTAGTCAAAGTCATCGACATTCTAAAATGCCTAACCGCTCCTTTTCCTCAATGCAATTAGAGGGATTACCAGCATGTCATCATCAAAGCTCCCATATGGCACTAGGGAACAAAGGTATTGGCCATAGTCTGAGTCGGTATCATCTTCAACATCCGAAGGATAGCCCAAAAGCACAATAGGAGAGTTGTGTTTACCCAGGTAGGCTAGGCTACGACTCTTCTCCTTTTTCCTAACCTTCTTCACTGGAAGTGCTAGTTCCTTTCCTTTGTACTCAACCACTTCACCTAGAAGGGTCATATTCCTCAAGTGGTAAGTACTCTGCACAATTGACTTCTTCTCATGGCCCCTATCCCTCCTTTTACCCTTTGAAATCTAAAGAGAAGCCATGGCTTCTTGCTCAACTATGCCTTCAAGGCACTCAAATACACTTAGCCAGCTAGACCTCCTAACAAGTGGAATCATTTCACCAACCCTTCCCATTTTATTTAAACTAGCAAAGGGATGATTACAAATATTTTTGACTCAAGACCCATAAGAGAAACACCCCAATCTCAAAAATTGCAGATAACTCTAGCAATAGAAATCCTAAATAGATGAGAGAATCTAATTTCATACCAATTTACTCAGGATGCAAACACTGAAACTTTGCTTAGGAAAACTTATAGTTGTTTCAATCTCCTTTACTACACATGTTTTACTTCTACTATAGGTTGAAAAGATAGTGTGAATGAACAACGATCAACCTACATTTAAATAGAAAATTTGAGCATGTAGAATTAATGATTCATAATTCCTTACATGAGAGAATTGGTAACTTATCAGTTTGGCTCTGAATCCAAGCCATTCATCTTAGAGAAATTAAAACTTCATCTAAGGTGGCCATGAGCATTTTTTTTCAACCATTATCAACTTGATCCTTGAAAATAGTGAGGTTATCTCAAATGTTTCCACATTCCCTTCTAACCTTGATTAATCATAGCTTATCTAACAATTAGTATGTATCACCAACCTAATTCATGCTTTTCATTAATATCGATGAAGTACATAGGACTAGTTTCTTAGGGAGAAACTTTCTTTATATGCTTCATCACTAATCCTCCCTAGAATTTAGGGTGCAATTTAGCGATGAATTTATTCATGTGATGATTTTTAGTCCATCTGAAGATCATTTCACTTTAAAACTCTATCAACGGTTCTCCAGTTCTCTCGCTACTTTCCTTTTTGATTTATGGTAAATCCCTAGGATCATGCCACATTGCCTTTTTCATTTTTGGTCATCAATTATCATTGATCAACTTCATCTTTGCTCAGATCCATCAGTGATGTAAACATCTTGGCGATGATCTCTAGCCCCTAGTTTGGCAACTTGACCTTTGGTCACATTCATCCATTCATCGTGCATTGCTAATTCAAATCTTACGCTTAGGATTTTGTTTACTACATGGGAAATGTTGTGATAGCACTAGATTTGGACACGTACAACCTGCATAAAAAAATGGCATAGAATACATTTCGCACAGGATAATAGCACATTAGTGAAAGAAAAAACCCTTTAGAGGACATCCATCGCTTATCGCTAATTCAAAACGTAAGTTCTAAAGCAAATCCATGATGAGAAATGAAGTTATTACATAAGGCCTTTGCTCATCACTAATTAGCCTCATATATTTTGCAATCAATTAGCAATGAGATGATTTACAACATTTATAAGGTCCATCACATATCGCTGATGTAAGACCTTACATTGAAAACATATATGTGATCAAGTGATATCACATCATATTTCTCATCATTAATTCAAAACTCAAGTTCTAAAAAAAATCTGCGATGAGCAATGAGAACATAAGACAGGGGCATCACTCAACACTAATATAAGTTTTAAGGATCAAAATTCATTGGCAATGAGTGATGTTAAAGCAAAACAACATTCCATCGCTCATCACTAATTCAGGATGTGAACCTATGAATAAATCAGCGATGAGTGATACAATTATGAGGGCCATTGGGACTTAAGTGGGAAATTTTAAGGACATGCTCATTAGTTGTTCTAAAAGAGGGGACTTCTCTAGGACAACATGAGAAAAGTAGGAACAATACTTGTGAATCACGCCATATAAAAGATGTAAAAGTCAAGTGATTAAGACCTAGACATGAGAAATGCTACTCACGTGATGACACTAATGATCATGAAATTTTGTGTGATTGAAAATAACCAATAAAGAGCTAGCAACAAAATAGAATGCAAACCAATTAAAATGAAAAACCCTAAACCTCATATAAGAATCCTACAATAGATGTGACAAAGATTTTTGGATAAAATTTCTTAGGGTTTTAATATGAGCATTCTAGAATTATGAAAAATTTGAAAGTGCCATAAAAGTGGTAGATTTTGATTGTTTGGAGCTAGGTTATTGACTCTCTAAAGGAATCTTAGAGGGGAAACAACTTTAGAGAGGAGTTCCTTTGTAAAAGTGGGCTAATTTCATACCCTGTTCAACAAAAAAACTCAAAGTCAGAGGAATCAGTCCAAAACAACCATATGGGGTTTTTATATATGTTGTGTAAGGGGATAATGGGTGCCTGAAAGCATAAATGGTTAGTGGTTTTGTTAAGTAATTTGAGAGTTGTGGTAAAAAAACCTTGTTGCACACCTATAAGGGAATAGGAAGAGTTGCTTGAGGAACACCCTAGTTAGGGTTTGAAGATTAAAGATAGGTTGTAATCAAGTGAAATTGTGTTGGATTGATTGAAGACCCCCTGCTGTACATCAATATCTTGCAAGAAAGTGTAGAGAAGGGGGAGCATGTTTTAATGAAGATGTGATAGAAGATTAATCGACAGGTGATTGGATAGCAAAACCCTGATAGATTTTTTTATTATGTGACAAGTAAGGAAATATAATATAAACAAAGAGTGAATTGTATTCTTTGTTGCTAAAAGGTAGATTTAATGCTAGATTTGATGGACAAATGTTCTTCCTTGTGCACAAATTTCTCTTGTATGATAGCGATTGTTGCAACATTAGGACTACTATCACTATTAGGACAATTCTCCCCATTAGAAGTAGGGTTGTATCACCAGGTTTAGTGCGAAGAGGTGTCTTAGAGAGGTAATAGGTGCAAGTATTGATGAAAAGTGGTCAATTATCTTAGTGAACTTTATTAACTTTCACACATATTTGAATTGATATGGATGTTGTCGTTAGGAATTTTTCTTCTTGATCTTGTCATGTTGACTTGAGTTTCTTAATGTTAATGCTTGTGAGATTCAAGATTTTATGGTTTGTCAGTTTCAGCTGATGGTTTTCTTCTTAAGATGGAATTTTTTGCTTCTATCTTACAAATTTCTATTGATGTCAAGCTATAATATTACATAGTGTTGTTTCTTAACTTCTTGCTGATCAAGTTTACAAGATGGTTGGTTGCATAATAACAATGACAAGATGAGATTGTGATGCTAATCTAGGTGTTATGTGTAGCAGATCAAGCTTGTTGTCATGCAAATGCTGAATGATGGTTGATTGGTAAGATTATTACCATAGTGATGTTACAAAGGTTTTTCTTTGAAGCAAGGAAATTTGCGTTCACTTATCATTTTTTAGTATTATTATTCTACGCTTTCTTGTGTAACATCTAGGCTAGTGGCTTATAAGATGATTGTTATTTTGCTTGAATATGCACATTATGCACTAATTTTTCATTGATCTATGTTCCTTTGTAAGTGGAATGGTTTGAAAGTGTCATTTGTAACTACCAGTAGAATTGTAGAATGGTATGGTGTGGTTATTGTGGAGGAACAATGCATTTGTGACATAGTTGTATGGCAAGACTTTCATGGAAATGTTTTGTGAATGCTTTTGCAAGAAAATAGTAAAATGTTAAAGTCTTTACAGTGGAAGGTTGTAGTAGGTTTTGGTCTCACGGGGAGCTTCTTAGCATATTCTTTATTCTTGATATTTTTAACTGATATGTTTATTGTGTATGTATGATGTATTAATGTGACAAGTGACAAACAAGCTTCATCACTATTTCAGTTTGTGATCTCTTTTCATGTTATTATGGATTTACAATGGTAGTTGGGATGACACTTCATCTTTCAGTTCTTGATGGATATGATACTCTACTTCTTCTGACAGTTCAGTTTGATGTTTCGCTTGACAACTTGGTATATGCATATATTTATATCTAATATTGCTTTAGTTTTTGACATCTTGTTGTTAGTCTTATAGATGAGGACAATGGTATCATGGTACATTTTGGTGATTTTTGATGCTTACCCACTCCTTTGACCTTTGGAATTGTTTTCAAAAGGGGGAGAAAAGTTGAGATTTATAGTTGAGATTGACACTACATTGTGAAAAAATAAGTTTTTCTTTATTTATCAGTTTCTTGAAGTATATTAGTTTATTGCTACAGGTTCATATTTTTCCATTCTTTGACATTGGTGATCATATACGTTGTTTGACATCAATTCCAAAGAAAAGTTTGTTGACATTGATTTTGGCATTGATTTCAAGGGTTGATCATAGGTGGCATGCATTCAGATAATGAGACAATTCGGTTTTTTGTTGAATTTTCAACTTGGCACATTTTTAGGTAATACACTATATATACATTTGTGGCATTTATTGAAGGTTTATTGTTATTTGGTTGGTTGCAAGGAAATATACATTTCTCCATTTCTAGGTGAGTTTGGTATTGATAAGTCATGGAGGCAGCAATACTTATTGAGGCAACAATATTTGATATAATTGGGGTTTAGATCATGTAATGGTCTTTTGCATTTTTTTTGGTTTATACTTAAATACTTGATATATTTGACTTTCAAATTAACACAAGGATTTCACTATGAACCTTGGTCATTATGAAGTTAGACCACTTTCATAAAAGTAAATAGGGAGGATTGAAATATATCATTTTTTTTGTTTGGCTAGTGACTTTGAGAAAAAACACCGACATAATAAATTGTTGCATATCTAAAAGGTAATGATGAAATGTCAACATAATGGTTAGTGGTTTGATAATTTCATTTGAAAAGGTTTACTGAATTCATTATGCCCTAATTTTTTTTATTAAATATAAGCAACAAATCATTGTTAACACAACCAGCTTAGGGCTCAAAGAAACTTTCAAAGAGATGGTTGTATTGTGGCTACAAAGGATGGGTTTTAGGCAATAGACTTGTGGTTTTAGTTTCTATAGATAAGTCGATCTTTATTGATTAAGTTGCATTGTATTTATCTAAAAAATAGTTGATTGTTTATTGTCTTTGCATTTGTTAGGGTTGATTTATGGTTGCATTATGTATGGCTATCAGATTTGATTCAAAGTCTATCATTTCAATCTTGTTCATTTTTTCATACTCTTATTGTGTTTTGGTATTGGGCACACATGTAAGTTTATTGTCTAATCTTATGTATATCCTTTTGCTAGGGCAGAGGCTCTCTAAATGTATTGTTGTTCCTATTTTGCATTGTCTAGGGCATAGTTTTGTTACAAATACATTGTTGTTTGTAAAGTGAAAACTAAATTTTATTGACTGGATTGGTGTGGAGTATTTTGTGTAGTTTGCATACCTTGATTTAGATGCAATGTAAATAATATACCAGTGTGTATTACATATGTCTATAGTGCACAGTGTTTATTTCATCAATAGTAGTTTAAGTGACTGGAAATGCTACTCCATGGCGACATTTGAAAACAATTATGGATGGTTATGTTGGTATTTTGTTCAAGAGTAGTCACACAGTGTATCGGCAAGAATAGTTATGGAAAAGTTTCTAAATGTTTCATTTGTTAGTTTCTTTTGATGACAGATGGCGACATTGTATACATTATTGATTGCTTATTTAAATAGTAAATTATCACTATTTGATGTTCTATTCTTTCACAAAGTTATCATGGTGAATGTATAAACACAGTTTTGTAAAGAATTTTTGCAAGCAATGTGCAAAATAGATTGTATAAACTAATATATTTTATATTTTAAAGATTCCAAGTGAATGAGTCCTTAGGATGTGGAATGTATTAGATTGAAAGAGAAAAATATTTTATAGTGAAAAAAAGAAACCCTCTATATTGTATATTTTCATTTGATCTTTGAGAAGTTGTAAGTGATTCTTTCAGTGAGACAATACGATCATTGTTAGTGAGGCTTGTGTTGTTAGTGAGGAATTTATAGCTAGTGAGGCTTGTGTTTCTAGTGAGGCATTTGTAGCCAGTGAGGCTTGTGTTGCTAGTGAGGAATTTGTAGCCAGTGAGGCTTTGTGAGTGAGGCATTTTGATTAAGCCAGTGAGGAAATTCTAAGTGGTTTTTCTACCCCATGAGTGTTTTCCACTCCTGAAATTTATTGTGTCATGGTTTCAGTTATTGTGTGATTTACTTATCATTCATGTATAAGAATTATGTATTGATTACTATAAGGTATTTAGATTCTTACAATGATGAAGCATGCCAAACCGATTAAGTGTTGTCATCATCATTATTTCTATTTACAAATTTGTTGAAAGAAAGTATATTAAAGCTTTTAAATCTACAACACTAATTCACCCCCCTCTCAATGTTGTCTGTACTCCAATAGACCCTGGGAGTAAATTTAAAATGGACTGGTGAGGAGGCCTTTTCTTTTTCTTAGGTTCTTCACCCTTAATTTTAGTTCTACTTTCCTTTGCTTCAGATTGTTTAAATATGGGTGGTATGTTTCAATCCTTTCCACTAAAACTTCAAAATGATAGAGCTTTTGAAAATAATTCACAAGAATCAAGTTTCTTTAGAGAGTTCTTTTTGCACTTAGCCTAGTATTTGAAGCTTGCAGAGCTCCTTCTCTTCATATCCTCAACTCCTTCCATGACAATGTTTTGCAATTGAGTGTAGTGATAGCCAAATTCACTTTTTTTAATGGTGTTGAATTCAATATTATTAGCATTAATGCCAACCATCTGCCAAATATTTTTTTAATAAGCTGATATTCTTGAATTTGATTATGCACCTTTCGATTTTTGCATCACAATGACTAACGTGATCTTTTGCATTTACTGCCACAATCTATAATGATGCCACAACAGGCTCCACCATACTACTATTGTCACTTATCATACTTGTTGTGGTATGGCAGTGCTGAGTTTTATTCTCTTTTATATGTATTTCTTTCTATATTTATGGTTTTTGGGACAAAATTGTACATACCTCCATGCCACGACCATACTATGCACCTAACATGGTATTGTAGTGTCTACCTTTCCTTCAATGCTTACCTCTCTACCACTATAACTTGAACTTCTCCTCACAAGGTGGCTATGGATACTACCTTACCACACTTCCTTGATCTCCTCTTCATGGGGTGGTGGTAAGTACCACTCTACTACACCTACTACATAACCCCTTGATGGTATGGCGGTTAATTTTTTCCTTCATGAATTAGGAGCCTCCAACCCACACTAACTTCATTTTGATGTTGTTGTACTATGATAAAGGAATAAATTGTTGTGACTATATAGAAGGATTAATGGATATATACAAGGGGAATGTTTATGTTTTTATGGATCTTGTCACACAAATTGTTTCATTTCATATTGAACCATAGACTTTTAGCATCACAAAGCTCTCTAACTCATCTAGGGTTTTTCACCTAAAAGGAGAGATGTAGGACAAAAATGCTAACTAGTTCATTCAAATTAGTATGTGTATGATGTTATTAGACCAAATGAAATTATATAGGTACAACTAAGCTATGAAATTGATCAAATACGAACGTGAAAACTCATAAACAAATGATGTTTGAAAACACATTGTGTAATACAGCAATGAACTAGAAATGAATGCAAAACTTAACGAAAATGAATGAAACTAGAAGTGCACACCTAAGATATGGATAAGGACTGGAAATAACTTCTGGAATGGTACTGATGTGGAAATTTAGGCCTGGTGGGACTCATTCACCATTTTGGGTGAATTAGTCCCAGTTTTGGAAAATTGTACCAAGGCTCGTTTTAGCCAAAAGGGTATCTAAAAATGTAAAAATAAAAAAAATGACCTTGGGGTGGGACTCATTCTCCACCCATTGAAAATGAGTCCACTTTTGAATTTTTGTATTTTCAAAGGTGGATTCTAAAGCTTCCGATTTGTACTTCGATGCCCTATAGGTGTCTGCTTCCAAAACTTTGATTTACGGGTCTGAAAATGAGTTTTTGTTGATACTCTGACTTGTTGGATGAAGAAAATACTTTATCAACCTTGCAACCTAATCTTCAATTAATTCCAAGCTTCCAAGAGACCTAAATCTATAAACACACAAGAATATAAGAAGAAATGGTGAATGTTAGGGCATGAGGGTTTGCCTCGGTCAAACCCCCTTTAGGTAATTAAACAAAAATGATGAAACAATGGAATGAAACATGAAAAAATGGAGTGGATTTCCTTGGCATGATGATAGATCTTGAAAGTCTACAACAAAACATGTAGAATCTCCCCTTGAATGTCTTAGGAAGCTAACTTGATGATTTTCAATGTGGCAATGCTAACTTGCTTGACTTGAGATAGAAGATAGATGATGAATGAATGATATGAATGGGCTAGTAGATGAATGGATCCTAAAAATGAGTTTAGAGAGGTGATTTTATAGGAAATTCACCTATTTTACCCATGAATATCTCAGCACAGAGCAAGGTGAAGCAAAATTAAACTCAAATTTCACCAAATGGGTCCCACCTGGATGGGATTAATTCAACATGGATGGTGAATGGGTCCCACAGGGGCTGATTTGACAACTTAAATGCTAAGAGATAAGGAAATAAGGTCTAAAATGCAATCTTGTCAGGTATTTGATCAATTTAAGCCTTAGGATGCACAATATGGGTTGATATGGAGCTATTAGTGATTATGTGAATGTCAAGTAGGGCTTGGGACGCAAAAATCAATGTGAAATTGTGATTAAATACACTTTACAACACTAAAATCAGGTCCACATAGCCTAAGCAGGCACATGAATCAATGTGAATATGCAAGACACATTACAAAACTAGTTTATCATTAAGTTTAAGTTAAGAACCTTCTATATTGATGCAATAATGTTATTAAACACATTTTATAATGTTGAATTTGGGAGAAATAGGTTCATTAAGTTTGGAAAAGCATGAAATTCCTTTACAAGACTCTACATCACCTTTACAAGACATCGTTAAATGCATATTATTCGATTTGCAAGGGTCCTAGACCTACTGCGGATGCATAAAATGCCTCACAACACTGGATTAGGAAATCATTAAGTTTGAATTAATCCCATGTCAAGAAAAGGGTCCTTTTTTCTATGATACACATAAAACTTGATGTAGAATGCAATGGAAGTGGATCTTTTTATTTAGGTGAAGTCTGGATGGAAGATGAAGACCGGTGGATACTTAGGAAGAACTTTTTTCTCCAATAGTGGCTCTGATTGGGGATGAATGAATGTAAGGTAATTGCAAGAATGTAGAAATAATATCTGGGAAGTAGACCATGGATGAATGAGCTTGGATGAGATGGGGTGGGGGAGGGGGAAACCTAAACTCCTATGCATGGAAAAATTATATTTTAAGAAAATAAGTGTTTTAGGAATTCTCCATCCACTGGCAATTCTTGGTCTTCTCCTAACATGTTTTGAAGATAGTAAGAATCTTCACCACCTTTTCCTATAATAACAAATGGTCCAATCTAGAAATCTTCAAATTTCCCATGTTTCTCTTTATCTTGACACCTTGTACTCCATAATAGGACCATTTCATTCACCTCAAAATTTCTATATTTCGCCCTTTTTTCAAATAAGCACTTCATTCATGACTGAATTTTTGTGTTTTTCTCTTGGGCCAAGCTTCTGATTTCATCTAGTTATGCCGATTGCTCCATCCTATCCTCCATAGGTTTAGGGATATCCAAGTCTTCTTGAAGCATGAAATTATATAATGACAAGAGGTTTTTCATGGGAATTCTTGCTTGTGGGTACGTGTAGGATCATCAAGGAAACAACAGGCCCTTAAGTGGCAAAAAAATGATAAATATTAGAGTTAGGCAGCTTAATGTAAAATATGAATAAGTTATTTATATTTTTTTAGAAATATGTAAAAATAGAATATGTAGCTAATTGAATGTAGTTTATAAACAACTAGGTTTATTTTTAAATAAAAATCTATTAGGTTAAAATTTGAAATTTCAATGCAATAGTACATAAATTTTAGTGAAAAAATAAGAAGTAGGTGTCTTTCTAACCACCCTAACCACAATAAAATGATAAAAAAAATTATAATATTTTATATATAAGTAGAGGACTCATGTCTTGATGTGATGCATATTTTTTCATAATTTTTTTCGAAGTAGAATAATTAATTATGAATTTTTTATTACAATTTTTAAAAAATATAAAAAAATTGTATGTCTAACCACCTTAACTTGGTCAAAACTTCATGGAATTCAATTTTTTTCTAATCCTATAGTATGCAAAGCATAGAATGTGATACATGTTTCAAATTCAAAAAATGTGATACCGTTTGAAGGCTATAGTTTTTCAATCAGCCTATCAATCAGGACTTTAGTCGTAATTAAAATAGAAAATGAATAATAATTATTTATTAAATTCAAAATAAAGCATAATTTATATTGGTGGAAAGATGAATCTCCTTTAAAACCCCTTTTCTTTTCATCAATTTTGGGTAAAAAAAAATTTGTTAGCCACATACCTATTATATCACTAGCTCTTGGCCCATCATGATCTTGCACATAGCCTTGTGTCCCACAAACCAATCCAAAAGGTGATCTGTGAATGAATTTTTTAAATGTGATTCTATCTACCCATACTACTAACCTTAATTTGGAATCCCATGTCCTTTTATTTTTGTCCAACATTCTATTAATTATCTTCAAGATACTTTATTACTTGACTTAGCTTGCCCATTTTCTTGTAGATGGTATGGGGATGAATATGCAATTGTTATTCCATATGTCTTACAAATTTTTTTGAATTCCTATAATTGGAAGCACATGCCATTTTCTATAATTCACCTTATAGGTGTTCCAAACCTAGTGATGACATTCTCCAATAGAAAATTCAATACAACCTTACTAGTGGCTTGTTTTGTATGGATGGCTTCTATCCACTTTGTGAAGTAGTCAGTTGTCACTAGTATCCATTTGTTACTTCCACTAGATTGTTCTAGTTTTTCTCTACTCAAATCAACCCCCCATTGATGAAATGGATCCTCAACTTGCATTGGTTTGAGTAGGAGTGCTCCTTGTTATTTCATTTTTCCAGAAAATTTTTGATAGGCTTCACACTTTCATATATAAGCAAAAGAGTCATTGAAAACCCTAGGCTAGTAGTATCCAACCCTTAAGATCTTGTGGGTAGTGCTCTTGGCCAAAAAATTTCCTCCACAGACTCCCTCATGCATCTCTTTCAACATATGATTTGCTTGTGATTCATCTAAGCACAGTAACAACATTCCATCTCTTTTCTTCTAGTACAAGTCTCCATCCATAAGGACATATTTTGAGGCATGCAATTTCAAAGTTCTTTTCTAGTTTTCATTCATGTCTTTAGGACATTTCTAGTTTTTAGGTAATACATTATGTCAGTATACCATGAGGTTTTTTTTATGCTTGCAATCATACCTTCTTCCTCCCCTATGTTGAAGATTTGAGATGCTTCAAGGTTTGATTCAGCCATGAGCTTGGCCAACCCTTGTCCCCTTACCAACTTAGTGATTTTTATTTCAATATCAAACTCTTTAATTCTATTAATCCTTCTACACCTTCTCCCTGTAACTTCATTTTGTACAAATACATCGTTAACTACATCATTAGGAACATAGGAGACTATCTTTGCACCTACAAAATAAGGTCTGAAAGCTTTTATTGCCTTGACAAGTGCATATGCTTGCTTCTCAATGATTTCATACTTTAATTATGCTCCTTGAAGTTATTTTCTAAAAAATGATATTGGTTGCTCATACCTTTCATTTTTCTACAACATTACAGTAGCAACTATGTGGTAAGATGCAAATGAAAAAAAATGGAAAGGTTTGTTGAAGTCTGGTGACTTTAATATTGGGGCAACCTTGATTTCTATTTTAATGGATATGAATGCATCGATTTCTTCTTCAGTCCAATCAATCTTGGATCCTTTCTTCAAAATTTTTGAAATGGGTTTGATAATTTCAACAAAATTTGATATAAACCTTCTTGCAAAATTTTATTTGTTCAAAGAAAGACTGGATAGCCTTCACTGTCTTAGGGATAGGTATCTTTTCTATGACCTCTACTCTCTTTGGATCAATTCTTACTCCATCTTTTGACACTATTTGGCCTAATTGTGAATGGTGATCCTAGACCTACACAAACGTGAAGAACAAACACACAATTAGTCCTAGATGCAAGTTAGAAACATCATTCCCCATGAAATTATTTTGAAACTTAAAAATAAGAAATAATATGAAGAACACAATGAAAAAGCTATAAAATCTTGTTTAAATGATCAAACTCTCAATGGCATTGGTGAATTCATGCCATTTTGATATGAAAAATAGCCCTTTCCTAATTCCTTGTAAGCTTGAATGGTGATTGATGAAGATTTGATGCTACTTGGTGTAATTCTTTCATAACCTAGCTATAAAACTTAAAGAAAACTATGAAAATGGATGAGAAAATTAAAAATCTCAAGATAATGACTTTGCATAAAGTTGTGGATCCAAAATCCAAATGAGAGCCTCTTATTTATAGATGAGAGAGATGGAGGATGAGGAAAAATGGATGAATGTGGGATAAAATACAACCAAACAGCATGAAGCCACTTGTCAACATGTGAGTGGAAAAAGGTGGAGTAGATTTTGGTCATTGTGCAATTAAACGCAATTAGGTGGAATTTCAAAATTGATGAAGTGACAAGTTGGAGGGAGAAGACAATGAAGTTAATGCCACTTGGCTCAAGGGAAAGGACATGTAAGAAACTTTAATGCCTTGTTGGATGTACAAACCCTTTTGGAGGGATTTTTCAAACTTGGAGAATATTCCTCTTTTTTATGCCTTTTTGAAAGTAATCAAAGATTTAATAAATCAATTTAAATCATTTTCATGAGAAAGTTGCAAAATCTAGAGGATTGGAGTGATTAGGATTAGCATTACTAAGGATTTGATTAATTTAAAGGGAGATTAGATAATTTGATATTTTGACTTAAAATTTTGGATTAATTTAAATCAAAATGAGAGGAATATGACTTTAGACTTAATTAATAAGATTTGATTTATTTAATTAAAAGGGATGATGTTAGATTAAATCAAATAGAGATTAAATTATTTAATTTAATAGAATGACTTTAGAGATTAATTAAATAAAATAAATTATTTAATTAAAAGGGAAAAGATAACTTAATCAAATAAAATTGATTTATTTAATTAAGAGATGAAATATTTTGAATTTAATCAAATATATATTATTCAATTAAATGGTTAGCAAAAGAGATGATTCTAGAAGAACTAGTGTTAGTAAAATCAAGATTAGATGTATAGGATCAATCAGTACATTTTTCATGTCTACATTTTACCCCTCTTTAATACAATGTACCCACTGTGTTGCTTCAAACAATAACCTTGCCATGATAAAAATTCAAAATTTTTTAATGTTTTTTAGATTCCCTAGTGGAAAGAAGTATACTGGTACACTGCCCCCTCAAGACATGGAGTGAAAATTTTGATTTGAGGTCGATCTCATGACAAAGAGGTTCAAGATGGAAATATGAATGGTTATGATGATGATGCAAATGAGATGGTTTTAAGATGCTTAGAATAACCAATCTAAATGATTCTAAACAACTAAAATGATGATGCCATGCATTTGAGATGGATGATGTGATGATGCCTATATGATTTTGCAATGGATGTTTTATGTAAATGATTTGTGGATATAGGATGGATGCATTGGTGATGTTTGGTTGACTATCATGATACCATGTTAGTGTAGAGAGAACAAAGAAGAAATAAGATGATGAAAAGAGGATCCAACAAGTCCATGATCTAAAAGACTTTATTAGAGATGGAAATGATGATGATGATGATGATGATGCTTTGCTTATCAAGAATTGGGATTTTAAAAGGGATACTTACCTTATGTTTGATAACACATGTAGACAAGATGCATCAAGGTATAAAGAACTAGGATTGCTTTGCACCTAATGCGATGGACTTTTACTCGACAATCAGATAGGAGTACTCCTATTCATATTTGACATACAAAGCCTCATTCAAAATATAGTTTAGATATTCAAAATGTCTTAGACCAAAACATAGAAAGGAAAGGGGTATGTGCAGGATCATCATGGCAAAAAAAAAGGCCTTAAGTGGCAAAAAAATCAGAAAAATCAGAGTTACGTAACTTGACTTAAAAATTTGAATAAGTTATCTATGTTATTTCAAAAATATGTAAGAATAGAATCTGTAGCAAATTGAATGTAGTTTATAGACTACTAGGTTTGTTTAAATATATATATATATATATATCTATTTGGTGAAAATTTGAAATTTCAATGCAGTGGTACTTAAATTTTAGGGAAAAAATAAGAAGTAGGTGTCTGTCTGACCACCCTAACCATAAGAAAATGATAATATTTTTTAATAAGATTTTAGATATAAGTAGAGGAATCATTCCTCGATGTGATGCATATTTTTTTATATTTTTTTTCCATGTAAATAATTAATTATGAATTTTTATTACAACTTTTTAAAAATATAAAACTTCGTATTTGACAACCTTAACTTGGTCAAAACATCATGAAATTCATTTTTTTTTTAATCCTATAGTATGTGAAGCATAGAATGTGACGCATGTTTTGGATTCAAAAAATGTGATACCATTTGAAATCTATAGATATTTTTCAATTAACCTATCAATTAGGACTTTAATCATAATTTGAATAGAAAATGAATAATAATTACTTATCAAATTCAAAGTAAAGAATAATTTATATCGATGGAAAGTTGAGAATCTCCTTTAAAAACTATTTTTATTTCATTAATTTTGGGTAAAAAATTAGTCGTTAGCAACATACCCATCATATTGCCACTTTTTGGCCCATCATGATCTTGTACATACCCAAAGCCTTCCTATGTGGTCAAGAAGACACATAAAACATCCTCCATACACCCAAACAAAGCACACATGACCAAGGTTATATTACAAGAATATCCAACAAGCACAAAAAATAGATCTGATGATTGTTGCCCCAATCCTTTCTCTCTAAATCATTTTGAGGGGACATCATTGAGAGGTCATTAAAATGAGTGCAATAAGATAATCCAAAAGACAAAGATAAAGTAAAAAAACAAGCCAATGTTCTTCAACAATGCTAATCAAGACTAAACTATGGTGATGCCTGATGTTTATGTCCATTGTAGGAAGGATACATCCTAGGACATGATGTTATTAGATGATTTGGGACAAACTAGATGATAGTCTATTGATACCAAGAGTTGACCAACTTGTTTAATTACTGACCTAGACTTGAGACCTTGAAAAATTTTGAGTTTTCACTTTTAACCTACTAGACTTTTTCTGACTATTTTACCAAAGCTTGAGGATGACGATGATTTATTATGAGTGAGTGTTTATTATGGGTGAAAGTGAGATGGGAAAAATGGGTTTTTTCAAATATTTGAATGTTTTTGACGATTTTGAAATATTTTGAGGCTATTTTTGGTATTTTGAAGATTTCACAAATGTTTTTCTTTCCAATTTTTTCATGTTTTCCAAGATTTTGACCAAGATACTAGCCTAAAGACCTATCCTAGGGATCTTGATGGCTAATAAACATATTAGACTTGCCTATGTTATACGGGTAGAGACCATGTAGTTCAACTGATGTAGACTCAATTATTGATGAGATATGAACAAATGGATTGCTAGTTTATTGTGACAAACTCCTAAATGACTGAACTAAGTGTCTCGACGGATGATCAAATATCAACCTTTCCTACATTTAGAGCTCAGAGATCTGTAATTCGACAAAATGACTCTTTTTTTGACCTTTTTTGACTTTGACTTATTTTTGGATTTTGATATGTTTTCAATGTTTTTGCGATTTTTTTATTTTCTCATTATAGATTTTTTGATTTAGAAAAGACTTAAAGAATATAGTTGAATCCAATCCAATGAGAACATTCCCCTAGCGTGATGCAATAGACTACTCTGATATAGGCAGGACAAATTGACCTTGAGAATGGGTTGAATAGTACTAGGAGGAATCATCACATGAACACATGATCAAGCTATGATGCAGCTACAAATGGGTGATGGATTGAGATATTGAATTCAATGGATGATGGAAGCATAATAGATGGATCATGTAGAACAAGTTGTGGAGATCTTGTGGATGGAGAGTGCTTATTTACACAAGGTGTCTATTTCCTAGGTTTTCACCAAGGTACTTTCCTAAAGCACCACCAGAGTGATTTTCACTACAGCATGATTTTTCTCTTTATTGTTTTTAATTCTTTTATGATTTTTTTAGATTTTTGAGTTTTTAGATTCTTTTGTATTTTTTGGTTTTATACCTTGAAAGATTAGGCATAAATTTTTTTAAGGTCGGAGCTACTCTTGGGTTCCTATATAGGTTCGCCTTCTAGTGTTGATAACTAATATTCCCTTGACTTGTAGCTTGTTGTGATGACAGTGCCCCAACCAATTGGTTTCAAACTTTCTCTTGCTATCCAGATTTGGAACATTTTTTGATTCTCCTTGAGCACAAGTTCTCCAACTTGGAAGGTATGACTCCTGATCCTCTTGTTATAAATCTACTTGAGCCAATTTTGGTAGACTTATAAATGGTTTAAGGCATCCATAGGCCATTCATCTAGTATTTCTAGCTCATTTAATCTTGATACCTAATATTCCTCATCTTTGATGAGATTTTGTAGTGGTATTTTTAGGGATGTGAGCTCGATCTCAATGGGGAGTATGGCTTCTCATCCATATACCAAGGAGAAAGGGGTGGAACCTCTTGGTGTGTGGATACTTGTTTGATAGGCCCATAGGGCAGGATTCAATAAGAGGGGCCAACCACGACCAGCTTCATTAACTATTTTCTCAAGGATTTTTAACATGTTCTTATTTGTACCCTCAGCTTGGTCATTTCCTTCGGGATAATATGAAATGGATTAGTGATGTTGGATATTAAAATTATGGCATAGTTTGTGAACATCCTGATTCTTGAAATTTGTCTTGTTATCTGAGATAATGGATTGAGGGACACCATAACAACAAATTAAGTAGTTCAAGATGAACTTTAATATCTTCTTTCCTATGATATAAGTCATGGAATGGATTCTACCCACTTTGTGAAGTACTCAGTGGCAATGATGATAAACTTATCCCCACTGGATGAGGTGGGGGTGATTTTTCCAATGATATCTAGCCCCCATTGTAAGAAGGGCCAAGGTTTGACAATTGGGTGGAGCTCTTGAGCTTGTGCATGGATGGGATCCCCATGTTGCTAACACTGCAAACACCTTTTAACATAATCGTGAGCTTCCTTTCCCTTGTGGGCCAATAGTACCTAGTCCTCAACAATTTCTTAGCCAAGGTCATGCCACTCAAGTGTGAACCACATATACCATTATGTACCTTAGTTAAGGCATTCTATGCCTCCTCAAAATTTAAGCAATGTAACGGGGTTCCTTCAATGCTTCTACAGTAAAGGGTATCTCCTAGGATGACAAAATGGGATGAATTTTTGATAAAGGATCTTTTGAGGTTTGGGGTTATGTCTATTGGGAGGACTCCTATTCTCAGGTAACTCTATATATCATGCTACAAAGGGATCAATAGGACCAATGATTTCACACAAAAATTTGGACTTTGGTACCTCAAATGTGGGTACAATAAGCTACTCTATGAGGAGTTCTTGTTTTGAAATGTTGCATGGGACATCTAGGTGTGATCTGATTAAAGCCATTGCATATGTCTCTTTGTTTTTTTCTCTTAGTAGCTGCTCAAATTTGATATCAATGAGGTACTCTTTAAGAATTCCCACCAATTTATTATAGGGAGTCAATTTGTCATCATTTCTTTGATACTCATTGTTGAATTGATTGATTATGATATGTTAATCTCCACAAACCCTAAGTGCCATTATCTGCCTTTTTACCACAATTGTTAACCCTATGACAAGAGGCTCATATTCTATGATGTTATTTGTGCAAGGGAATAATAGCTTGTATGATTTTGGTATACAATCCCCTTGTGGAGTGATGGAGAAAATACTTGGTCCTGACCCATGTTGTGTTTAGGATCCATCATAGTACATTTTCTAGTGATTTTCTACACTTAGGTTAAAGATTGATTCATCTAGGAATTCTAAGACCAATGGATTCTCTAAGTATATTGTCTCTTCTATGAGTTGATCTGTAATTGCTTGTCCTTTAATGGCCTTGCATTACACATACTCAATGTCAAGCTTTCTCAAGATCATGACATATTTAGCTATTCACCATGTGAGGGTTGCTTTAGAAAGCAGGAAATTGAGTGGGTTTATCTTTGTAATGAGCTTTATTTGATGTGCTAGCATGTAATGTCTAAAATTTTGTATGGCGAATAGAACTAGTAAGAAGGATTTATCAATAGATTTATATTTTAGCTCATTTCCCACCATAATTCTACTAATATAATAGATAGCTCTCTATTACCCATTTTCATCGTGTTGTGCCAAGAGAGTGCCAAGAGCTATTACTATTGTTGATATGTATAAGATCAAGGGTTTTCCTAGAATTGGTGGCATGAGGATTAGTGGTGTGATTAAGTACTCCTTGATATTGTTGAAGGCCTAATCACATTTCTCATCCCATTTGTATGCTACCTCCTTATGGAGTAGATGAGAGTATGGGATAGCCTTGTCTGCTAGTTGCGTTATGAATTGGTAGATGGAATAGAGTCTTCCTTGTAGGAATCTTAGTTGTTTCAATGTCTTTGGTGCCTCCATTTTGGAGATGGCCTTGACCTTAGTAGGATCTATTTCAATCCCTCTCATTGACATGATATACTCGAGGAACTTTCTTGTTTGTACTCTGAAGACACACTTCTTTGGATTGATTCTGACTTTGTATTGCTCTAACATATCAAAGATAGAGCCTAACGTTGCTATGTCATCTCATCTTTTCCTTGATTTGGACAATATATCATCCACGTAATCTTTCATAGTTTTATGGATCATGTCATGAAAGATTAGTGTCATGGACCTCTAATAGGTTGCTCCTGCATTTTTCAAACTGAACATCATATTCTAGCAATATGTTCCCCATGGGAAAGTGAAGGCCATTTTATGTTGGTCATATTTTTCTATCATGATTTGGTTGTAACCTGAGAATCTTTCCATCAACGATAGCATCTCATGTCCTGCTATCATAGCCACAATCATGTCAATGTTTGGAAGTGGAAAGTCATCCTTGGGACACACTTTTTCTAGATCTCTAAATTCCATGGAGATGTAGATGCCCCCAATAGGCTTTGAAACATGTATAAGGTTTGATACCCATTCTAGATAATCGATTGGTCGTATGAACCTTGCATCTAGGAGGTTTTACAATTCCATTTTTTCCAACAAGGCTATCTAGGGATGCATCTTTCTTAGATTTTGTCTCACTACCTTTGCTTTAGGATATATAGCTAGGTGATGAACCACAACCTCTAGATCAAGCCCAGACATGTTGGCATAGGTCCATGTAAATTTTATCTTTCTTTATTTTAGGAACACAATTAGAAGTTCTTATTTATTTGTGAGAAGTGACTCTACATAAAATGTTATGTGTGGTAGTTCTTTTGTTCCCAAGTTGATTGGGTTACACTTCTTTGCTAGGACTATTGAATTCTATTGATGTATTGCACTAAAAGGAAGATTAAATCCTTCATCCTTTGATGCCTCAAAGAGGTTTTCACTATTGGATACATTCTTTATTTTTACAATTTTTGGGTTAGACAGTGCCATAGTGTAGTTTCACTTAAATACCTAGTGATTATTCTTATATTTTCACTTTTGTGATTGAAGGATTCAATCATTTCCCTATAATAGGCATGTGTGTCTAGTATGATGTCAAATACAACCTTGTTATCTCTATATGGTATCATATCCTACAGTCCCATGAGTTCTGAGAGTGCCTCATCATTTTTGAATGTGTCAAAAATTGGTGGTCATCATTGGTTGTAATTGATGAGTTGATGATAGAATAGGTTTATTTCATGGGTTCGATGCCCTGACTCAAAAGGAAAGGTACTAATCATGAGCAAGGAGGAATCTTCAAAAATCATTAGAAAGTTTGTTATGGGATCCTCGTCACTACTACACACCTCATTTATGTCAAAGGTAAAGTTATCTATGACTTGGCCTATTGATACTAGTAATTGAAGGGTGGATGTTGATTGTTGAGGGGGAGTGTTGACTTTCTTAACTGAGGCACCTTTTCCAAGTATGGTCACCTTTGGAGGGGTACATCCAAGGCGAAGATTTCTCATACACTTATCTGGAATGAGAGGTACTAGAAACCCATTGACATTCTATCCAAGATTCTTGTTTCTGTTATAGCCCATACCAAGCATCATTTGTAATCCTTTGTTTCTCTCATCCATGGGATTATCAAGTGAGGGCTTTTCATCTTTGTATAGGAGATTGAATATGTCTCTTTCATCTACTATTTGCTAACTATGATCCTCCAAAATTTTGAATGTATAAGGGTCTTATTTGAAGGTTTGGGATGATGTTTCAGCTGGTTGGGGTTGCCCATGACTCCTAGGAGAATGAGGTAATTGTCCTATGATGAAAGAACTTTTCTTCATTCTATAATCCCCACACCCATTGTCTTTGATAATGACCTTGATTTTGGATATATCAGGGATGGTGGGTGTCTTTGTCATAGAAGAGGAGGATAATGTAGTTGGGTCTACATACAGAGTGGTGGGGTCTTCATCATTCTTCAGAACTTGGGGGATTTTATAGTATTTTGCTTCTAGATTCTTGCAGTAGGAAAAGGGCTTGGGATCACTATGGATCATGACCTATTGATTTTGATATGGGAATTTGACACACTAATTGAAGGTTGATGTGATAGCTTGCATCCCATGGATCCATGGACAGCCTAGGATAATGTTATAATTCAAATAAAGGTCAAGGATTTGGCATGTTCTTTCCGTAATGGTTGGCCCTATTTGAATAGGGAACTGAATAGTGACTTGAGAAACTCTTTCTTGATCATCATATGCTCTAATTATGATTCCATTACCCTTTTCAATGGAATCCTATGAGAATCCCAAACTCTTTATTAGTTTGAGGGAACAGATGTTTAGACCTGTACCTCCATCCACCAATACCCTTTTGACTTTTTTTTATGAACCAAGACATTAACATGGAGTGCATGATTGTGAGATGGTTGGGTGGGGAAGTCATGATTGGAGAATGTTGGGAGACTTGGGGTGGTGATATTTCCAACCATAGCTTGGAACTGGTCAGAATCAAGATCCGTACAGATGGTGGATGAAGCTAATGCTTCCTCTAGGATTTTTCTATGTGCAAGCAATATCTTCAGCAACTTCATGATGGAGATTTGAGCAGGGGTCCTTTTCAGCTAGTCTAGGAAATTATAGCCATTAGGAATGGATTTCAGGTTGGATTTGGATTCCCTATGTGGTTGTGATCATCTAGCAATGGTTCCTTTGTCATCGCATGTGGTGACTCCATAATCATCTTTGGCTCCCTTGATATTAATAACAGTGACCATTTCATCTATGGATGTGACAACATGATCATACACATGGTTCACATTGGAATATTTGGTCTTTCCATAGTTTTTCCCTTGGTTATGATCTGGTATTAGATTCACGTATATTTTTAGGTCTTGATTTCCAGCTAGTTGTTCAATGTTTATGACCTTGTCATCGATGACGTCTTGGATCATATTTTTCAACCTCGTACAACTAGCTTTTGTCTGCCCTTTTATTTTGTGAAAATCATAAAGGTGGTTTTCATTGTACCATGGTGGTTTTACTTGAGGTTCCTGATAGTTCTCATAAGTGGGAATTTTGATGATATTTTCATTTATCAGTTTCTTCATGATAGATTAAATGGGTTCCCCAAGGGCTGTGTAATTTCACTTGGGGGGATTTTTGTTTTGTGGGGGTGGTCCCCCTTGATTGTTTAGATTATTGATTTGATTGTTGGGTGCTTGTTGTGATAGTACATTAGCTTGTATGTTGTTTTTATTGTTGTTTTATAGTTGTCGGTAGCTTTAAATGTTTTGTTTTCGAGCATCAATTATGACTTTCGAATCCACCACACCATCATTAGTGATGTTCCTATTTTTCATCCATATGTGAGGTTTCTCGTTATAGCTAGTGGAAGGGTTGTTGTCTTGATGTTCTATATATGTAGGCATCCCCCTTTTTTCGATAAGGGCTTGTTCAATGTTGAGTGCCTTGGGGATAGAATGGTCGTACATGGTGATACATTGCATCTTAAGATATCATTCCAAGGTTTTCTTTAGATTTGCAATGATGGTGCAAACTTGTTATTCTTCTGGCATGGACCATTTGCTCCTATTGGCCTTGGATCACCATCATTGCAAGAAAGAAGCGAATGATTCCCCCTTAGCTTGTTTAAGAGAAAATAATTCTTCTATAATGACATCCATATTGATATTGAAAGCATAGTTTTCTAATGAATGTGTCTATAATTTATTGGAACTTTTTGATGCTCGATCCCTCCCAATACTTGCAACGATGTTTTGATTGATGATTGCGGGGTTTTTTTGACTTTGATTGAATGGTAGTAAAGGAGGTATCCCTAATCTGAGGGATTGAGCATCATCATGGTATCGACAATTCTGTGAGTTTTAGGATTTTGGACCATTTCAATAATTTCATCTTGTGTCATCCCTAAGACATTGTTGGTGATGTTTTCTACTTGAACTTCCTCTTGAGAATCTTGTGGAAGTGGAGGAAGATTGAGGGTGGGATTGCTAGATCCAACAAGATTTATTTTATTAATGGTTTGATTCAAGTAACTCAAACTTGATGTTTCTTTGTTTGTTTCCATGCTCTTCTTGTGTTGAGATCTACTTTGAACCATAAAATAGGGATCAATTTCAAGAATGTAAGAGTTGAACCTCAAATTCCTTAGATTGATCTAAATTTTTAGGTATAGAAAGAAATTATCGAGGACCAAAAGGATGATGATGATGGAATGATGAGATATGAAGGATTGGTGGATGATTGAACTCTTAGGAAACCTTGAAGATGATACTAAACTTTAGGACTTTTGGATTGATGTTTGATTTGATTTTGGACTTTGATTTTGGATTGATTTGATTTGATTTTGATTTTGATTGGATTTGGTTTGGATAATGAACGCATAAAATCTAAGAGGTTGGATGTGGTCCTAGAGTGAACTTGTTCACAAGATGATAATTTGGCTAAGTGTGTAAAGAAGGATTCATCTACATACACCTAGTCAAAGAAGATGATTTTGGATTTATATTTCAAAAGATTTGCAGAAAGTTTAGCAAAAAGGATTTTTTCAAGATTTCCAAGAGTTTTTTTTAGGTGATTTTGATTTGATGTTTGAAGGAAGGATGAATTTTTTTATTTTGATCCTAAGAGACATAGAGAATCTTTGTTTACTAGATCAAGGTGTTGAAGAACATGCTAATACTTCCTATGTGAGATAATCAAACCTTTGAAAGAGACTTTGATTTTGACAATAGTAAAATGAACACAAATTTGGATTGTTCCTTGATGCACGTTTGTAAAAGTTGAAGGTCAATATTTCTCTAACTTTGTAAAGCATAGACAAACATTTCTTGCAAGCTTTTTGACTAAGACCTTTGGAATTTGTTTTTTGGATTTTGATCTTTCAGGAAATAATTTGAAAGAGCACATGTGTGGGGTCCAATTATTTCTTATATTTACTTAGTGAGTTATTTTTACTACAAAAAATTAGGATTTCAAACTAAATGTCCAATGTCCCAATTTCTTCTCATCCCACAAAGTCCATTATGTGGAAATCAAGGAAATTAAGGAAAAAGTTCCCTATTGTCGAATTTAGTGAGCAAATGGAGATATAAATTCAAATGCTTAGAATCCACTAAGGATAGAATCCCTAGGGAAAGCAATAACACTTGAATTTTGTCAAAGGTATTTTCTTTCTCTAGAGGGTTTGAAATTTGATGACCACATTTGAATGTTTTTTTTCAATGTTTAAGACCCAAGCAAAGTGTTTTGATTCCAAGAACATGCACAACCCTATGGATAAGAGGCAATATTTGTTGAATCCCCAATTGGATAAATCCAAGTACTCTTATTCTTGTAAAATGATTAAAAGCTTGACCACACTATCTCCCCTCCACAACACTCACTTCTACAGGTCATCCAAGCTTTAGTACCCATGAAACTCCCATGGCACACTTCTCATTTCTACCATGAACCACAAAAATGTGGGGTGCCTTCAAAATGACCGTTCTTGCACCAAAAAATAGATTAAGGATTTGGGCCTCCTAAACAAAAGGTTCTAGTATAGGCATTCCATTCATAGGGGATCATCCATGTGGCAAGAGACCAGTATTGCCCTTCTTGTCATAAAAATCCTCATGACACTTGAAATTTCCTCAAGTACCCACATTTATATACCGGGTGGAAGTACTTGGCTTTAGCATGTTCCCAATTGGGTCATTCCTTGGGGTGATTAGTTTTTCCCACTAGGTAGGCCCTCTAAGGATAAATAAAAGTGAGCAAGAACATTCATAGTTCAATCAATCTTTGTTGAGAAATGAAGAGAGAAAACACATGATATGCTCCACTTACAGAACTACAAAATTTTGTTCAATTTTAAGAATCCAAGTTGAAGTTTGGAGGCAATCACTTATACAACTTAATATCACAAAAATCCTTTTGATTCTCAAGATCACCGTGAGGTGTAAGAGAAGCACATACATATTTTAGATGATATTACTATGCATAAGAGATTACAAAACATAAAAGGAAGATGTTCATTTTATTCCTTCAAAGTGAGAATTGGATTTTTTTTTAAGCACCAAAAGGAAATATGAGAGTTTCTTGTTCAATTGTTAAGTCCAAAAAAAATCTAGTAAGTTTCCTAAGGTTTTTTTAACCACTTTGTTTTGTTCTTTTTAGAGCCCAAATAAAATTTATTGAGTCCTAAACCTTGACAGATAGAAAATCCTTAGAAAAGGGATTATAATTTCTCCCCAAAGTGTTTAAAAACACTTGATACAATGAAATGATGATGCCATAGAGAATCATTCGTCTTTGCTTCCTCCCTTCACTTTTGATCAAGCCAACCTACAAAAATTGGTTAAAACTACATATACAGAAGCCAAAAACCAGTTAGTAATCAAACACAACCAAAATGAAAAGGCGCATGCTAAATTAATTTGAAAAGTTCCTTTTGTCCAACTCTAGTGGTGTAGTCTGTGATGGAGGCATAGTTTGAAGTAGTCAGCAACAATGTATAGTGCCTCTAGGACTGATAGTGGTGAATTGTGGAGAAACCAGTGAGCACAATTACAATGCTATTTTGACCAGCGGTGGAGTTTGGAGTTTCGATAGCTGGTCAACAAGAAAATGGAAAAGCATCACAATTTGGAATTCAAATTTTTAGGTAGGAAGAATCTGGTGTTGTGGTTTGGAGTTTTATAGCAGCACTAAATAGCACCACTAGATTGATAGTGGTGTATTTTCTCTGTTAGCAGTGTACTTCACTGAAGACACAATTTTTTTTTAAAAATCACAAAATTTTAAACAAAAACATGTTAATTTCCTCTAATCAGCCCTAATTCTAGTGCCAAAATTTTAATGGTGATCCTACACCTACACAAAAATGAAGAACAAACACACAATTATTCCCAAATGCAAGTTAGAAACATCATTTCCCATGAAATTCATTTGAAACATAAAAAACAAGAAATAATATGAAGAACACAATGAAAAAGCTATTAAATCCTATTTAAATGATCAAACTCTCAATCCCATTAGGGAATTGGTCCCATTTTGATGTGGAAAATGGCCCCTTCCCAATTCCTTGCAATCTCAAATGTTGATTGATGAAGATTTGATGCTCCTTGGTGGAATTCCTACATAACCTAGCTATAAAACTTGAAGAAAACTATGAAAATGGATAAACAATGGATGAGGAAATTCAAAATATCAAAATAATGATTTTGCATAAAGTTGTGGATCTAAAATCCAAATGAGAGCCTCTTATTTATAGATGAGAGAGATGGAGGATGAGGGAAAATGGATGAATGTGGGATAAAAGACCAACCAATAGCATGAAACCACTTGTCAACATGTGAGTGGACAAAGGTGGAGCACATTTTGGTCATTGTGCAATTAAATGCAATTAGGTAGAATTTCAAAATTGATGAAATGACAAGTTGGAGGGAGAAGAAAATGAAGTTAATGCCACTTGGCTCAAGGAAAAGGACATGTAAGAAACTTAAATGCCTTGTTGGATGTACAAACCCTTTTGGAGGGATTTTTCAAACTTGTAGAATATTACCTTTTTTGATGCCGTTTTGAAAGTAATTAGAGATTTAATAAATCAATTAAAATTATTTTCATGAGCAAGTTGCAAAATATAGAGAATTGGATTGATTAGGATTAGCATTAATTAGGATTTGATTAATTTAAAGGGAGATTAGCTGATTTGACAATTTTGACTTAGACTTCAATATTAATTTAAATCAAAATAAGAGGAATATGATTTTAGATTTAATTAAATAAGATTTGATTTATTTAATTAAAAGGGATGATAATAGATTAAATCAAATAAAGATTAAATTATTTAATTTAACAAAATAACTTTAGAGATTAATTAAATAAAATGAATTATTTAATTATAAGGGAAAATATGACTTAATTCTAAAGATAAAATTTATTTATTTAATTAGACATGAAATATAATGAATTAAATCAAATACAAATTATTTGATTAAATGGTTAGAAAAATAGATGATTCAGGATGAACCAGTGTTAGTAAAATCAAGATCAAGTGTACAGGATCAATTGGTACATTTTTTGTGTCTAAATTTTTTTTGTATTCCCTAATGGAAAGAAGTATACAGGTAGATTGCCCCCTCAAGAGATGGAGTGAAAAGTTTGATTTGAGGGTCAATCTCATGACAAATAGGTTTAAGATGGACATATGAATAGTTATGATGATGATGCAAATGAGATGGTTTTAAGATGCTTAGAATAACCAATCTATATTATTCTAAACAACTAAAATGATGATGCCATGCATTTGAGAGGGATGATGTGATGATGCCTATATGATTATGCAATGGATGTTTTATGTAAATGATTTTTGGATGTAGGATGGATGCATTGGTGATGTTTGGTTGACTGTCATTATACCATGTTAGTGCAGAGAGAAGAAAGAAGAAATAAGATGATGAAAAGAGGATCTGACAAGTCCATGATCTACGAGACTTTATTAGAGATGATGATGATGATGCTTTACTTACCAGGAATTGGGATTTTAAAAGGGATACTTACCTTATGTTTGATAACACACATATGCATGATGCATCAAGGTATAAAGAAATAGGATGGAATTGCACCTAGTTTGATGGACTTTGAATCAATAATCAGTTAGGAGTACTCTTGTTCACACTTGACAAACAAAACCTCATTCAAAATACTATTAAGATATTCCATATATATCAAACCAAAACATAGAAAGAAAATCCTTCCTATGTGGTCAACAAGACACCTAAAACATCCTCCCTACACCCAAACAAAGCAGACATAATCAATGTTATATTAAAAGAACATCCAAAAAGAACAACAAATGAAAGATATTGATAGTTGCCCCATTCCTTTCTCTCACAATTGTTTTGAGTAGAATTCATTGAGAGGTCATTGAAATGAGTGCAATAAGATAAGCCAAATGACAAAGATAAAGTAAACAAACAAGCCAATTTTGTTCAATACCACTAGCCTAAACTAAACTATGGTGATGCCTCATGTTGATGTCCATTGAAGGAAGGATGCATCCTAGGACATGATGTTGTCAAATGATTTGGGACAAAATGGATGATAGGCTATTGATACCAAGAGTTGACCAACTTGTTTACTTACTAACCTAGACTTGAGACATTGACAATTGAGTATTAACTTTTAACCTACCATACTTTTTTCTGACTGTTTCACCAAAGATTGAGGATGACGATGATATATTATGAGTGATTTTTTATTGCGGGTGAAAGCAAGATGGGACATATGAGTTTTTTCAAATATTTGAATGTTTTTGAAATGTTTTGAGGCCATTTTTGGTATTTTCAATATTTTACAAATGTTTTGATTTTTGATTTTTCAATGTTTTGGTGTTTACTAAGATTTTTACCAAGATACTAACCTAAAGACCTATCCTAGGATTCTTGGGGGCTGATCAATAGATTATCCTTTCCTACTTTATACACATAGAGATCGCGTAGTTTGACTGAAGTAGACTCGATTATTAATGAGATATGAACAAATGGATTACCTGTTTACTGTGATAGACTACTAAAGGACTGACCTAAGCATCTCAGGGGATGATCAAAGATCAAACTTGCCTACATTCAAAGCTCAGAGACATGCAATAAGATGACTTTATTTTTGACCTTTTTTGACTTTTTGACCTATTTTTTGGATTTTGATATGTTTTGAATGTTATTGGATTTTTTATTTTTTGATGCTTTTGATTTTTTTTATTTAGGGAAGAATTCATGAATATACATGAATCCAATCCAATGAGAACATGCCCCAAACATGATGCAATAGACTACTCTGATATAGGTAGGACAAACTAACCTTGAGAATGGGTTGAGTAGTACTAGGAGGGATCATGACATGAAGTAGACAGGATCAAGCTATGATGCAAACAAGGATGGGTGATGGAATGTGATGGATGATGCATAATGATTCATGGAGATCTTGGTGGATGGAGAGTGCTTATTTTCACAAGGCACT
Organism: Sequoia sempervirens; assembly: GCA_007258455.2. Lineage (NCBI taxonomy): Eukaryota > Viridiplantae > Streptophyta > Pinopsida > Cupressales > Cupressaceae > Sequoia > Sequoia sempervirens. Next base: position 4,837,404 of record VDFB02000017.1, on the reverse strand, counting down.
TATTTTCCAGGTTTTCACCAATGTACTTGCCCAAAGTGCCATCGAAGTGGTTTTCACTAGAGGACAATTTTTCTCTTTACTTTTTTTAATCCTTTTTTCAATTTTTTTATATTTTTTCATTTTTTTTTTGTATTTTTTGGTTTTATACCTTGAAATATTAGGCATAAATTTTTTTGAGGTGGGATCTATTCATGGGTTCCTATAGAGGTTCACCTTCTAGTGTTGATAACTGATATGCCCCTGACTTTTAGCTTGTTGTGATGATGAAGGCCCCCAACCAATTGGGTTCAAACTTTCCCTTGGTATTTGGATTTGGAAAATGTTTTTGATTCTCCTAAAGCACAAGTTCTCCAACTTGGAAGGTCTGACTCTTGATCTTCTTGTTATAACTCTGCTTGAATCAGTTTTGGTAGAATTTTAAATGGTTTAAGGCATTCATACACCATTCATATAGTAGTTCCAACTCATTTAATCTTGATACCTGATATTCCTCAACTGTGATGAGATTCTATAGTGATATTTTTAGGTATGGGAGCTTGATCTCAATGGGGAGTATAGATTTTGATCCATATACTAGGGAGAAAGGGGTGTCACCTATTGGTGTGTGGATAATTGTTCGATCAGCCCATGGGGTGGAATTCAATTTGAGGTATTAATCATGACCAACTTCATTGACTATTTTCTTAAGGATTTTTAGGATGGTCTTATTTGTAGCTTCATATTGGTCATTTCCTTAGGGATAATATAGAGTGGAAAAGCGATGTTGGATATTAAACTTGTGGCATAGGTTGTGAACATCCTGATTCTTGAAAGTTGTCTTGTTATCTAAGATAATGGCTTGAGGGACACCATAACAGAAAATTAAGTAGTTCAGGATGAACTTTGATATCTGCTTTCCTATGATATAAGTCATGGGAATGTATTCTACCTACTTTGTGAAGTACTTAGTGGCAGTGATGATAAACTTATGTCCATTGGATGAGGCAGAGGTGACTTTTCCAATGAGGTTGAGCCCTGATTGTGAGAAGGGCTAAGGTGTGGCAATTGGGTGGAGCTCTTGAGCTAGTGCATGGATGAGATCCCCATGTTCCTAAAACTGAAAACACCTTTTGACATAATAATAAGCTTCCCTTTCCATTGTGGGCTAATAGTACCTATTCCTCAACAATTTCTTGGTCAAGTTCATACCACTTGAGTGTGAACCACATATGTCATTATGTACCTTGGTTAAGGAATTCAATGCCTACTCATCTTTTAATCAATGTAATAGGGTTCCTTCAATGCTTCTACATAAAGGGTATCTCCTAGGATGACAAAATGGGATGAATTTTTGATAATAGCTTTTTTGAGGTTCTGGGTTATGTTTGCCAGGAGGACTCTTATTCTTAGGCAAGTGTATATATCATGGTACAAATGGATCACCAAGACCAACAATTTTGCACAAAAAATTCAAACTCTAATACCCCAAATGTGGGTACAAGTAGCTGCTCTATGAGGAATTCTTGTTTTGAAATGTTGCATGGGACATCTAGGAGTGATCCGATTGTATCCATTGCATCTTTCACTTTGTTCTTTTCTCCTGGTAGCTACTCAAATGTGATATCAATGAAGGACTCCTTAAGACCTTCCACCAATTTCTTGTATAAGATCAAACAAAGGATGACAAAGGATGCCAAGAGAGTGCCAAGAGTTGTTATTATTGATATGCATAAGATAAAGGGTTTTCCTAGAATTGGCAGCATGAGGATTGGTGGTGTAAGTAGTCCTTGATCTTGTTGAAGGCCTGATCACATAGCTCATCCCATTTGTATGCTACCCCCTTTTGGAGTAGATGAGAGTATGGGATATCCTTTTTTGCTAGTTGCGTTATGAATTGACAAACGAAATGGAGTCTTCCTTGTAGGTCTCTTAGCTATTTCAATGTATTTGGTGCCTCCATTTCGAGGATGTCCATGACCTTAGCAGGATCTATTTCAATCCATCTCATTGACACGATATACTCGAGGAGCTTTCCTGACTATACTCAGAAGACACATGTCTTTGGATTGAGTCTGACTTTTTATTTCTCTAACCTATCATAGATAGTGCCTAATGTTGCTATGTGATCTCATCTTTTCTTTGATTTGGCCATTATATCATCCATGTAATCTTCCATAGTTTATGGATCATGTCATGAAAGACTAGTGTCATGGCCCTCTAATAGGTTGCTCTTGCATTTTTCAACCTGAATAATATCATATTTGAGAAATATTTCCCTCATGGGAAAGTGAAGGCCATTTTATGTTGGTCATCTTTTTCTATCATGATCTTGTTGTAACCTGAGAATTCATCTATCAAAGATACATCTCACATGTCCTACTGTCATATCCATAATCATGTTAATGTGTGGAAGTGGAAAATCATCCTTGGGACATGATTTGTTTAGACCTTTAAAGATAGTGTAAATATGGATACCCCTAGTATGCATTGAAATAGGTACAAGGTTTGAGACCCATTCTAGATAATCAATTGGCCATATCATCCATGCATCTAGGAGCTTTTGCAATTCAATTTTGACCAACAAGGCTATTTTGGGATGCATCATTTTGAGCTTTTATCTCATTGTCTTTTCTTCAGGATATACAACTAGGTGATGAACCACAACCTCTAGATCAAGCCCATGCATGTCGACATAGGTCCATGTAAATTTTATCTTTCTTTCTTTTAGGAACATGGCTAGAAGTTCCCATTCTTCTGTGAGAAGTGACTCTGCATAAAATGTTATGTGTGGTAGTTCTTCTATTCCTAGGTTGATTGGGTTGTACTTGTCTACTAGGACTGCTGACTTCTCCTAATGTATTGTACTAAGAGGAATATTGAATCCTTCATCTTCTGGCACCTCAAAGAGGTTTTCACCACTAGATACATCCTTTATTTCTACTATTTTTGGGTTAGAGAACACCATAGTGTGGTTTTCACTCAAAGACTTAGAGATTATTCTCATTTTTTCACTTTTACAACTAAAGGATTCAATCATTTCCCCATAATAGCCATGTGTGTTTAGTATGATGCCAAATCTGGCCTTGTGATCTCTATATGGTATCATATCTTGTAGTCCCATGAATTCTAAGAGTGCCTCATCATTTTCAAATGTGTCTGAAATTGGTGGTCCTCATTGGTTGTAATCAATGAGTTGATGATATACTAGGTTTATTTCATGGGTTTGATAGTCTGACTAAAAAAAAGGTACTAATCATGAGCAAGGAGGAATCTTCAAAAATCATGGGCAACTCTATTATGGGATCATTGTCACTACTATGCACCTTAGTTATGTGAAAGGTAAATTTATCTATGACTCAACCTTTGGATACTGATAATTGAAGGGTGGATGTTTATTACTAAGGGTGACTTTTGAATTTCTTAACTGAGGCACCTTTTCCAAGTATGGTCACCTTTGGAGGGGTACGTTAGAGGCCAAGATTTCTCATACGTTTCTCTAGAATAAGAGGTACTAGAAGCCCATTATCATTTTTTCCAAACTTCTTGTTTGTGTTATAGCCCATACCAAGCATTAGTTGTAATCCTTTGCTATTGTCATCCATAGGAATATTAGGTGTGGGCTTTTCATCTTGGTATAGGAGACTCGATATGTCTCTCTCATATACTATTTCCCAACTTAGATCCCCCAAGTTTTGAATCTACAAGGGTCTGATTTAAAGGTCTAGGATGATGTTTCAATTGGTTGGGGTTTCCCATGAGTCCTAGGAGATTGAGGTAACTATCCTATGATGAAAGCACTTTTCTTCATTCTACAATCCCCACACCCATTGTCTTGGATAATGACCTTGATTTTGGATATATCAAGGATGGTGGGTGTCTTTGTCTCATAAGTGGAGGCTAATTTAGCTCAGTCTACATACGAAGTGGTGGGGCCTTCATTGTTCTTTAGAACATGGGGTATTTTATAGTATTTTGCTTCCAAATTCTTGTAGCAAGAAAAGGGCTTGAGATCGCTATGGATCATGACCTCTTGATTTTGATATGGGAATTTGACACACTAATGGAAGGTTGATGTGATAGCTTGCATCTCATGGATCCATGGATGCCCCAAGAGAATGTTATAAGGAAAATCAAGGTCAAGGACCTATCATGTTGTTTCCATAATGGTTAGCCCTAATTGAATAGGGAGCTGAATAGTGTCTTGAGACAATCTTTCTTGATCATCATATACTCTGATTGTGATGCCCTTACCCATTTCATTGGCATCCTCTAAGAATCCTAGATTCTTATACCACCATTCTTCTTTCTGATAGGCATGAGGTCGGAAACCTAAGAAGAATGCCTGATGGTTTTGTTGATACCTCCCTCTCTAAGTTTTATAAGTTCTTCATGCATCTTGAGTTCTAGGGTAGGATTTATTGGTCTTTGTTTCTATCTGAAAGGTTTTTCATCAAGATTTAGTGGAATTTCATGTTGAAATAGATCTTCTTTGTGCCCCTTCAGGTCATCATATGACCATGTAAAAACATGCTTGTACTTTCTCAACAATGTGATTAGCATCTTTCTGATTGTAGGGCTTAACTTCTCTCCGAATTACACCTTTTTTTGAGTCAACTTAGTCCCAATATTAATCTCTTCAATTTATTCCCTTCTTATTGGTGTTTTCTTCATAATTTTTATATCATTACCATCAAACACTCTTTCTAGTGCAACTAATCCTTTAGGGATCTTATTTGTTTTGAGCTACATCACCTCTTTGCCAAACAAGTCCATTTTCCATCTACCTCTTCAACAAATGCATTGAATTCAATCTCTTGAGCATCATACTAATCAATACAGTGTAATAATTTGATCAAATTTATGTCATCATTGAAGACCTACCAATTGTAATTATTGTCAGGAACTATAGGTTTGGTCTTGAGCTCTACTTGTGAGATCCCTGTCAAGGTAACATCTTTTTTCAAGGCGACATTTGTCAAGAAGCCAACCATCAAGTTTGTGGATCTTCTAGCCACTCAAAGGAGAAAGCATCAAAGAGCTCTATATTATCCAACATAGAATTTCTATATTGCTTCAATCTCTTTTTTTTGTGGAGTAGTTTAATCTTACTTATGAAACAACCAATTTAGAATCCCTAAGAATGGTTAACATTTTGATCCCATGTTTTGTGGCCATGTTTAGACCTAGCATCAAGGTCTCATATTCTTCTATATTATTTGTGCACTCAAATGTTAGCAAAAATGAGTATTTAAATGTTGTGCCCTTAGGTGAAATGAAGACAATTCTAGATCGATTCCCTTGTCTACTACAGGCTTCATCAAAGTACATTCACCATATTCCATGTTCATTTTTAGATACATCCCTAATTGGGTTTGTGTTTAGTAATTCAGGGTTTGAATGTTCAATTCTAAAACTCCCTAGGTCTACATCACAAAAGCAATTCATTGGATTGAAACCAAAGAGTTCAATGAAATTTTCTGATGTAGGTTCTTTGTATAACTTGAATTTTGTTCCATTCATAGGTATTGTGGCATAAAAGTCAAACTAAACATTCCCACCTACTGCTACAGTCCATTTCCTTGTAATAACATCCTAGACTAAGGGGGAGTGTCCACCATAGTAATGTATATATTATATGTCACCTCAAGGTATGATTCCAATTTTATTTCTACATCCCATATCACTCCAACTATGGGGATTGATCTATTATCCATGGCATATCACTTCCCATATGTAGTATTCACCCATAGACCTAATTCTTTCATGACAGCTAGAGGCATGATATTGATTGCTACCCCTGAGTCAATCATGCAATTTTTCACCAATTTGTTGTTGATCACCAATGTGGTGTAAAATGTATCCATCTGGGAGGGATTCTTTGTGAGTGTGTCTCCCAAATATACTTCTGGTGTCTTTGCAATTTCCCACTCAATGGCATTAACCTTCTTCTATTCATCCTTCTGTTTGTGAGATGTCTTGGCAGTCATTCTAAGGGTTGTGTCTTTGAACTCATCAATCTTCATCAATTCCATCAAGGGAACTTTCATATTTGTTTGAGCTACTGCTTGGACAATGTCAAATGAAGGGGTAGTAATCCCTTGTTCAACCTTCTTAGTTTTAGTAACCCTTTTCCCTTTAGTTTAAACTTTATTATTACTGAGTGTTTTCTCAGATTCAATATCTATAGTCTCTTTTTGAAAAAAAAATGAGACTTCTTTTTTTCACCCTTCTTTTGATCAAATGAGACGTTCTCCTTGCTATTTTGTTCTTTTATGAACATGCTTCTTGGTATTCCTGGGTCTCCATCTGTGGGTCTACTTCTTAGGTTGTATTTTCTCCCTTTTTACTCATCCATAGATTTTGTTTTGATGACCCTCTTCTCTTCTTCTATTTGTGTCTCAACTAAAATTGTGGTGTTGTAATGTATGCATATGTTACTTCTTGTGTGTTTTCTTCTTGATCAGAAAACACTTCTTTCTCCACATTTACATTGTACTTTTGATTGTTGACATCATATTTGTACCCATTCTTAGAGGATGAGTATCCTTCATTGTTTTGATGAGACCCCGATCTTAACATGTTTACAATCTAGCCATCTCTATCTTGCTCTTGTGACCAATCATCTTCTTGACAAGCTCTTGAGCTACTACATAATGTTTAGGGGCATGGGGTCTATGGTAAGGTGAACACTATGGTGTAGTATCTAGGACATTGCTCCATATTTCTTCAAGGGATCATGAGTTTCTTTCCAATTTGGTTTTCCTACTACTCTTTCATCCTTCCATGTGGTATTATAGGGCATGCCATGCAATCTTGGCCTCTCATTTTTGTATTGATTTTCTTGTCTATTATGATAATTGTTGGGATTTTGTGGGATTATAAGATTATCTCTTTTTCTAATCATTCCAACAACTTTCCTATCATTTTCAATGGTTATGGTAGTCTTTTTTGATTCATTCAAACTTCCAAGACATCTATTCTTGAGCTCATACCCTATTTTGGGATCAAAGGATTTGAAATAAATGCTTAGAGCTGTTGAGTTAGTCAATTTAGATCTGTTTGGTATCTTGTTATTCATCTTGGAGAATCTCTTATTAAAGTCAAAAATAGATTCATTTTGATGCTTCTGAATACTTATTAATTCATGTAGAGTGAATTTAGGAGCATATTGATTCCCATATTTCCCTAGAAATTGATCTTGGAAGTCTACTACAAAGGTAATTTAAGCATTCAGTAGACTATTAAACTAGTCCCTTGCTTCTTTAGTCAAAGACATCATGAATAGCCACATGAGGACATCTTGTTCCATGCCCAAATCTTGCACAAAAGCATTAAGTTTCTTATGTGTTCCTCTATTGTAATTGCACTATTCCCTATTAATTTGGGGACAATATTCCTCAAGTGTCTATCAATGGGATATGGTTATAGTTGATATCCTATCAATTCAAATTGTCTGCTAATGCTTGTAGGTATTTGTGAATAAGGATTATGTGGTGGTGGATTAGGGTAATATTGGAATCCATGTGGAGGTTGGTGTACATTTTGTTGGTTGTTTTGGTGAGAATATGTATTTTGTTGTGGTACATGATTGCTGATAGTGGGGAACATATTGTTTTCCTTGTGGTGGGTTGGATTGTGGAATGTTGCTGGTGTTTTATAGTTGGGATCTTTGTGGTGGCACATTATATTGGGCATGTTGCTTTGGGTTACCAACTATATTGTAAGGTGATTTTGAAGTGGCAAAGGCTCATGTATTTTGAGATGACCCCTATGAATTAATGTTACCTCCCTACTAATGGGGAGGGACATATTTTGGTGGTTTAGATGTATGAACATTCAATTGAGACTTTTGTTGACTCAGTTCTTGACTTTCTTTTATCAACTATTGTCTCCTCCTAAGGTTCTTTCTCTATTTTTTCACATACTCTTCCAATTCCTAAGTGGTCGTTTCATCATAATTCTCAAAAGGGGAAGAGTGATCCATAGATCCGTACTAGTTTTCTTCTCCCTATTGAAATGACAACATATGATCATACTCTTTTTTCCTTTTAATTTTTTGTTCATCAAGTTGGGTGAATAATTCTTTCATTTTCTAAGGATCTTCCTTCCAGTGAAGAATAGGATGACTAGTGTTTTCTTGCTCACATGGTGTATGTTGATATCTACATGGATCATCATTATGATACTCTTATTCATACAACTGGTTGAAGCTATTGTGTAATGTAGGAGGTTGTTCTAGGATATTCCCTTGATTATTGAATGTAGTGTCTAGTTGTTTAGATGCTACCTTGTTCTTATTTGTATCATCCCTTGAAGGGGGTGACCTATGCTTATCTATGCACCTACCATTGTTCTTCTTTGGAATTTCTTAATGTAGATATCTTTTGTCATTCATTTCATATGATGCTTTGATGCTTTGAATTCTATGGTTAGTTCTTTTTGATGTGTACTTTAACTTCTCATTCATGCATTTGTTCTTATAGAGTCACAACTCACTTTTAAGAAAAGTGAGAAAAGTTTATCATTTCCTTAGATCCGTTCCTAGCGGAGTCTTATACAATATGACGACTCTATGATGAAAGGCTTGGGTTCAAAATTAGCTAGGTTATTCCTAGTAGAGTCACCAATCTGTTAGGTATCAAAAATGTAGGTTTTAGACCATAAGAGGGTGCCAATCTCTTAGTATATTTTTGGCCAATGAATGAGGCAAATATGATTGATCACCTCCTACTCTTTAGGATCTTCTAAACCTAGGAAGGTGTACCTATGTAACAAGGTAGATTTGAAAGCTTGAATATGATCTCTAATTTAGGCAATCTACTCACAATGGCACATGGGGGTTAAGTAGATGTAAGGTTACTGACTTTTACCTACTAAAACTATTTCAAGAATCAGATGTATAGGTAAAGTTTATATAAGTTATTATAAAGTTGACCAGTTCCTAATCTATTGGATGAATGTATTCAATGGGTGGATGAGGATTGTGGAGATGGATATGTAAGATTGGTAAACCTATTCCTTTGCTTAACTTTAACTGGTTTCTTAGTTATTGTACTCTTCTTTATAAATCCCAGTGTTATTCTCCTAAGCTACAATGATCTCATGAAAAGACTTTTAATTCTCAGCCTAAGGGATACCAATCATAATAATCATTTTCAAAGGATTTTAATCCTTGGAAGGAGCCAATAAAAATTAATTTTTTGATTTTTTTTTATTCACTGCAACTAGAAACTAATCAAGATAACCACACAACATCAAATGTGTCCTAAAAAATTATATAATTTTGTTCATAACTTAAGAGAAACAATTTGGAGACAACACAACAATATATAAGCATAAAAATTAACACAACCATTGAACACTAAAAATTAGATCACCATTTAAGAATAGTCTTCTCCATTATATTGCTTCAAAAGATGTACATTAATAGTACAAGTTTTTTTTTTAAATATGAAAGTGGATGGATGGAAAATGCAACCTATCTACTTCTACTAGTGGAAATGATAATATATGATGATCAAAATTGGACCTTGGTTTTCCCTTTTATATGGGAAGCAACAAGCTACAAGCCCTTTTACAAAATGAGGTGATGTTTCAAAATTACACTTCTTCACTAACTACTTGCCTGATTAGCATAATTAAAGAAATAAAATAGAACTTAAGACAATTTAGATATTATGTGTCCATTAATCAACATAGAATTCCCATGATCATTGATCTAGTAAAGGATTCTCATCCATGATAGATGTGCAAACATTCATGTCCTAGTGACCTACTCCTTAGAAGCTAGATATTTCTCCTCTCATTGATATTGTAAAATATGATGACCATTTGTACACTTGAATCCTTGGTATATTTGTGAGATGCACCTACCACTGACTATCTAGTAATGCTTTCACATCATTAATGAACAATAGATATCCAGCATTGAAAGTAGTTAATACATCTAAAATTAAATTAAGTCTATGAAGATTCATATCACTACCCTCTTGTATGTGGGTAATACACCTATGGATAATTTTACCAAACTCCTTTTTACACTCTTTAAATCTCTCAATTGGCCATCACCTTTTACTATTTTTGGTAAATAGCACTACTTTAGGGTGTGGAAAGAATCCATTCATGTCTTAACCCTTTTTTTTTGTCCCTATACATACTAAAATTCATTTATAATCATTTTGACCATTTTCTTAGTTGGTTTTAGTGTTGTAGGAGCATTAGTACTCCTTTGTAGGACTATACACAATTTAGACAAAGTGTGGTGTATAGGCTACAAAATTTTGAACAAGGGTTCCAACACAAGCATATGTGCCTTTATTTGATCAACAACTTGTTGGAGTAACTTATAGTTGTCATACACACTCTCTAATTTATCTACAACCAGCTTTACTTTGTGATCAAGAATCTTTCTTATAGCTTCACAAACTTGTCTCTTTACCTCATGTTGTGTTTTATTGTTGGATTTCTTAATTTCATCCACTTCATTTTCAAGAGCTTTCATTTGTTTATCATATATATTTTTTACATCTATTGGGGCACAAGGAGGTTTATATAACACTATTTTCATGCCTTGTGAGGTTTCTACTCCTTTTAGCTACTATTTTAATTTCACATTTTCCATAAATAGCTTATTAACTTGATCATTCAGGAATATTTTCTCCTTCTCATATTTTTTTTTCTATCCTCCAATCCTTTAATAGTTTCACAAGTAAACATGGCCGAATGCATAGTCATTGTGGCTGCCTCCAAAGGGGTGGCGTCTTGTATTGTTCGTAGCATAGCTTCCCCTTTCATTCCCTATATCACATCTAGTCTAGTTTTGGATTTTGTGTATTCTTTTGCTTGATCCATATAGCTAGTGCTTCAATCCTAGGATTATACTCTATTCCACTCACTCCTTCATCAGAGTCAAACTCTACACCTAGCAGTCGATTTTCTTGAGCCTATACTTGGTCAAGGAAAAACATTTTCATCAGTTCTAGACCATGGAAAATGAGCATATTACTTTTCAAAATAATTTCTCTAGCCTTCAGAGGGCTTATGTCAATATGGTCAATCCTTAATTCCTTAAAGGTTTGTGCCACCATTTGATCCTTTTGGGATTCCTCAATTCCAATCTCATTTATTTCCATTCTCTCCTGAAATTCTCTCGCCTTCATTTTTTTCCAAAAATCCTTAAACTCTTGATTCTTAATAAATTCATCATCTTCCATGAATCTCCTAGCTACAATATCTCTTTCATCCTCATGTATTTCTGCATTTTTTTCTGCTTCATCCATCCTTTCTTTAGACTTATGGGCATTGGTCGCATGGATTGGTTGATCTACATCAATATCACCCTTTAATGCAGTAATCTCTCTTGAAATTATAGTATTGGAGCTGCAGATATTTATCAAAGGGCTTGAGTCCTCGCTTCTACCCCTGATCAAGTGCCATAAACAACCCGTTGTACTGTCTTTGGTCTGCCAGGGAATATACAAGGTAGGAGGTCATAAAATTTGAAACTCTTTTTTACATTAACAAACTGCTCATAGAAGTAGTTGCTTATGATTCCTCCCGAATAGAATGAGACCTTTGTTATGACGTTAGCATTTCCACGTAGGATTTTCTCAATGAAATATGCCATATATTCCTGGAAGTAAGCGGCCATAGGGAGACCCATAACCCTACTCAACATGGTTACCAGGTCATGGTAATCCTCATGGAAATTGCTATGGAAGATTTCCTGAGGAACCTTCGCAGCGCTGCCCTTTCTTTCCTTAAGCCAATGCAAATTTATTGACTTCTTGCATCCTGTCGGATTATCATCCCACGCCGCCTAACATTCTTCTAAGGTGGGGACCTCCATCTATTGGAATGTGGGAATGTGGAAGGTCTTGGTGATCCACTTTGGTGACATGTCTATGAGAATGTTTCCCTCCTTATCAACAATTGTTCTGGTATCGATTTAGTATGCTTCTCGGCAAGCCATTACCAATTTGGACACCACGAGAGATGGAGGGAAACTAGCAGCCTTAGCTATTCCACTCTGCCTTATCAATCTGGCATTCTTTGTTGTCGGGTTGACCCTGACTCTCTACGTGAATTCATCGATATCCACCTGGCCAATGTTGGTGTCTGTGATTTCCTTCCAGCCTGTAGTGACCTTTGAGTGGAGTGGCTCACCTTGGAATTGGTACTTCATCTAGTGTTTGTCTTCTTTCCCTTGAGGGGTCCTTCCTAACTTCTTCCCCTTATCCCATTCGACAGATGCCCCTAAAGTTCCTGCACCCGATTCCATATATTCTGCAAGCAAGGGAAAAGTTAGCAAAACGGGTCATGAAAGCATTCATGTTAGTCCATATCTTGAAAACAACATCTATTTCAAATAATCAATCAAGCATATCATGAACTTTCATCTCAAGATGTTATTGATCTTTGATTAAGGGCAATCAGACAATTTGGGCCCGGAGGGCCGGACTTCCCTGGTAGGAATGTTGTTTAGAAGGGAAAACACAGCGGAAGGCCCTCAGAGACTATTTTGGTCACATTTTAATATTTCAAGAGGTTCACGATGAAGAGGACCAAAATCCAGTATGTGGGTCAAAGTTAGATCTCAGATTCGGGTTCATTTGGATCGATTTAAGGGGGTTCAGAGGTCTCAAGCGGAAAAGTTGTCAGGAGATAGTAGTTTGTAGCGGCAGGCAGCAGATGGAAATCCAAAGATGGAAGTCCGGGGTTCAGGGCCCGAAGGGCTAAAGAGCAGCCGGTGTTAAGTCATTTCACTTTTGAGGGTTCGGGCCAGTGACACCGAGATGGCATGCAAACATTGCTATTTAGGATGAAAAACATCGGATGGAAGTCTGAGAGAGGAAGTTTGGCTACAGGGACCTAGTGGCATGGTTTTTCATTGAGTTCAATGGCAGTCGACAGCATGGAGTCCGGAGGTAGGGTCGATGGCAAGGATAGGAGTCTCGGGCCACAGAGTCCAACAAGTAGAAGGTAGTTAATACTCCATGAGGCAACTAGCGGCAGAAAGGAGCCCAGGGCCCGGTGATCAGATGGACGGGGTGAGATCTCCCCGACGGTGGGGAATAGGCAGACTTCCGAGAATGGAAGTCCAGAGGATGCCGATGCGAAAAAGACAAGCCAACAGCAGGGTAGAGGGCGGGGTCCGGAGCACGGATGGCATAAAAGAGTTTGCCGTGAGGTCGGTGGAAAATGAAGTAAGGACACCTGACGGCCGGAGCCCAGAGACCAAAAGGATGCTGTGAGTTAAATCGCCAGAACACAAAAGCTAATAGGAAGGCAGAGCCTGGTGACCGGTGATGAGCCTAAAATACGCTCATAATTTGATGTTGTGATGAACTTTTAAATGTCTTTACCTTTGTCATATTTTGGTTGTTTAAACTTTGTCATAACCTTTTTATGGGAAATCCTATAGCAAGATACTTTTATATTCCTGCAGCTGATTGTATTGACTTGATTGCATTTATTGCCCCGTTGACTCCCGAAAATGATTGGTATATCGTATACAGTTTTTGAATGATGAAGTAGATTTAAATGTGTGATTAATGAATAGATATCATGTATATGCCATGCACCTTTTCCTTCACATCTGTTACCTTCTGTTTTGTAGGTTGTTGAAGAATGATCGAGTCAAGCGCAACCGATCTCGGCCTTGCAGTAAAATCCATTTCCTGCACGACTTCAAGGAAACTCCGGTGAAGACTCTTTGACCAAAACCATTGGGAAAGATTTTCAATGACAGTCAATCTGGAAAGAGTGGAGCACTAGATTCTCTCTGGATCGGGTTGAACGTATAAATTCATTATGAAGTTTGTTCCTTGATTCGGGGATATACTTTACTTCCACGCCTTTCTTTGATAGAGTTAGTTAGTTAGTTGTTTTTCTAAAAATAAGACACTCCTTCTGCGTGAGTGAGTAAGTTAAGTTGGAATAGAAAAGATAGATGATAGTTAGAGAGTGAGATAGAACAAAGTAGCAGATATCATGTAAGAATCAATATGATAATGAAAGACAGAATCTGTTTGATCAGAAACAGAGTTTGTTGTTAGTTTTCATTTCAACAGAACAATGTATATCATTCTGCTTTCATGAATAAAGTTAAATGAAGTTCTGAGTTTAACATCTGCGTAATCAGTAGGTGCTTGCTAAGGGGGCCCACTTAGTAAGTATCTGTAGCTAGATAGTTAGTTGTTCCTTTCTGTTGATCTTCAGTTAGTTTTCATTTTTGAAAGTTTTTCATACAAACTCAGTCTTATAGTGCTCCTACAGCATAGAGAGTCCATCCCTGTGACTGTTCCTGCAACATAAGGCCAGTTCATAGTTTGTGTTTCAATTGTAGTTGTTATGGTTCTTATCATAGTTGAGTTGAAGAATTTCACATCACTGTTCTGTGGCTTAGATAGAATTTCTTTCCAGTATGTATTTCTGCTAAGAGTTGACCGCACCAAGTTCCTAGTGCATATATTTTGCGGCGCCATTTAAAGTCTACGTCCCCTTGTTTGACAAGTAAAATGAACGTCCATAGAGAGATATTAGTCACCTGTTTGAATAACCAATTTTTGGGAAATTTTTACTGTGATATTCATATCCTTTTGTGAGTCGGGCCAACCGGGATGCCGGACGAGTTTTGCCACAGAGGACGGCAAAATAGCCGGGGAACCCTAGAGGCAGAACCCTGAGGTCCCGGGCCCGAGAGACCCGACGGACACTTGCTGAGTTTTAGATTTCATGGCGAGGAGGAGGTCGCGATCCGACATCTAGGAGGTAGGGGATTTTTTGCAGTTTCAAAGGGGCAACATACAAGCGGAAATCTAGATAGAGAAGTCCGATGGGATGGGCCCAGAGAGTGACATTGCTATTGGCAGGTGGTCAAATTTTTGTCGTGGATAGTGAAGGCAAGCCCCAGACTCGAAGGAGACTATCTCCCTATGCGAAGAACGACCGCGGTGAAGAAAAGTCCTGGATTAGAGGTGAGGGTTTCTAGGAGGTTTGCTTGATTTTCCAACATGCGGGTTTTGTGCGCAATTTGATGTTCTATCATTTTATGCCCTCCTAATGATTTTTAATTCATGTAAATCGCTCAAAATTATGAAACAAAGCTTGGCAAGTGCAAACAGATGGCCTACCTCAAAACACGATATGCGGGAGACGTGGGATCCACCTAGGGTCGACGAAATGAATCTGAGGGTGATGAGCATGACGATGCCGAAGACGGTGGGCTCCAAATGACAGTTTGTCCAATTCGCTCTGCAATCTTGTTATGAAAATGACTGGTCGGAGTGGGTATTTTATACCCCCAACTGCCATGAATATGCACATTTATTGTTGGTACGACGGCAAAAAAGGTTGGTGGATTCGAATAGGTTAGCGACGGCAGTGGGAGAACCGAGGCCCGATGGCCAAGGAGGCGTAACATGATAGCCGCTTTGAAGTTTTCATTTGGTTGAATGGCAGTGGCGAGGAGTGGGTCAGGGCCCGGAGGGTGGAGCGCCTCCAGAGATCCGCTATCAAGGATGGTAGAATCGTCACGAAATTCCAGACACAGAATTCTGGAAGGTCTGGCCCGGAACGCTTGACAGCCGGTAGGGACATTCGAAGAGTTCGGCTAGTGAAAAGGTTGGCGGGACCCGAGGGGCGGGACCTAGCACGGAAACCTCAGAAACAGAACTCTGGGGTTCGAGGTCCAAAGAACAAAATGTCGTAGGAAGATAATAAGTTTTGAGCAGAAGGAAAACGGAGGCCCGAACCTCGAGGCTCGGGAGGACGCAGACTGGATGCCACCAGGAATGGTAGGTCTAGCACGGAAACCTGGAAAGAGAACCCCGAACACCTGGTCCTAGAAGGGCCCGGGGCTATTGGCAGAGCCAAACTGCTAGAGGGACTCCGCGAGGTGCCGGAATGCAGCAAAACTAAAAGGGGAGGCATGGTCAATTTATGGTAGGTCCTTAAAGCAACATTGACCATCAGAGACATCAAAAAGGAAGGCATGCCCAAATGAGGCAGCGACAAAAACGACCCGACAAGGCGAAAGAAAAGAGGGTCCCCGTTCCGAACGGGGCATATGTGCTAAAGGCACAATAGTATGTAAAGTTAGTGTATACACCTAAAATCGGTCAAGACATTTATTTAATTAAATACTAACTTTATTTAATTAATATTTCTTCTACTTATAAATAAATTCTCAATTTATTTATATAGTTCATATTTCTTAATTCTCCAAATCTAAAATCAAATTTCTCTAATTTAATTAAATAAACAAATTTCTATAAGTTTGTTTTATTTAATTAATTTTCACTAATCCCAAATTTGGAATTCAAACACATGTTTACAACTTTTCATGCCTACTCACCAAGGTAACATGAAATTAAATAATTTTAATTTTTAATTAGAATTATCTTCAAACACATGGCTTTTTCCTCACACACTTGATTCTCCCACCCATTTGGCATTCAAACAAATATCTTATTCCTCACATACTTGATTCTCCCATCCATTTGGCATGTTTCCCTTGGTCAAGGGGTCATTCTCCAAGATTCTTCCATCTTAATTGTCCATCCCTCATGCTTGAATCTGGAACATCGATCGTTGCGACATCACAAGATGTTTGAAAAATCTTATAAATACAACCCTTTGCTATAGTATTTGGCATCACATATTTGAGTAGAGTTATTATGCATGAATAACTTTATAGAATTGGAGCATTTGGAGTTTGAATATTTAGCATTTAGCAAGTTTACATTGTAGCATCATGTTAACTTATAATCATGTTTTGTTTTATAGTTGCATTTCAGTTCATCACATCAATGGTTATTTGAGCATATGCAGAATCATTTTAGCTTCTTATCACATCATTTTAGCATCATTATCATTGTATATCTTCTATTTTATCATAGCATCATGACATTTATCATATTTTTTCATGTAGGAACTTAGATTTCTTGCATTTTTAATAGCATCTCATTTCTTGAGTTGTCATTTTAACAATCATAATGCACAACTAAAATTTGAGAGCCAAATGATTTAATAAATCCTTGAGAATAGAGAATAATGAAACATTTTTAAGAATTTAATCTTTTTTTAGTTTGATTCAATTTTATTGATTAAATCTCTAATATAATATGTCTCATTGGTGATTGTGTTGATTTACTAACTCTCCCACATTTCACACACCCATAAAATGGCACCCACCATGGGGTCCAACCCCATATTTTAATAATTTTCTAGAAAATTTTGTGTAAACAGGCTAGATGTGACATTTTAGTGCGGCCGAGAGCTCTTTCGGTGCATCTATCAAATATTTTGGTGCATATGATCTCTATTTCAGTGCATCCAACTAATCTCTCAACGCATATGGGGTCTATAGCGATGCATACATCATTTCTTATGGTGCATACAACCAATCTTTTAGTGCATCCAATTAATGTTTTAACGCGTTTAGGGAGTCTTTTAGTGCATTCATCACTTCTTTTAGTGCATTCCTTACTTCTTATAATGCATTGATCAATTTTTTTAGCACATACATGAGTTATTTTAGCATATAGAGTATTTGTTTTAGTGTATATGAATGATCTTTTAGCATGTTGAATGACTATTTTAGCGCATCTATGTAAATTTGCAAAATTTTAAAAATCTAAGAACTAATTGGTGTTTTCTACTTGCAGGTACTTTCATACGTTGGTCAAAGAAAATCATATCAAGCTACTAATGAATTTTACAATGGTTGGAGTTATTTAATACTTTCTATTAATTAAGATAGGAATCTAACTTAATTAGAAGGTTAATGAACATCATGTTTACAGTGCTTGATGAATGGTTAGCATATGCTCTCTCTTTAACTAGGTGACCAAAAAGCTAGACCCATTCATTTTTTATTTTTTTACCCATAGAGGGCCTGCCTTGTGGGAAAAAGTAATCACCCTTGGAATGACCCAACTAGTAACACGCTAAAGCCAAGTGACTTCCAACCGAGATATAAATGTGGGTACTTGAGGAAATATTGTTTTGAAAAGAAAGGCAACAATGGTCTCTTCACGTATGGATGACCCCCCATGAATGGAATGCCTATACTAGAACCCTTTGTTACAGCAAGGCCAAAATCCTTAATCTATTTACTAGCACAGGAACGATCGCTTTGAAGTTGTCCCACATTTTTGTAGCTTTTAGTAGAGATGAAAAGTATACCATGGAAGTTTCATGGGTATTTATGCTTGGCTACCATGAGGAGTGAGTGTCATGGAGGGGATCCAGTGGGGTCAAGCATCTAATCACCTGCTAAAATTAGGTGCAACTGGAGTAAAATCCAAGTGGGAATCCAGTGAATATTGTCCTACACAGCCTTAGGATTGTACATGCTTGATGTGTTTTACCAATGTGTTTTCAAACAACTTTCCAAAAAAACATCACACAATGGAAGTGAATACCTTGGTTAAAAAATCATCCATTTGAGTACTCAATTTTCATCATTCACAAGCTAGGAAACAAAAAAAAACTCACATGTCAAAATATTACATCCTTGGAAATACTCTGATTCTCAAAATTCAAAGCCAAACAAATAGATAAAGTTGCCAAAAAAAACCAGAATTTTCCAAATTAGCACATAGACCCTCTATTATAGCGCATTGGTACAATATTTTAGCACATCCAACATCTGTTCTAGCACATCCATACAATATTTTGGAGCATCCGCTACTTTTTCTAGCACATCTAAGTCATATTATAGCACATAGAACCTCTATTATAGTGCATCTTTACAATATTTTAGTGTATCCATCCTCTATTCTATCACATCCAAGCAATCCTATAGCACATTTTCAAAAAAATTTAGCATGTGAACCCTCTGTTCTAGTGCATCTAGGAAATCTTATAGCACATTGGTGCAATATTTTAGCGCATCGACCCTCTATTCTAGTGCATCTATGAAATTTCCAATGCATCCATCAAATCTTTTAGTGAATCCATTAAATGAAAAACTCAAGAGTTTAGTTTATCCCCTATTTCATAGTTCGAACCAAAAGTCAAAATATTTTTCCAATCCAAAATCATTTCTTAAGTACAAAAAAGTATAAAATTGTTAAAAATGACCTCTACAAGTTGAATTCTCCAACTTAAACCTAGATCTAAACATCTCAAAGTGCCTACTTCCTCAAACTTATCATATCCTTGATTGTTAAGCTAAGTTTCATCATCAAGTTTTATCATCCTTTCATTACAAAATGAAACTATATAATCAAATCAAACTTGGTCTCATCAATAGAATTTTTCATTATATTTGACTTAGTTTTAATCCTTAGCATTATTCCAAACATAGATCAAAGTTTAGTCAAAGTATAACACTTGTATGCCCATTCAAATAAGGTTACAAAAGAAAAAACTCAAGGAAAAAGAACTTGAAACCCAAAGAATCAAAACCTCAAACATCGAAACTCAAAACATGGGAACTCCAAGCATTGAAATCCCAAGCATCGAAACTCAAAACAGTGAAACCCAAAACACCATGGCCAAAGCTGAAGAGAATCCTTTCCATGAAATCAACAACAATGAAGGGGAAGAAATAACTAAGAAAGATATCCAAAATGTTGAACAAGATCACAATTTCCACAAATGATTAGAAGATTATTTTGAGAGGAATGGGGAAAAATACTTACTAATACTAGCTAAACAAGGTGTCAAATTTCCTAAGGACATTGGCATTAATTGATTGAGAAAACCTCCCAAAAAGCCTAAAAAAGAAATAGAACAAGTGGTTTCCCTAACTCATCAAATGAAAAACCTTCAAAAAAAAATTCTCAATATGCAAAGGGGAACATCAAAATGATATTTGATCCAAGACATTTTCCCATATCTATTTGATCAAGATATTCACATAATTCCTTTTCCCAAACATTGTGAATTCCCTAAGTATGACAAATACAACGGTAAAACTGATCCAATAGGTCATGTTGGGGAATTTAGAACAATGAGTCTTGAGTTTGTACATGAGGAAACTTACTTGATGAAACTATTTCCACGTAGCTTAGGTGGAAAATTCCTTGAATGGTTTTCCAAACTTGCACCACCAATCAAAACCTTTGAAGAATTGGTCAACATATTCATCACTCAATATTTGTACAACATCCAACATGATATAAAAATGAAATATCTTTGCAACTTGAAACATAAAAAGGGTGAATTTTTCCTTGTATTTTTGCAAAAATGGAGAAGGTTATTCACAAGATATTCTCATCTCGTACATGAAAAGGAAAAGATGGAAATATTTATCGATAACCTCAATGACAAGATGAGTTATAGATTGGAATTGCAATTTCCCCCTACATTTGAAAAATTGATTGGAAATGGCATCAAGATTGAAGAATCTTTGGTCAAAAGAGGAGTCATCAAAATTTTCAATGACAACAACTCATCAAACTCCTCCAACAATTACAACAATAGTGACAAACCAAATTTTTGGTAGTGAAACAAGAATGTGGGTAACAATGATGGCATAACTAAAAACCAAAATA
Organism: Sequoia sempervirens; assembly: GCA_007258455.2. NCBI lineage: Eukaryota > Viridiplantae > Streptophyta > Pinopsida > Cupressales > Cupressaceae > Sequoia > Sequoia sempervirens. Next base: position 4,816,918 of record VDFB02000017.1, on the reverse strand, counting down.
CAAAACCTATTTTCAACTTAACAATTGTTGTCACCAAGACTAATCAAAGAAACAATCCACCCAACTACCAAAATGTCAATCAAAACAACAATCTGAGTGATGTTGGAGGTATAACACCATCATATTGAACAACCTCAAATCGAAGAAGGTTCACACCTTTGGCGCAATCATTAGAATCCGCATTGAAGGAAATTCTCATAGCTAAAGTTATGAAATTACCAGAGGCAAGAAATTGGGAACCACAAGTTAAGCCTCCATGGTCGAATAATGCTCATATCTGTGACTTTCATCAAAGCAAAGGGCATAATACCAATGATTGCATGCAATTGAAGTACCTAATAGAAGACTTAATTGACAACAAGACCATATTTTTAGGACTCCAAACAAACAATGATCATGGAGCATTCAAGAACCCTCTACCAAACTATGAAAAGGGAGAATCCTCATCATCAAACAAAAAGGGAAAAACATTTGTGAACTATGTTTATGACACAACTATTGTCCACATTGAGGTGAGTGATGATTAAACCCATGAAAAACCAAATCTTATTGCTACTGATAACCCAATAAATCACAACATCATTGAACATGAACAAAACATCATTGCAATTGAAAATTGAATCACCATGATAGTGACAACAACTCACATCAAATCAGTGACCTTGTGCCAATCCATTTGATCACAAATGTTATTAAAATTAGAGGAGAGCAAAACAATTCACCAATCAACGCAATCACAAGAGGACAAGCCAAGGTAACATTGAAAGGAGCTACCCCTTCCACATCCAAAACAACTATTACACCTACAAGCTAATATAACATAGTTGATTAGTTGCAAAAAATACCAGCACAAATTTCCATCTTGGAATTACTCAAAATCTCACCAGTGCACAAAGAAATCCTGGAACAAGCTCTAGTCACCACCACAATACCAAATAATTTAGAGGTTTTCCAATTTCAAGCTATGGTAGGTCACTTCAGTACACTGTATTACTTATCATTTTTCAAACATGATGATGTGTCCATAAACCATCCACATAACACTACCCTCCACATCAAAGTCTTAATCCAAAAACACTATGCCAAGTGTGTTTTAATAGATGGAGGAGTTAGCTTAAATATCTACAATCTAAAACTTGTTTGTGCACTTGGATACTCTCAAAATGCTATTGTTCCTAGAAGGAAAATCACAATAAAGACATATGATGATGAAGAAAGGTCCTCTCAAGGATTTATTGTTTCACCAATTCAAGTAAGACTAGTTGTCAAAGCTATAACATGCTAGGTATTGGACAAGGAGATAACATATAACATACTATTGGGACATCCTTGGATACATGAGATGTAGGAAGTACCGTCACCATACCATCAGTGTCTGAAGTTCCCTTTCAATGGCCAAGAATCACTATTGCAGCTGACTCCAATAATCCCCAATATTGCAATACACTTAAAATGACCCAAGACACTTTTGTGCCACACAACAGGGAAGATCCAACTCATAATGAAAGTCAACTAAAATCCCTATCAAAGTGGGTTAAGAAAAAGGACCAATCAAAAGACAAAGGTGTTGATGAGTCTACTCTATCAAATTATGATAGTCAACTCAGTTCCTTATCAAAATAGGTTGAAAAGATCCAATTAAAAGACAAAGGCATGGGGGAATACTCATTTGAGAAATCCTTATGTTTATCACAACTTGCATCCTCTCCTAAATCATATGGAAAACCTTCAAGATCAAGACAACAATCATAACAACCAACCACAATCTTTGGAGGTAGATTTGTAAAAGTTGGCAACTTAGTAGATGAATCAAATGACAAGGAAGTCTTGAATTGGTTGTACAAGGATGAAGAATCGTCACAAGCATCAACCTCCCATGTATAGATAGAACAATATGGAAAAGGAAAGACAGTCCTGCAAAGGATGGGGTATGAGGGAAAAGGTCCTATTGGTAAGAGAAAATAATGGATCATAGAACCAATACAACCTATCACAATGAATTCAAAGGAAAAAATAGGACTAGGTTATAGAGAAGAATCCAAAGAAGAAACCAAACAACAAGTTGTTGAGAGGATCCTTCAATTGTGATAGCTTTGAAACAAATTCTAATGAGTATGAATGGGATTCTCTCTCTGAAGAGTCTTGTCATGATAAGAAAATTGATGTGGTACAAAATTATACACCAACATGTGCAAAGGGATAGAGCTTGGGTTATAGAACACTTGAAATTAGATCACAAAATATCGATGAATCAAGTGAAGATGACCATGCTTTGAGTGAGATAGATACTTCAAAAGAGAGTACCATCCTAGACCTCGATATTTCCATTAGACATTCTATCGATATTGCCATCATGACACTTACCACTCTTGATCTTAGCCATTTCGATGATCCTTTGCCATTGATATACCCTAAGCTGATTGATTGGGACCAAAACGAGCCATTCGATATCCCCACCTTTTCAAATGATGATTCCATCGTCAAATTCCTTTGTTCTAAGGATCCTAAAACATGTTCCGTCATTGAATGCCATAACGAGGCTTCCAAATAGGGGAGTGTCAAATATTTTAGCTGAAAAATGAAAAATATAGGAAATAGATCTAATGGTGAAAAACATTCAATGGCAGTATCAGATCCAAAAAAAGTAAAAATAAAGAGCAGATCTCAAGGTGTAAACCTCTCTAAGGCACCAAGAGATGGAAGATTCGATACTCTCCCTAAACACTAGCAAGAGAGATCTTCAGTGTTGATTGAACCAACACAGTCTATCAATGTTGGCACAGGTGAAACAATAAAGACCCTACACCTTGCATCATCCATGACAAAAGAGGAAAAACCTATTTTCATCAAGTTCTTTTAAGAGAGGTAGATCAAATTTGCTTGGTCTTATGTTGATATGTCAGGAATAGATCCAGAACACATCATGCCTCATTTATCACTACCACCTGGGGTAAATCTAGTAAAGAAAAAATTGAGAAAAATGCATCCCCATATCATCCTCTTGGTAAAAGTTGGACTAAAGAAGCTACTGGATGTGGGATTTATCAGACTAATTGACTAAGCTAAGTGGATATCCAATATTTTATAGGTCTCAAAACTAGATAAAACCATCAAGATATGCAAGGATTTCAAGGATCTCCACAAGGATTTCCCAAAAGATGATTTTCCTCTACCTAACATTAACATCACCATCAACTTGATAGCAGGACATGAAATGTTCTCTCTTATGGATGGCTTTTCCGGTTATAACCAGATCAAGATAGCACCTGAAGATAAAGATAAAACAACTTTCACATGTCCTTGGGGCACCTTTTGGTAGAATGTAATGCCTTTTGGATTGAAAAATGATGGAGCCACATATCAGAGAGTGATGACCACCATCTTCCATGACATGATGCACACTTTTATGGAAGACTATGTAGATGACCTATTGGAAAAATCATACACTAGAGATGGACACCTTCAAATTTTAAACAAAATCTTCACCAATTTGGAGAAGTTCAATGTGAGACTAAATCCCAAGAAATATGTGTTCGACATGACATCAGCTAAGCTCTTGGGATATATTGTGTCAGCCAAAGGAATTTAGGTGGATCCTACAAAGGTGAAATCCATCATGGAGATGTTTCCTCCTAAAAGCATCAGCCAGCTCAGATCTTTGCAAGGAAGATTCCAATCTATTTAGAGGTTCATCACACAACTAGCTGATAAGACTCATCCCTTCAATCATTTGTTGCACAAGAATGTCACTTTCAAATGGGATGAGAAATGTGAAACCACTTTCAATCAACTCATGCAATATATGATGTCACCTCCCATACTAGTGCCACCAATCAAAGGGAAGCCATTAATAATCTATATTGCAACAATGAAAATATCTTTGGGTGCTTTATTGGCACAAGAAGATTTAGTAGGAAAGGAGAGGGAAATTTATTACATTAGTAGAACCTTGAATGACTATGAGATCAATTACACCTTTATTGAAAAAGCTTGTCTAGTGGTAGTGTTCGCTACCCAGTAGCTAAGACATTACATGCTGACTCACACCATTAAACTCATAGCTAAAATTGATCCTCTGAAGTATCTACTCAATAAATTTTCCCTAACAAGAAGATTAATGATTTGGGGGATATTTTCACTGAAAATTGAAGAATCTCCAATACTCCAAATTTCAGCACCATCAGAAAGAGCTCGACGTCCTGATTCCAACACAACTTGAATGGAGTCAAACAACTATGGAGCCCAAGTTATTGCCAGTCAAAGTTTAGTCAACAATTAGTCAACTCAAGGCCCAGGGCAAGAAAAAAAAGGTCAAAAATCATAACCAGCAAAAGTGGTCAACACTGGTCTCATCGTGAAGATCTTGTTGAGACCCTTCCAATGACGTTTGTTTCGTGTCAAATGGAGTCCGTATGTGTGAGATACAGCTGGTCAAAGTTTTGGTAAAAATGGGTTGACCAAGATGACATCAGCATGGCGTTAGCATGGTAGCACAGTCAGCACCATACAAATGACAAAGATGAATCAGCTTGACATGTTGACATGTGGCATGCTCTAGCCAACCAAATTTCAACATGTGTCCACTCAATAGTGCATAAGATCATGCCACGTGGCTAGGCTCAAACACAACAGTTGCATTCAACGGTAAAAGTCTATTTATGGCGGTCGAACCTTGCACCCCTCAACTCCTAAAATCTCAATCAACCGTTCCACCGCACATGGTGCACTAAACATATATTGCGTTGCTTTTGTTTTCATGAGTTGTAATTAAAATGTGAGGATAAGGAAAGAGGGGCGGGGGTTCAACCTCTAACCACCCACCCCTAAAAATACTCCTCACCATTAGACCACCACTAATTTCGGGATATGCGAGGGATAAAGTTGTTTTTGAACAACTCCTGAAATCAAATTCCTTAATTTTAACATTATAAGCCATTTTTAAAAACATAATCCCCCTAAATTGTTAAGGAAGATTTAAATAAATCTTCTAAAGCCCGAGGATGCTAAAAATTAAGGGCTATAATGATATTTATATTTAATAAGGGGATTTTTAATGATTTTTAGATGTAAAAAATGGGAGATTTGAAGATTTATTATGTAAAATGGGGAATTATGTGAGATTTGGGAAAATATTGTAAATCAATTGGTTAAAGGCCAATTGAGTAAATTTGTTGTATAAAAGGGGAGTTTAGGAGTGAGTTTGGTACTTAGAATTTTCAAGTCTAGGTGGTGAATTATTGAATCAAAGGAATAGGGAGATTTTTGAAGGAGATTATCTTGAGCCTTTTTGTAAGTCAGAGTATTGTCATGCTGCTGAAGTGCTCTTGGTGCAATTGTAATTCTATTTTTTGAGATTAATCGGATTAGTCTCACTCTATTGGAGTAGACCCAAAGACGTAGTCACGTTTGTGGCAAACTCCGTTATCAGATCGTTTGCACTCTCTCTCTCTTCTTCCTTCTCAATTTCTTTCTTTTCACCTTTAGTTTTTAATGCATAATTTCAATAATGTATGCATGAATTGTATTTCTGCTTAATTCACATGTTAATGTGTTAATTTTGTTTATGTAATTTGGATTACATGATTTGTAAACATTAAGCACTCAAATACAATTAGTCTAGATCCTAATCAAATCAAGTGGTATCAGAGCTTTTGGTGATTATTATTGCAGTTGATTTTGAATGCTAACAAGATCCAGGATTTAGAAGGGCAAAGGAAAGCTTGAGTAATTTAATCCTGAGATCGGGAAATGAAGAATTTTTCTGAAGATGTCTGTGTCTGGAATGGAGGTACCTGAAGAATTCAGTGAGCAAGAGTTTTGAAGAGTTTTTTGGCAGATGAAAGCTGTGTTCGATATGCTACTCAAAGAAAGGGAAGGACGTGTAAAATGTGAAGAAGATCATGGAGATAGTAAAAGAAAGAAGAAGCAATCAGGAGGTGGTGATGAACCCCCAAAATCTCCTCCGTCTACTCCTCCTCCTCATTCTCCTTCTTCTACACATTCTCTTTCTGGTAATCCTTTTAAAGGTGTAAATAATCCTCAAATTAAACTAGATGTTAAATTTGAACTACCTAAGTATTGTGGTGAATTAGATGCTAAAAAACTAGATGACTGGATTCAACAAGTAGAAGTTTATTGTAGAGTTCAAAACCTCTTTGATGATGCTTCTAGGATCCAGTTAGCCACTCTTTGATTGGGAGGTACAACTCTTACCTGGTGTGAGAGTAGGAGTAGAGCAAAAATTTCATAGAATGGTAGAGTCAATTTATCTTGGTTAGAATTCATTAATGCTCTTAAAAAACAATTGTAACCCTTAGGTCACATGCAACAATTAATGATGAATTGGAAAGTGTTTAAACAAGGGAAAGGTTAAACTATCCAAGAGTATACCCATGAATTCAGAAAGAAGGAAATTGCATTAAATGTACCTTTGTACACCTAGGATACTTTGTTAAATTACATAGGAGGTCTTCATTCATATCTTAGACATTCCATTTTGGTATTGAACCCTTGTAATTTGGATGAAGTGTCTATTCAAGCTACACACTTAGAGTCAAGGGGAAAGGGTTATTTTATTGATAAGTTTGATAATGATAACTCTATAAAGAAATATTCTAAGAATGCAGAGACAGGGAAAGGAAAGAAGACAACTACAATCAAGAAGGATGACAAGCTTTCTTGCTCTCATTGTGACAGGAAGGGTCATGCTGAAGATCATTGTTGGAAGTTGCATCCTGAATTGAAACCTAAGTGGGCTCAGAGACAGAATAAAAAATAGAAGGGTAAGGAGAAAGCCACAAATGTTGTTATGGATCTTGGTTCTAATTCTGATGATGAAACTAAGATAACAGCTATGGGTATGAAAGGTAAAGATCCTAATTCCAGTGTTTCCTTTGATAGTTGTGCTTCTACTTCTAAAGTTAATGATGCCTCTAAAGATAAGAAAAGGAATGAGCTTTTTCATTTAAGGGTTGTTGCTAAGAACATTAAGATTGATGCACTCATAAATAGTGGTTCTCAAGTTAACTTAATTTCTGAAGATGTTGTAAGAAACTTGGGATTTAAAACTACACAACATAAGAAACCTTATCCAAAAGGCTAGATTTGCGAGAATGATAAGTTGCAAGTAAGAAGACAATGCACTTTAAAATTTGCAATCACTAGTAAGTTTGTGGATGAAGTACAATTTGATTTGGTTCCACTAGATATCTATGGGATAGTTTTGGGTAGCCCTTATCTATATGATCGAAAAGCTATTTTCTACAGGGAAAAGAATCATTCTCATTTTTTTAAAGATGGCATTCAGTATATTGTACATTCTCACAAGACTAAGACTGATCATTCTTTTACAAACACAGGGCAATTAAAGAGGGTGATTAATGCAAGTAAAGATTTAACTCTTATGTATGTCAGCATAGGTGGTTCTAGATAGGAACTTGGAGTAGCTAACCAGGGTCAAATGTCATGGGATGCACCCACAGTATAGCATGAGGGGATGGTGATTGGAAGCATTGATAGATCCTTTGGTAAAAATGTTTTTGTTGCAAAAGATCGATATGTTGTTGATTTGTTCTCTTTCATCTATGCATTATTTTTCAGCTTGATGCTAGTCAATATTTGTTGGTTAGTGGCTATGACACTTGATGTAGATGCTTATGGAAGTGATAAAGTGATGTTTATGTTCAACAATATTGTTGCAGTCTTCATTGTGATTGTGAACCATGTATACAGATGTACAGAGGATATAGGACAAGTGGGGAGGCCAAGTCCTCACCTAATGTTAGTATAAATGTCACTTTTGGAGGTCCAAAAGGTCTTTAGTGGGGAGGCTTGATCCGGGGGATATTTTCACTAAAAATTGAAGAATCTCCAATACTCCATATTTTAGCACCATTAGAAAGAGCTCAACGTCCTGATTCTGGCACAACTTGAATGGAGTCAAACAGAGCTATGGAGCGCAAGTTATTGCTAGTCAAAGTTCAGTCAACAACTGGTCAACTAAGGGCCCAGGGCAAGAAAAAAATGTCAAAATTCCAAACCAGTAAAATTGGTCAACACTGGTCTCATCGTGAAGAGCTCGTCGAGACCCTTCCAATGACATTCGTTTCATGTCAAACGGAGTCCGTATGTGTGAGATACAGCCGGTCAAAGTTTTGGTCAAAATGGGTTGACCATGATGACATCAGCATGATGTCAGCATGGCAGCACCTTACAAATGACAGACGAATCAGCTTGACACGTGGACCAGTTGCATGTTGATATGTGGCATGCTCTAGCCAACCGAATTTCAACACGTGTCCACTTGATAGTGCATAAGATCATGCCATGTGGTTGGGCTCAAATACAGCAGTTGCATTCAATGGTAAAAGTCTATTTATTGGGGTTGAACCTTGCATCTCTCAACTCCTAAAATTTTGGTCAAGCATTCCACCGCACATGGTGCGCTAAACATATATGGCATTGCTTTTCTTTTCATGAGTTGTAATTGAAATGTGCGTATAAGGAAAGAGGGGCGAGGGTTAAACCTCTAACCACCCCACCCCTAAAAAAAGTCCTCAACATTAGACCACCACTGATTTCAGGATATGCATGGGATAAAGTTATTTTTGAACAACTCCTGAAACTGAATTCCTTAATTTTAACATTATAAGCCATTTTTAAGAACATAATCCACCTAAATTGTTAAGGAAGATTTAAATAAATCTTCTAAAGCCCAAGGATACTAAAAATTAAGGGCTATAATGATATTTAAATTTAATAAGGGGATTTTTAATGATTTTTATATGTAAAAAATGGGAGATTTGAAGATTTATTATGTAAAATGGGGAATTATGTGAGATTTGGGAGAATATTGTAAATCAATTGGTTAAAGGTCAATTTGAGTAAATTTGTTGTATAAAAGGGGAGTTTAGGAGTGAGTTTGGTACTCAAAGTTTTCAAGTCCAGGTGGTGAATTATTGAATCAAAGGAATAGGGCAATTTTCTAAGTAGATTATTTTGAGCCTTTTTGTAATTCAGAGTATTGTCATGCTGTCGAAGTGTTCTTGGTGCAATTGTAATTCTGTTTTTGGAGATTAATCAAATTGGTCTCACTCTATTGGAGTGGACCTGGAGACGTAGTCATGTTTGTGGTGAACTCTGTTATTAGATCGTTTGCACTCTCTCTCTTCTTCCTTCTCAATTTCTTTCTTTTCACCTTCAGTTTTTAATGCATAATTTCAATAATGTATGCATGAATTGTATTTCTACTTAATTGACATGTTAATGTGTTAATTTTGTTTATGTCATTTGGATTACATGATTTGTAAACATTAAGCATTCAAATGCAATTAGTCTAGATCCTAATCAGATCAATTAACCAAGTGGTTCATGTTATTGAGTGAGTTTGACATCTAATACATGGACAAAAAAGAAATCAACGGTCAAGTCATAGCATATCAACTAGCTGAAGCACCATTGCAAGAAAATCATCCAATGAACATTGAGTTTCTAGATGTTGGTGTCCTAATGGTATTAACACAACAATGAATTTTGTACTTCGAGGGCTCTTATACACAACATGGATCAAGTGTGTGGATCTTGTTTATCTCACCACAAGGACATACCATTCCCAAGTCCTATAGATTGATGTTTCCTTGCACCAAAAACTGAGTCGAATATGAAGCATTAATCATTGGAATCACATTAGCAGTTGAATGGAAGATCATAGAATTACATGTCTATGGTGATTCACAACTTCTCAATAATAGGTGAATGATGATTATCAAACAAAAGATTACAAGTTGATGCCCTATAAAAGAATGGTTGATGACTTCAAAAATTGCTTTGCAGAGATAATTACATGATTTGAATCATGTATCAATGTTCTATAAATACATGATTTGAGTAGATTCCTAGAGGTGACAACAAAGCTGCTAAGACTATAGCCACCATCGCTTCTCTCTTGCAAATACTTGAAAAATGAGCCCATTATGAGGTCATGGTGGAAAACTTGTTCAACCCATCCTATGACAACCTAGAATCCCACATGATCTACCATTTGGCCGAGGCCAATCTTTCCACCTATGGGAAAATATACACTTACCTAAAAGACAACACCCTCCAGCCTGATTTATCCTGAAGTAAAAAATGAAACCTTGTTCGACAAGTGACTCACCATACATTAATCATTGATGTACTTTACTGTCGAGGTCTTGATGGTACTCTCCTTTGGTGTTTGGAATGTAATGAAGCTGAAATGGCTTTAGATGAGGTTCATGATGGTATTTGTGGCACACATTCAAGTGGCCTAACTTTAGCTAAGAAACTCTTGTGTTTGGGGTATTACTGGCCAAATATGGAGAAGGAATCATTTCATTATGTCAATAAGTGTTAGAAATTTTGAATCCATGGAAACTTGATATATGCACTAGCACAAGAGTTGCAACCTTTTGCATCCACATGGCCTTTCTATTAGTGGGGATTGGAGGGTATGTACAGGATCATGATGGGCCAAAAAGTGGTGATATGATGGGTATGTGTAGGGTATGTGGTTGACAACATTTTTTTACCAAAAAATGATGAAACAGAAAGGGTTTTTAAAGGATATTCTTAGCTTTCCACCAATATAAATTATTTTGTACTATTAATTTAATAAATAATTATTATTCATTTTCTAATTGAATTACGACTAAAGTCCTGATTCATAGTCTGATTGAAAAACATATATAGCTTTTAAATGGTATCACATTTTTTAAATATGAAACATGTGTCACATTCTATTCTTTGCATACTATAAGATTAAAAAAAAAGAATTTTATGAAGTTTTGACCAAGTTAAGGTGGTCAGACATACGAGTCTTTATATTTTTTAAAAGTTGTAATAAAAAATCCATAATTAATTATTTACCTAGAAAAAAACTATAAAAAAATATGCATCACATCGGGGAATGAGTCCTCTACCTATATCTAAAATATTATTAAAAAATATTATCATTTTATTGTGGTTAGGGTGGTTAGACAGACACCTACTTCTTCTTTTCCTAAAATTTAAGTACTACTACACTTGAAATTTCAAATTTTCACCAAATAGATTTTTTTTAAAATAAACCTAGTAGTTTAGAAACTACATTCAATTTTCTATAGATTCTATTCTTACATATTTTTTAAATAATATAGATAACTTATTCAAATTTTTACGTCAAGTTGCCTAACTCAATTTTTTCTGAATTTTTCACCACTTAAGGGCCTCTTTTTTCCATGATGATCCTATACATACCCTAGATCTTTGTTAGTAAAATGCACCCATCCTCATCCAACAAACACAAGTTTATCATCACAGCCATGGATTACTTCACGAAGTGGATTGAAGCTGTTTCTTTGACCACTGCCACAAGAAAACAAATTTCATCATTCATCTTGAATTATATCATCTATCGGTATGGCATTCCACAATCCATCATCACAGACAACGGTAGACCCTTCAAGAATTGGTATGTTCAAGAAATCTATGAGAGGTTCCATATATAGCATCAATTTTCCACACCATACTATCCCCAAGGAAACGGCCAAGCAGAGGCCTCAAACAAGACTATCTTGAATATCCTAAAGAAAATCGTCAAGGATGCTGGACGAGACTAGCACGTTCAACTGAACCCTACTTTGTGGGCTTATAGAATCAATATTTGAACCCCCACAGGAGCTACACCCTATGCTCTAGCCTATGGATCAGAGGCAATTCTACCCATTGTGGTAGAAATACCATCACTTTGGGTGTCACTGAAAGGGATCATGTCAGATGAGGATTATAGAGTATCCCGATTACAAGAGCTAGAACTATTAGATGAATGTTGTCAACAAGCAGTTGATCACCTAAAAGCCTATCAATAGAGAATGTCTAGGAGCTACAACCACAAATCAAAACCAAGAACCTTTCAAGTGGGTGACTTGGTCCTGAAAGAAAATCCACATAATCAACAAGATAGAGAGAAGAAAGGGAAGTTTGAACCTAATTGGTTGGGTCCCTTTGTAGTGGTATTAGTCTTCAGATCAGGAGCATATCAGTTCTCCACATTGGAAGAGGATTTTTTGATGAACCCATCAATAGCCTACACCTCAAGAAATTCTACACCTAAATCATTAAGTGAATCAGAAAAGGTCTTGAAAAAATGCAAAAACATTAGAAAAAGTCCTAAAAAAAATGGTTACCTTGATGAAAACCTAGCAAACATGTATCTTGGTAACAACAATATATATATATATATATATATATATATATATATATATATATATATATATATATTAAAAAAAATTAAAAAAATTAAAAAAGAAGAGAAAAATACAAAAATAAAAAATTAAAAATAAAAAATAAAAAAATCATAAAATCTGAAAAAGTGCAATAAAAGCAAGTAGTGAAAACCTGGTAACAAACACTATTTGTGATAGGTTAGCTTTTCCATCTATTTGAGTATGTCAACTGTTCATTTTTGCTATTTTATTTTGCCATCAATTTTCCTATCATCAAAAAGCTTCATGTACATATCCTAGCATCATGGTCATGTCTCACCCTAGACTGGGGGCAAAATCCTGAACTCACTAGGGGCAATAAACTTTGAACTTAAGCCAACAAACAAATAGTAGTAATACAAGCACAACAAACACAATGATCATAGTCCAACACAACATTGAACACCAATCACCATCAATAACACATCAACCATCAAACCAAACAACTAAATCAATCAAAATCCAAACAAACCTCAAATGGATGTTGTTTTTCTGAATCATGGCTCTATCATTGTGGTTTTGACCACTCAACTTTTTAACTTTGATTTTGTTATGATATCTTTTGAGCACCTCGATGATGTATCAAACTAGAGGAGCCAGGAAAGAGTATGATTTTTCTTTTTCTGTTGTCTATGAGTTGATCACTACTATTGTGCAAATTTTCGCGGGACGTTCTCTACAAAGTATCACTAATGACATTCTAAATTTGCATAGGAACATTATTATCTATTATCTATTTATGTAGGTAATGCTCAGGTCATCTCGGTTTAATTATACCTAGATGCTTAACTTGCAATATCAAATATCATGAAAGTAGTACTCAAGTCATCATGGTCTAAAATATACCATTGATGCTTGTACTCACTTTCAAGATTTTAAAGGCTTAGTGATGATAAAAAGCATGACCATTCGATTGTTACAATGACAACATTTTCATATTAGATCTTCTTGGTTAAGATTAGGTTGCATCCATGTCAACTTGCATATATCTATGGGATTTCCAAAGCTGAAAAATTTTCACAAAGATGTTATCTCTCTTATCAATGGATTGAGTAACTTCAAATTAAGCAAAACCACATCATTTTGATATAGTTGCACATTAGTTGCATAATCATTTGCATACATTAGAAAACACATCAGTTGCATCATCATTTGCATATATTAGAAAGCATTCTTGCATCACTCATCCATCCATGCATTACATCAATATTTGCATCAGAAAATACAAAAGGAAATGCATTCCATCTCAGTTGCATGATCAAAATCATCTCATTCATTATTAATGGATTAAGAAATTGGTCCATTAAGAATATTGAAAGACATATCTAGTAGAGTAGGAAGAAAAACATCTCTATTTTAATAGGGGCATAATTGAACTTGATGCATCTATAATTGAACTTGATGTATCATTGAAATGATTTATTCCTTTAATGAAATAGATCTAGGATTTAAGATTGAAAGACATGTCCAGCAGAGTAAGATTTCCAAGAAGAAAAAGTTACTTAAGAACATGACTGGTAAAGAAATAATGTCATTGTTATGAACATCTAAAACTAGTACTGAAGATGAATTTCTTATTACTCAAATTGAAGATTGAGAAAGAACTAACTAGATATAAATAATCACATATCATATGCATAATCATACCCATCTCACATAGCATAAAAAATCATCCATAGAGCATGTAGAATCATCAATCATACATCATTGCATACATCATCTCATCATTGCATACATCACATAAATCATCACATAAACATCATCATTGCATAATCATCATGATCGTCATCATTTCATCCATCAACCCTGTAGAACTCTGCATCTTGATATCAGACCCTATAGAAATTTTCCTCTTGGGGGACACAACATATCTCCCTAAAGTAGTATGTGGCACCAGTAGCCACCGCAACCTACTGTAGTCTCTCAAAAATACACTTAGCTTGATCAAGTCATTGTCACAGAGCATCCCTCTCAATAGTCACTATGGCAATCTGCCCTTTAATCTATACATGTCCCTATCACTGAGCCTAGACCTGGGCAAGTTGAGGCTGCACCTGTTGTACCTCTTTTCTCGTAGCATCCCTCTTGATAGTCAAGATCTAAACTTACCCCTAGGCCTGTGCTAGAAGAGCCTAAACCTTCTCTAGTTGACCCTGCAATGTTTGAATCTATACCTATAAACCAACAATCTACATCTGTTGCTACAGTGATGTAGCCAAAGCTCTACACGTTGCCTCCTACAAGGCACTCTCATCTCTCCAACACTGAGCCCTGGTCCTCCACCCTCATCTCCTCCCCCATCACCTCCATCATCTCTGTCACCATCCTCATCATCACTACTATCCTCCTCCTCCTCCTCCTCTCTCCTTTATTGGCACTCGTGACCCACTACCCTCCCCTCCTCCTCTAACAATGGTGTTGGTTCATCTAGAATGGTAATCTAAGGGAATGGATGTTGGAACATGTAATTTCTACATACTCATTTGATATAGGCACATCGGTGATCTCTGGATGCACCTACCACATGATGCCTTGCAACCCCATGAAATACTGCACTGTTCCATTGGAAGACAAAAAAATCCCCCTAATCTATAGCATCAATCCATCGTCGTGCATAGTGTATGCCCTGGGGAATCCCCTACAGTCTGCCATACTGTTTCAATACCCTAAGCAATAGAAACCTCTCAATAATGAATTGTGTACAGCCAATCAGATACATCGACTGACACAAAAACATCTCTGCATCATCCTCAGGCCACTAATCATAATCAACATAAGGTCAACATACCATAGACTCTAGATAATCCAAATTCCTCCTTCGGTACTCTAGTTTTCCTAGCATAGGTTGAGCAAGTTGACTGGTATACAAGTGTACATATGGCCTGAGGGCGGCATGTTGTCTATCCCCAACTAGTCGTGTAACTACTATATGCTCCTAGGCCTAGACTTGAAGCAATGTAACCACCGCTAATAAAATAGCCCCTCACAAGTAGACCACTTGGTGTAGATCATGGTACAGATGCGCGAGCATACGACAACCCCACACATATTTAGTCCCATGAGCAATCATGCTCTCTAGAATCTGCCCGCATCCAATCAAGAGTCACTATGACCTATGATTAGGACAAAGGAACCCTCCAACAAATCTGGAAAGAATAGAGGGTAATGTAGCATACACATCAACCATATCCCTCCACAGAGTCTCGTAGTTGCATATGTGCTCATCCTCAAAAAATCTCCTCAGTGTCTTAGTCCTGCCCTACTCCTGAGCATCTAACAACACAAGCTGTACAACCACAAGAATCTGTTGAATCCTATATACATCCTCAGGAGCCACTATTATCTAACTAGTGGGAAAATGAAAGGTTTTATTCTCACTATGCCACCTCTCTGCTAATGTTGTTAGTAAACCCCTGTTCACCCTAATCTGGGGCATATCAAGCAAGGATGACAAACTGAATCATGCAATAACACCTCTATCAGCTGGTGGCAAGTGTGGAATCAAATCCCATGTCTTGGAAAGTGCTCTCTAATTTGTAAACTGTTCAACGACTCATATCATCACAAAATCACAAATCAACCAATCAATCAATCAAACGACATCGATCAACAAATCAATCAATCAACCTATCAATCTAATCAGCTCTAGTGAGACTTTGTTCAAATCTCATGAGCACCAATCAATCCAATGTCTCCTATCATGAGGTACATCAACCAAACAACCTCGCCTATCATGAAGTTCATCAATCAATCCAACCTCGCTTATCATGAGGTTCCTTAATCAATCCAACCTTGCCTATCATGAGGTTCATCAATTAAATCAACCTTTCCTATCATGAGGTTCATCAATCAAATCAACCTCACCTATCATGAGGTTCATCAATCAAATCAACTTCGCCTATCATGAGGCTCGTCAATCAAATCAACCTCACCTATCATAAGGTTCATCAATCAATCAACCTCATCTATCACGAGGTTCATTAATCAATGTACCTCACCTATCATGAGGTCCATTAATCAATCAAACTATAATTGATCCTTGCCTATCATGAGGTCAATTATCATCATCCTATCATTGAATCTCACCTATCACGAGATCAATGAACATCTAATATATCAACATCATCAATCATAATCAAAATAATGGTTGACGCAATCAAACATCATCGACATCATGGAGTCTCATCAAGAAAATCATCAATTTGGTATAAAACTTCACCAATATGCTAGAATATTCTTTCTATGCATTGGAAAATCCTATGCACCAGAAAAATTCATCGATGTTCTAGAACAGAGGTTCTATGCACTGAACTATCAGATGCACCATTTCATTTGATCTATGCACCAGAATAGGGTCCCGATGCACTGAAAGACCCTATGCGCTAAATCATTTCACCTAAGTGCTAAAATATCCTATGCACCACAATAGTTACTGAATGTGCTATTTTAGGTTTCCTATGCATTAATTCATTTATCATATGTGGTACATCGACAACCCTATGTGCTAGAACAAACATCTTATGTGCTACATTTACGACCCTATGCGCTAGTTTATCCTATGCGCTATAACAATATCCCTATGTGCTATTGTGGCCTTCCTATCCACTAAACTAAGAAAACCAAATTCAAAATGACAAAATAAGTGGGAAAATCAAATACACAAATTACGAGGCAATTTTAAGGGGTACATACCAAAGGTTCATACACTACTAGGTGGTTGTGTCGTCACATGCGCTCGAAATGATGAGTGTGGTAGGGGATCACCATTTTGCTCTAAATTTGCACAAATCACTCACACTCTCAAGTTTTCAAATCACAAATGCATAAATGAAGTTTTAAACCAACTTTTTTAAACTTTTAAAGGTTAATTAAGTGGCATTTTTATGGGGATGTTTTATTTTATTTTTCAAAGAGGATTAATTGATTATTTCATCACTTAGTGGTTTTAACATTATTTTTTGGGAGATAAATCATTTCTAAAGCATAAAATTTTTAGATCATCATCAAATTATCGAAAAATCATCAAAATTTTCAAAAATTCCAAATTTTTTATTGATTTATCTCTTGAGGGGTCATATATCTATCATTACCTGAAAATCAACATTTGGGGCATCAAAAACATTAAATTCAACATCAGCAGCAAATTTTTCTTTGAAGCAAAATGCAAACACATTACTTCAAAGATGGGAAAAATGTATACACCTAAAATCGGTCAAGACATTTAATTAATTAAATACTAGTTATTTAATTAATATTTCTTCTACTTATAAATAAATTCTCAATTTATTTACATAGTTCATAACTTCATATTTCCTAAATTTTCTCCAAATCTAAAATCAAATTCCTCTAATTTAATTAAATAAACAAATTTCTATAAGTTAGTTTTATTTAATTAATTTTCACTGAGATCCCAAATTTGGAAATCAAGAACATGTCTACAACTTTTCATGCCACCTCACTAAGGTCACATGAAATTAAATAATTCTAATTTTTAATTAGAATTATCTTCAAACACATGGTTTATTCCTCACACACTTGATTCTCCCACCCATTTGGCATTCAAACACATGGCTTATTCCTCACACACTTGATTCTCCCATCCATTTGGAATGTTTCCCTTGCTCAAGGGGACATTCTCCAAGATTCTTTCATCTCAACTGTCTATCCTTCATGCTTGAATCTAGACCGTCGATCGCTACCACATCACAAGATGTTTAAAAAAACCTATAAATACACCCCTTTGTTGTAGTATTAGGCTATGTACCATATTTGAGTAGAGTTATTATGCATGAATAGCTTTAGAGCATTGGAGCATTTGGAGCTTGAATATTTAGTATTTACTAAGTTTAAATTGTAGCATCATGTTAACTTAGAATCATGTTTTTCTTTATAGTTACATTTCAATTCATCACATCAATGGTTTTTTGAGCATATGCAGAATCATTTTAGCATCATTATCATTGTATATCTTCCATCTTATCATAGCATCATGACATTTATCATATAGTTTCATGTAGGAACTTAGATTTCTTGCATTTTGAATAGCATCTTGTTTCTCAAGTTGTCATTTTAACAATCATAGTGCACAACTAAAATTTGAGAGCCAAATGATTTAATAAATCCTTGAGAATAGAGAACAATGGAACATTTTTAGGAATTTAATTTTTTTTCAGTTTGATTCAATTTTATTGATTAAATCTCTAATATAATACATCTCATTAGTGTTTGTGTTGATTTATTAACTCTCCCACATTTGACACACACAGTTATCATTGATAGTCATAGTACTAATAATCTAGTTTCAGAGGAGATGGTAACAAAGTTTAAATTGAAGAGATTGAAACACCCAAACCCATTTATGATAGCATGGATTCAAAATGAGCATATGATATTGGTGAATGAGAATTTTTTTGTAAAATTTCATATTGGATCATATAGGGATGAAGTATTGTTGGATGTTATGCCTATGGATGCTTGTCATTTACTATTAGGAAGACCATGAAAATGTGATAAGAATTCTATTCATGATGGAAGAAAAAACACTTACATTGTGACATCAAATGGACTAAGAATTAAGTTGTACCTTTAGAGGAAGAGGAGAAGACTAAGTTTTGTGGCGCTATGAGACTATGCTTGGTAGATGGAAGGAAAATTTTTGATCGATTGAGGCATGAGAACATGTGTTTTGCATTGATTCCAAAGAAAGGTGGTAAGCCAAAGGTAGAGAAACCTACCACAGAGAATGAAGAAGTAGCAGAACTATTGACAGAGTATGAAGACATTATGTTAGAGAATGTACCAAATGGACTCCGGCCAGTTTGGAGTATCAGTCATCATATAAATCTTATACCAAGACAATGTTTTCCAAACAAGGCAACACATAGAAGGACACCAGAAGAAACTGTAGAGTTGAATGAGAAGATAAAGAGTTGCTGAAGAAAGGATTGATTAGAGAATGTTTAAGCCCACGTGCAGTACCTATTGTACTTGCACTAAAGAAATATGGAGAGTGGAGAATGTGTATAGATTCAAGAGAAATCAATAGGATCATTGCCAAGTATATATTTCCATTTCCAAGAATGGATGACATTATGGATTGTTTGAGTGGAGAAAATTATTTCACAAATATTGACCTAAAAAGTGGATATCATATCAAAATTAGAGATGGAGATGAATGGAAGACTACATTTAAGACTAATGAAGGATTGTATGAGTGGTTAGTGATGCCTTTTGTATTGACCAATGCACCAAGCATTTTCATGAGATTGATGAATGAGTCATTAAAGAAATTATTAGGTAAGTTTTTCATTGTTTACTTGGATGATTGGCATGCCCATAATTTTTCCACTAGAAAAACCCAACTATTTTTTTTTAAAACAAGGTAACTAATTCTCTAATGGTTGAGGTGTAACAGTATCTAGGTGATGAGTTATACCCTATGAGAAACACTCCTAGCTTTATTATCGAATAACACTTAGGCCTTGATGTGGCGCTAATGTTTAACAATGACCCAACAATTGTCAACTTATTTTTTTGGTAACTAACACAATGAGAATAAGGACATAACAATACTTAGCACCGGTTCATTCTTTTGTTTACATTAAGATTATTAAGAATCAACTTATAATTAAGAATAGCCATATCACCAATTTTCTATTGTGACAATAATAATGAACATATTAAGCCCCTTATCCTAAATGTTTAAACAATGTTTCCACATAATACTTCTATTTGATATTATTCTCTTACTAATCCAAATATATTGAATATCAGGTTAAGCAAATTTAAAACTAGATTTATAATCCTATATTAATAATGTTACACCAAAATGATAATATCTATTACTTATATATAATGTATTTATTTATTTAATAATCATGGAAACCATAATCCTAATAGCCAAATTCATAACTCATAATGGTTCAATTAATAACCATATTACTGCATGAAAATTGCATTAGCACCACACTTATATTTCCACCACCATACGATACCCTTAGTATTACAATAATGTGGTTATTAATACTAGCGTTCCTCTTTAATTCTAAGGATGTGATGATTTATAATTGTTTCACTTATTTGTTACTCTACTATTTATTTCTTTGTTTATCTTTTGTGAATAGCTATACACATCTTCTATATACATATGCACTCTATTTAATTTATGGAATAATTTAAAACTATAATAATCACAAATTTTCATATATATATAAAGAATACATATCCTCTATATAGAAATATAATCTATTGATTCTAGAGTAATTTTAAATCATAATAAAAATAATTAATTCTAATTTAATATATTATTTTCTATAAAAAAAACTCAAAATAACAAAATAAACTTTCTTTCTAAAGAAAATGTTCTTTAGTAATCCCTAATTTTCTTATTATTAACCTTCCTACACATACTTTTCTTTAAAAGAGAGTGGGAATATATTCTCTTTATTAAGGGAATCTTAAAAATTGAGGAATACGTGAAAACTCTTAAAAGCTAAGAATAAAATTTTAATTTAGAACACTTCATGTTTTTTTTAAACTTGATTTATGTCGTTCACACTAAACCTTATTATTAGGGTAATGGAATCTTTTAGCTGCACTAAAATTATGGTTTAATAAAGAACGCAAGTTTAATCTTCCGTAACAGAATAGAGATTCAACCGTCCAATAGTGATATTCGTTATAGCCATTCTTTCTTGAAAGTGATTATTGACACTAGTGAACATATGAGCATTAGCGCTACTTTTAGCATTCATAAAATAATAATATTGTTATATAATCGTTTCACTTTAATGCTGGCATAAACATTACTCCTAGCCACATGAGGAAAATTCCACATACTGATATTTCATGTGAGGAATGTATGGCATGTATTACCTATTTTGCAGTAGGTTTAGTTTTTTTCTTTTTAATGAAAGTTTGACCATCTTTTAAAGGGAATGCATATTTCTTTCTCTGTTTTCACCAGCTAATGAAGAGCAGTACCTACCAAATTTGTCATTCTGAGCAATTCTTCAAATAGAGTGTAAGCTTACATTCATCAGATAAAGCGTTTTGAACACATGTCAGCCTGAGAGCTGGTACAATACTCCTTGTATTGATCCACCATGACTGTGCTCACACACATTATATGACTTTTTAGATCATGTGCCCTTTAATTTGACTAATGCCTTGCAGATGAAATGGTGCACAATGCGTATGGGAAAAATAAGAATTTTGCATTCACAATTTATTGTAAAATTTGAAGTCTGCACTTTGGTTGGGGGAAATAGGAGATAATTGCATTGTTGTATGAGAAGGTTTACTCATTTTAAATTATTTGACTTTTAGCTCCGTTATGAACACCTTAGAGGCTATTGGTTAAACTAGTGGCTAAAAGCACCATAATAATTGTAAATAAGGCACTATAAATTCTAGCTAATATCATCATGGGTTTATACATCGGCTGCCAAATCTCTCTTTATTACTAGAGATCCTACACCACCCACTTCTATGGAAAACTCCACTCTTATGCATTGCAATGAAATTATGTGGTTAGCTCATTGTAGGTTGATAGAAGAAATGAGTATGGGGCAGAGACAAGATTACAGAGCATAAGGAATCAGGCAGTAGTTGTTGCGTAACTTTCTCTTGCATTAATTTCTTCTGAACCAGCTACCTTTACATTAGTTACTTCGTACTACCTTTTTCAATCATAGACCCACTCGCCTTGGCTAGTTTCCGACATTACGTTGCAGGTAGATTTATGTGTTAGGTCAGAGTTTGCAGAGCTCCATTTATCCCTCATAGCATACCATAGCATATGACTACTGCATGGGGCCAAGTCTAGGATTTAATGGTTTCAGTTGTACATTTTGATTTGATATGAAACTGATGCCCTGACCAATAGAGTTGACACCCTATATGGATATTTACAAACACTCTAACAATAGATGGGAAGCTAATAAATTGTAATCTAGTCTCCAGCAACTGGATAGATACCAAACTTATGATGTGTTGAATTTAAGACGGTATGGTTCACTACACTGCATCAAGTGCCAAGACCTACTTGTTAGGGTCTGATACCAATGCGAGAACAATGAAAAACTATTAATAATGACACTATCTTATACCAAAAATTTCCTCATTTCTTCTACCCTAGCCATATGCCACAATTAATTCACTCGTGCAACCATTCTACCAGACTTATAACCATGGTATTACCACTCATGTTTTCTCTCAAAAATGTGAAAGAGATTAGGGGAGAGGATCTAGTATCCAACACCCATTAAATAACCGCCACCTCCATGCTCACTCCACCCCTCAATTTTTTTTTAACTTTGATCCATTAAAAAACTTTTTATGAACAAATAAAAAATTACAACACCAATAGCTGCTCATAACACAATGAGTAACTCACCAATCATAATAGACATCTAAGCATGCTTTTGCATTTATAAAAAAATTCAACTTGCACATAAAAATGCTCATTTACAATTTAATTTAAAACATTTACTGTTACAAATACCCCCACTTGCAAATGTTTATCCCTCATTACATTTTATATTTACAACTACACATGCAAAGTTAATGGTGTTTTACATGACATAATCACAATCTCCTTTTAACTCTATGGGATTTGAAATGCACGGTCTTTCACACACTCCCTGGCAGCTATATGCATTCAATTGTTAGATTCAAATTCCTAAATAAGAGGGGGAAAGTAGCCAACGACATTCACAATTGCATGTTATTCTCTGCAAAATTGAAAGCAACGACAAGCACCCTCTACACATTCCTCTGCACATTCCCCTAATATCCCAAGTCTTAGGTAGGTACTTATAGTTATTTTCATTTATATGCAGTGTCTTCTTACTTTATACATTCTAGCATTTGTTTATATTTTTCTACTTTTCATTGCACATACAACAGACCATCATACATATACTTGTCATTTTACATTTTGTGTCTCTTGTCCATTTAGCAAATCGATGTATATGCGTGTATCCTTTGCCTATTCATTGAAAATGCAAACAATGGTACTAGTTGATCATTTACTTTTGCATCTTCTTGAATTTGCAAATAGGTACGTGTATTTATATTTGTATGTTTTTGGTCATTTGTCATTTATTTCAGTGTTTATATTAGGGTTTTTATTTGTTATTTATTTTTGCTTATATGTGTATTTATATTTGTTTATTTTTCGTCATTTGTTAGAGTTAGTTATTTATCAGGGTTTAATATGTATATGTCTGTGTGTGTATATATATGTATATATGCATTTAATATATGTGTATATATGTGTATTAAGTATTTAAAAACATATACAAATATATATACAAATACATACAATTACTTACATATAAATACATATATACATGTATATATATATGTATATACATACACAAACACACATATATATACGTCTATAACTCTGTTTAAATATGTTTTGTTTGGCTGTCCAATACAATAGACTAGCATTTGTTTATTTTTGGTCATTTCCCAGGGTTGGTCATTTATCAGGGTTTAATATGTATATGTGTGTGTGTGTATATATATGTATTATGTATTTAAAAACATATACACATATATACAAATACATACAGTTAATTACATATAAATACATATATACATGTATATATACGTATATACATACACAAACACACATATATATACATCTATAACTATGTTTAAATATGTTTCGTTTGGCTGTCCAATACAATAGACTAGCATTTATTTATATTTTTCTACTTTACATTGCACATATAGCAAGCTAGCATACATATATTTGTCATTTTACATTATTTGTCTCTTGTTCATTCAACAAATCAATGTATATGTGTGTATCCTTTGCCTATCCTTTTAAAATGCAAACAATGGTACTTGTTAATCATTTTCTTCTGCATCTTTCATGATCCATGAAGGTTTTACTCGATGATTGAAAAATTATTACTGCTTGTTTATGAAATAAATCATTCCTCTTACACTCCTTTTCACCATGTGTTGTTTGATTTTGTTGGGTCATGGTGTTGGTTTCTTTTTCCCACATTGAATTTATGTATGTATGTATGTATGTATGTATGTATGTATGTATGTATGTATGCACATACATACATACACTATAATGTATATATATATATATACATTTATCTATGTATATATATATATATATATATACATTTATATATGTATCTATGTATCTATGTATGTATGTATATGTACATGCATACATATATATATATATATATATATATATATATATATATATATATATATATATATATATATATATATATATATATATATATATATATATATATATATATATATATGTGTGTGTATGTATTTATGTATGTATGCACATACATACATACATACATATCCTAAACCCTAAAATAATCATGTGAATTTGGGTTTTTTTGTGGTTAAATGATTAAATACAACTTGGTAAAGTCAATTGTCTCATGATTTTGTCTCCAGAAATGATCAGGAATTTCATGGGTTTGAACACATGTCTGCAAAATAATATTTTTTGGTCTGCTTCGAGCTTTTTATAAAAAACCCATGTCACTTTGGGCATAAATTGGCAAACCATTTAAAATAAATATGTATTTGTGAAAACCCTAGCTTTCTTTTTCCCAAATTTGTGTGATTAAGGAATTAATCTCATGAAACCCTTGCCTGGAATATTCTGCATCTATTTGAAAATGCACTTTTGTATTCTTGTGAGTGAGGAATTATTATTATGAAACCCTTAGTTAATTTCTTGTGCACATTTCTGAAAACCCAAGTATGTTCAATGTGCTTTGAACATTGATATATATACATACATATATCTACGTATATATAGCTATATATACGTATATGTACAGATATATGCATACATGTAACTTAGTAATTATATGTATCCACAGATACATGTATACATATATTTATACAAATACATATAAATACATCTATATCTACACATATATATATATATATGTAAACCCAAATTAAATGATGCAAAAGAATGAGATACCCAAAAAGAAAACATTAGTCATATGCTTTAATTAGACCCTAATTGGGGTGTAATGTGTTTGTTGTCCAATTCTAATGTAAGGAGATTAATATGTAGGAGTGATTTTTAATGGGCACCAAAATGATTTTATAAGATGCTAACCTGAATTAGACCCATTGACTTTTGACCAGATTTGAATAATAAAATAGATCTAATTGCATGTTAATAGTGACACAATTATCACTGTTTTATGTTTTGCAATGTTTATCAGTGATTTTTTTTGTAATTATATATGTGTTTTGCAATTTTTATACATTGTTTTTCTGACACTTGATCACTTACAATGTATAGGATCATTGACAATCATGGCACCAAGGCAGAAGAGGAAAAGATCAGGTGGGAGGCGCTTGAATAGAGTACCTCGTGGAGTGACATTCAATGTTCCAGATGTTGATGAAGATCCAGCAGTGAACATGGACAAGGAAGTTATTTCTAAAAATCCAGAACAAACCAATGAAAATGATGGTTTTGAACCTGCTATTCATAAGACTGACATAGAAATGGAACCGCCATTTGTTGACCATGTGACAACCCCAAATATGTGCATGAAAACTTGGTCTATGCATGACATGGAAAAATCCATTGCAGATGTTGAGGACAATCAAATGTCAATCAGAGGTTCAACGATCAAATGGGGAATCTCACCTAGCAGTTTGTGGGCATGGCTCAATGGTGTGACATCCACAAAAAGGAGGGGGCCACGAAAAGTCCTAATTGATGAAGAAGTTGAAATTATACAATGGTGTAAAGATATGGTTGGTATTGGCCATGGTCTTCAAGTTTCACAACATAAGTCAATGATGGCCCACATGGTTGGAGTGAGGGCTAACCCATTCACAAATGGGATACTAGGGAGGTCATGGTGGGTTGGATTTCGTGAAAGGCATCCTAATCTGGAAATTCAAACACCCGAAGGAGTGGACACAGATCGAGCTATAATGTTGCGCCCTGAAATAGTTTCTTCATTTTATGATAACTTGGAGGAGTTGTACAACAAACATAGTTATGGGCCCAACAAAATATGGAACTGCGATGAAACAGGTGTGTAGGCTGGCAAAAAATATGTAATGAGAGTTATTGCAAAAATAGGGATGAAATGTGTTCCACAATTAATTGCTAAAAGTATAGAATGGATCATTGTTCTAGCTTGTGTTAGTGCAGCAGGTCGGGCTATACCTGGTTACTATTTGTTCAAGTACAAAAGGAACATTAGAAACTATATTGTTAACTATGAGCCAAGGGCATGCATGGAAATCGAAGATCATGCTTGAATGACCAAAGAATTATTTGTGGAATGGTTAAAACACTTCGCAAAAAATTTCCCAGGAGGTGTGTCACCAACCAACAGACAGCTTCTCATCTTTGACAGTCATGGCAGCCATGTGGCATTCAAAATGGTCAAAGAAGCAAAGACTATGGGAATAGATTTTCTCACACTTCCAACACATTGCAGCCACAAATTGCAGCCCCTTGGTGTTAGTGTGTTCTCACCATTTAAGAACTGTGGCATTCAAAATGGTCGAAGAAGCAAAGACTATGGGAATAGATTTTCTCACACTTCTAGCACATTACAGCCAAAAATTGCAGCCCCTTGGTGTTAGTGTGTACTCACCATTTAAGAACTACTTCAAATAGCAAAGGAGTATATGGCTCTCTAAAAATCCTCAACTTGACATTGGAAGGGAAGAGTTGGCAACACTTGCTAGCAAAGCTTTTGCACAAGCTTTGAATCCTAATAAAATTGCAAGTGGTTTTAGAAGAACAAGAATTTGGCCATTAGATTGGCATGCACTTGACTTGGATATGGGGCCAATCTTTCATGGTTGAAGAGGAAGGAACAACATTGGGAGTAGAAATAAAGGGTGATACAACTGATGATGAGGCACATTTCATGGTAGCACAGACTTGTTTGAGGATAGTAGGTTGGAATGAGGAAAAAATTGGACAGTTTGTGAAAACCTTTTTTGCAAGAATTCCCCCGAATCTAGCAAACGAAGAAGGATATTGTCCAAAAAACATTGAGGTAGCAGAAATTCAACAAGAACCAGCAGTTTGATCATGTAATCAGATAGCTGAAAATGATGAGAGTCTCAATTTTCCATCTGAATTTCAAGATGCAACTTTGAACCTAGGGGTGCATCTCAATTTCAGTCAAGTGGATGAAGGGTTGTCCATGCCATCACCACCAAATGTTGATCCTGAAGATGTCATCCATTACTTCACAACTAGGAGAAATTGGGAGGCTGAAAATTATGAAGAGGATGGAGTCGATGGTAATGATTCAAGTGATGAAGAGGCTGACTATGCGCCATGCACACAAGTCAATGATCAACAACTAGCAGACAAGAGAAGCACTTTTTTGCAACTCCCAATGCAACCAGTGCACTAATCTAGTAAAAGGTCACAATGGGGTCCTACGCCTTAGTAGGAAGTCTCAAATTTTGACATCGGATGATTTTTTCAATTTGTTGAATGAACAAGAGACACAAAAGCAAAGAAATCAAGAATTGCAACAAAGGAAAAGGGAGAAAATGGCTGAAAATAAGGCAGAAAGAGAAGCATTCCTCGCACAAAGGGAGGCAAATAGATTGGAGCATGTTGCAAAAAAACAAAAAATTGTAGAGGAGAAGCTGAGGAAACAACATGAAAAGGAGCTTCAAAGGGAGCAAGAAAATATTGCTAGACAGTTGAAGGAAAACCAAAAGTAGGTAGAAGGAGTAGAAAGAAACAGAAGTAAGAGTACTCCTACAACTCCTCTTCCAAGTCAACATCCAGTTTTAAGGGACATGATTAACATTTTGTCTCTAGCCTTTGTAGATATTAGCAGCCTACAAAATGGGCCTTCTGAAGGTTGATCTCCACATTTAAAGCTCATTCCAGAGGAAAATCATGCATTGCTTGCTTGTATTGCAAGTGCCATACAGAATAATCCACAGTCCTTAACATCTTCTCTAGTTGATGCGGAGTTAGTTGACCCCCAAGGACACACCACTTCTTAATCAGATCTATGGATTTCTGATTAGGATTGTTTGTTGTCAAATTTTTTACCTTGAAGTGTGCTAGAGTTTTTTTCATAAAACTTAATGCTAGTCTATTGTATTGGACAACCAAAGGATACTAGTCTGTTGTATTGGATAGCCAAAGGATACTAGTGTCTAATTTTGTAGAACTAAATGGTAGTCTATTGTCAACTTATCTACTTCGATGTGTGCCAATGTGTTTTTTGTAAGACTGAAGACTCCTTGTCCTCACTCCAACTTTGTCTTAATCATGTTTATGCTATAATAAATTTGATTTCATCCTAAGCATGTTTTGGGAGCTGTCCAAATTAATGATCTATGCTTTTGTGATTTGAAATCAGTTTTATATTCATTGTATTCATCTATCATTTTGTTGGATATGTGTTTGTTGTATTCATCTAGCTAACATTGTTGAAAATTTAAATGTACATTAAGAAATGTATGTGATTAAAATCCAAAAAATTACATGTACATATATGTATATACACATACAACTATGTATATGCATACATATACATATATATATGTATACACAGCTAAGTATATGCATACATATATCTATACATCTATATGCAAAATATCCATAAATTAATTAATTTGAAATTATAATTTTTTGAACACATACACTTTGAAATCAATCTAATTGCAAATTGTAAATGTAAGTTTACAATGAATAGAAAAAATGAACATTATAAATGAACACAATGTCTATTGGGTCACAACCAAAGTAAAGTCTTGAAAGACTTTACCTAAAATGTAATCTTACAATTTGACATGCTCTTTACAACCTCCTAGCCATTTGGCATGCCTGCCACAACAAAAAAATATGATACAACAAACAAACATGGACAATAGTTATTGAAATAAATAAAAAGATATACTAGTTAGTCAAAAATATAGAACAATTTATTGAAACTTAGATCCATTTGAACAAAAAATCCTTAATTATTTGGTCTGTTGACAAACACAATTACCAAACTACCCACCATGAACATTGTTGCACCACCTCTCCTTGTTCTCTCATGCCTGCAAGAAAATATTTACAACTGAGGCTAGTAACATACAAACATCATATGACCTTTGAAATAATGCATGTACAACAACACATAATTAATCAAGTTCAACATATTAAAAGATCCATATGGAATAGATAAATATATGTAAAAACATATAAATGTTAATAGAATTGTATACCAAGATTTAATCAACTTATAATCATTGTTCCTCATCAAGCTTTGATATATGAGGAATGTGCAAAAGATGCCATTCAATGGTTTGTAGCATGGAGGATATTAGTAGAGGAGAATAATTGTAAATGTTGCTAGCTGTTGTCCCTCTTATTTAGAAATTTGAATCTGAAAATTGAATGCATTCAATTTTATTGTTGTGTTTCAAATATGAATTTATTATAGCATTTAAATTTGTAGCTGCCACTTACGTAGGTGGTGCAGGAGCACCTAGGAAACACTAGGCAATTAGGAAGTCTAGGATGCATTTTTGTTTTGATGTTTATCTTGAAGGTCATGTTGACCATTGAGTGGAGAAGATAGTTTAGGGATGTGTTTGATCTCTAGGTTAGAAGTTGAGGAAGGCTGGATGAGTTTAGAAACTCATTTTTCTTAGTTTACTAGAAATTGGCAAAAGTTGCTAAATGGTGCATTTTGGAACTTTTCCACTATGGAACTCACATGTCCGACCAAGGGAAGGCATAACTACTTTTTTTGACCTAAGAGCAGGGTTGGAAACATTCTTGTATTTGCTTTGAAGTCTGGGAATTGAAGAAAATAGTGTGTTTTAAGTGAATTTACTGATATTTGCTTCAAAGTAGAGCTTTAATGGATTGAACTTGTTATTGAGCTTAGTGTAGGATGTAATGTAGTAGTCTCTCAAGCATTGTGTGCCATTATTTAGCTTTCTTTATTCAATTTCATTCATTGTTTGTAAATAGTTTGCTTACACCCTGTTGTTGGTCTGAACCAGACAGTTTTGGAAAAAATGGAGATTTAGTTCACTTTTCCACCGTACAAATTGTATAGCCCTTTGGGAATAGTGAATAGACTCCATGTGTGTAAATATGGTAGGATTTAGGGTTTATGAGAGCTTAGGAGCTATTAGCAAAGCCTTTCCCTAGGTGAGCTAGGAAGAGTCTGGCTAGGGAAGACAAGAAGTGCAAAGCACATAACTTGCAGGGGTGACAAGTTCTTAGTAAATTTACTTTTGGAGAATGCAAGTGGTAGTCTTGCCAAGGTCTGGCGATTAGGAGGAAACTCGACTAACTCATTTGGTCGATGAAAGACTTGACAATTTGTAAGCGACTAGAAAATGGCTTAAAAACCCTAGTTTATGCCCATTTTCAAGTTGAGGCTTTGTACGGTAGATAAAGACCCAAGACCTCAAAAATATTTGAGAGGTGATCATTTGAACCAAGAACCTCAAATAAAGAATGAGGTTTTCTTTGGAAATTTTTGAGCAATAACCAGTTTTCTCAGAAAAGGAGACCTAATTGGGGCTCCTAGGGCTAGTAGCCTTCTAAGGCCTAAACGGGGGTTTGGTGAAAGTGAACAAGAAATGGAGCTAGGAGGACCCTCAGGAACCAAAATTGGATGAATTTCACTAAATAGAAACACCTCCACACCCCTGCAAATCAAAATTAAAGCTCTGGAGGTATTGTAGTCTTTAGTGTGGATTAAGGGCTAAGGAGAGAGTTGTAAGTTTGCACCAAGATTTGACTTGGTAGAAAGAATCTGTGATGGTAGTGGGGTTGGCAAGGAGAACTAGGGGAACCTAACCAAGAAGAAGGTCCTATAGGTTAAGGTGGTGAAGCAAGACACCAAGGAGGTCCTACAAGGAAGACCGAGAGCAAGAATCAGTGAGAGATTCCTCCAACCTCCCTATTAGATTGGTATCAAAGCAACTTAAAGATTTAGGATTGACTATTGTATGTCTGAGATTGAGTCTAGTGGTTCTACCATCATGGTGACAAATGCATAATTGGACAAGATGTTCGAAGGACAGGAGGAAGACAATAGGCTATTGAGGGAAAGAATAGAACAACTTGATCAAGAATTGAATGATGTGCAGTTCAATGGAAGGGTACTAAAGAAAGAAGAGGTTGCAGAGGAAGAAAAGATCCCTGAACCTGACCCTGTTTTGAAAGAAGAGCCTTTCTTGAAGGCATTGAAGGATTTGAGTGGAAAAGCACTTGAAGGCATACCACTGTTTAGTGGGAAAATGGAAGTTGATCTAGTCATGGATTGGATAGAGGGAATGGAAAACCATTTTGAATGTGATGGAGTCATTGAAGCACAGAAGGTGAAGGTGGAAAAATCAAGATTGATAGGTTCTGCCTTGACATGGTGGAAGTTCATTCATACAGAGAGGGAAAAGGAAGGAAAGAAGCCTATATCTACTTGGAAAGGTATGGTTGCAAAAGTGAGAGAAGCATACATGCCAAATGATTATGAAATATAGTTGCACGAGAAGAGACAGAGCTTGAGGCAAAGAGACCAAGATGTGAACACTTAGACTGAGGAGTTCCAAAAACTTTGTATGAGGTCTAATGTTTCAGAAGATGAAAGTCTCAAGGTGGCTAGGTATCTCAACGGTTTGAAGTGGAACATCCAAGAGGAGATGACTCTTCTAAGCCCTAAGATAGTACACCAATGTTACCAATTAGCTATAAAGATTGAGGAAAGAAGCACGAGGAAACAAGACCAAGCCTCTAAGAGTAGAGGCAAAGGTAGAGATCAAAGAGGACATAGAGGTGGATATCAAGGTAAAGGGACTAAACAAAGAAATCAAGGAGAGTCTAAACTCATAGAGCATGGAAGTGAGACAACTTCTAAAGGAGGCTATGGAAGAGGTAGATGACCTCAAGGAGGTTCAAATAGAGGAAGAGGAGTAGGAAAAAGTAACTCATACTTTGCTAGTATGAAGTGTTACAACTGTGGTCAAGTAGATCATCCAGCTTATAGGTGCTCGGAGAAAGCATCTTCATCAAATACTGAGAAGAGAGTGTCATA
Organism: Sequoia sempervirens; assembly: GCA_007258455.2. Taxonomy (NCBI): domain Eukaryota; kingdom Viridiplantae; phylum Streptophyta; class Pinopsida; order Cupressales; family Cupressaceae; genus Sequoia; species Sequoia sempervirens. The sequence goes on along the minus strand of VDFB02000017.1, from coordinate 4,784,577 downwards.
TGCACAAGAGGACACCATGAGTGTCAAGTCACTAGAGGTTAGTCACATTGAGTCAGAACTAGGAGAGAACTTGATGTTTAACAAGGTTCTAATTATACAACCAGTCAAAGAAGAACCAAAGCAAAGGAGAGCCTTATTTAGGGCAAGATGCAAAATACTTGTGAAGGTGTGTAAGGCTATAGTGGACTTAGTGTCTACTGATAACATAATCTCTTAGGAGGCAGTAAGGAAGTTGAAATTAGAGAAAATACCCCACACTAATCCCTACAAGGTGACATGGTTGAACAAAGGACAGAGTGTTCTTGTCAATGAGCAGACAACGGTGGAGTTCTCCATTGGAGGGTACAAGGATAAGTTGATTTGTGATGTGTTACCCATGGATGTATGCCATATTCTATTAGGTAGACCATGGAAGTATGATAGAGGTTCCATCTATGATGGAAAAGCCAATACTATCTCATTCAAGAAGGATGGAAAGACATTCAAGTTGCAGTCACTGTCATATGAGGAAGAAGGATAGTCAAAGACCCCTAGTTTCTTATTAAGAAGTGGTAAAGAGTTCATTAACAACCTACATCAAGGAGGTGAATGATATGTGGTCATGGTGCAACCCAAGGAAGAGTAAAAGACTGAGAAAATAGTCATACTTGGAGCAGTCCAAAAGTTGTTAGAACAGTTCAAAGACAGAGTGAGTGATGGAACACCAACAACCTTACCTTCAAAGAGAGCCATCAGTCATCAGATTAACTTCATACCAGGGGCATCATTACCAAACAAGGCAGCATACAATCTTACACTAGATCAGAACCTAGAAGTAGCTAGACAAGTGCAAGAGTTATTAGACCAAGGACTAATTAGGAAGAGCATCAGTCCATGTGCAGTACTAGTGGTCTTAGCAACCAAGAAAGGTGGTAAGTGGAGGCTATGCAATGATTCTAGAGCAATAAATAGAATCATAATCAGGTATAGGTTCCCTATTCCTAGGATTGAGGAATTGATGGATTGTCTTGGAGGAGCTCAGTATTTTACCAAGTTGGATCCCAAGAGTGGATACCATCAAATCAGAATCAAGGAAGGAGATGAGTGGAAGACAGCCTTTAAGACAAATGATGGGGTGTATGAATGGAGAGTTGTGCCATTTGGCCTATCTAATGCCACTAGCACATTCATGAGGCTCATGAATGAAGTGCTAAAGGATTTCACAGAGTTGTTTGTAGTGGTATACCTTGATGATATACTCATTTTTAGCAAGACATCAGAAGAACATTTAAAGCATGTGGAGTTGGTTCTCAAAAGATTGTAAGAAGAGAAGTTAGCCATCAACCTAGAGAAATGTGAGTTCTTCAAATAGGAGCTTGTGTATTTGGGGTTTGTAGTATCCCAAGGATCATTGAAGATGGATCCAAGCAAGGTGGAAGCTATCCTAAATTGGCCTACACCAATCACAGGGATAGAGGTAAGAAGTTTTCATGGATTGGCTCAATTTTATAGAAAATTCATAAGGAACTTTAGTGGCATATGTCCACCAGTCCTAGATACAATCAAAGGTGATTTAAATACTAAGTTTAAGTGGACTCAAGAAGCTGAGAAAGGTTTTGAGAAATTGAAACAAGAAGTGGCAACACAACCTATACTTTTGTTACCTAACTTTGACAAGTTGTTTACTGTGGAATGTGATGCCAGTGGAGTTGCAGAAGGAGGAGTGCTAAGACAAGAAGGCAGGCCTATAGCATTTTTTAGTGAAAATCTCAATGAAGCTAAGACAAAGTATTCTACCTATGACCTAGAGTTGTATGCTTTAGTTCAATCACTTAGGAAGTGGAGGCATTGCCTTCTACCCAAAGAGTTTGTCGTCTTTACTGACAATCAGGAAATTAGCTATCTCAACACCCAAGAGAAGTTGAGTAATAGGCATTTGAAATGGATGGAATACATCCAAGCTTTTACTTTCACCATCAAGCACAAGAAGGGACAGTTGAACAAGGTGGCAGATGCACTAAGTAGGAGATTGCTAATAGTGCAAGAGATACAGATCAAGAACATTGGGATAGAAACTTTCAAGGATCTCTATGGGTAAGATGAAGACTTCTCAGAGGCATACAAGGTATGTTCTAACTTTGAGAATCATTTTCATAGTAAATACTTAGAGTATACATTGCAAAGTGGATTTTTTTTCAAGGGGAATCAGTTATGTGTTCCAAGAGGATCAATGAGAGAGAATCTCATCCAAGAGAAGCACAATGGTAGTCTTAGTGGTCATTTTGGTATCAACAAGACAATGGAACTAGTGCAAAGGTTTTACTATTGGCCTAGGTTGCCAAGGGATGTCAAGAGGTATGTGGAGAAGTGTGTAGTTTTCATGAAAGCCAAAGGGGGAACTAGTAATGGAGGTTTGTATCAACCTCTACCCATTCCCAATAGACCATGGGAGTGTGTTAGCATGGATTTTGTTGTAGGACTCCCTAAGACTAAGACAGGGTTTGATATTGTCTATGTGCTAGTAGATAGATTTAGCAAGATGAGTCACTTTATCCCTTGCAAGACCACATATGATGCTAGCTATATTGCTCATCTTCTGTTCAAAGAGATTGTAAGGATCCATGGATTTCCATTGAGCATTGTATCAGACAGGGATGTGAAGTTCATGAGTCATTTTTGGAAGACTCTATGGAGTAGATTAGGTACCAACCTGTCTTTTGGATTAGCTTACCATCCTCAAACTGATGGGAAAATAGAGGTGGTTAATAGGGTGTTAGGTAACCTTCTAAGATACCTAACCAAAGAGTATGGATAGACATGGGACTTGGTCATAGCACAAGCTGAGTATGCATACAATGACAGTGTGAATAAGACTATAGGGAAGAGTCCTTTTGCAATAGTGTATGGGATGCACCCAAGAGGTGTGTGTGAGCTTAGAGACCTAGGAGCTATGGAGCATAGGAGTGGACATGTAGAGGATTTCTCTCAGACCATGAAGGAGATTCAGGAGCAGGTGAAGAAGACAATCATCGAGGCTACTCAAAAGTTGAAAGAGAAGGTGGATTTATCTAGAAAGGATCTACAATTTATAGTAGGAGACTATGTTATGGTCCACCTCAACAAGTTTAGGTTGCAGATGAAAAGAGTGGGACCATGCAAGGTATTAGCCAAATATGGAAAGAATTCCTACAAGGAGGAATTACCTGCAGATTTAGGCATATCTCCAGTGTTCAATGTAGCTGATCTAATTATATATAATGGAACAGTCAATGATATGGATCAGAACAACGGGGATATCTTTAATGATGTAAGCAACATAGCCTTACCTACCCAAGACAAGCTTCAGGCAGAAAGGATCTTGGAGTCAACGGTGAAGAAAACTAAAGGCATAAAGTGTATATGGAGCACCTGATGAAGTGGAAGGATAAGCCAAAGTTTGAGGTTACATGGGTAGATGAAGCTCAGTTTAAGAAGCAGGGCACACTGATCTCTCCTCACATTCCTTAGTGTTTGTGCAGAGAGGGGGAGAATGGTGCAAGAGCACCTAGGAAACACTAGGCAATTAGGAAGTCTAGGATGCATTTTTGTTTTGATGTTTATCTTGAAGGTCATGTTGACCATTGAGTGGAGAAGATAGTTTAGGGATGTTTTTGATCTCTAGGTCATAAGTTGAGGAAGGGTGGATGAGTTTAGAAACTCATTTTTCTTAGTTTACTAGAAATTGGAAAAAGTTGCAAAATGGTGCATTTTGCAACTTTGCCACTATGGAACTCACATGTCTGACCAAGGGGAGGCATAGCTACTTTTTTTTGACCTATTTAGGGTGTGCCTTGACCTAAGAGCAGGGTTGGAAACAGTCTTTTATTTGCTTTGAAGTTTGGGAATTGAAGAAAATAGTGTGTTTTAAGTGAATTTACTGATATTTGTTTCAAAGTAGAGCTTTAATGGATTGAACTTGTTACTAAGATTAGTGTAGGATGTAATGTAGTAGTTTCTCAAGCATTTTGTGCCATTATTTAGATTTCTTTATTCAATTTCATTCGTTGTTTGTAAATAGTTTGCTTGCACCCTATTGCTGGTCTGAACTAGACAGTTTTGGAAAAAATGGAGATTTAGTTCACTTTCCCACCATACAAATTGTACGGCCCTTTGGGAATAGTGACTAGACTCCATGTGTGTAAATATGGTAGGATTTCTGGTTTTTGAGAGCTAAGGAGTTGTTGGAAAAGTCTTTCCCAAGGTGAGCCAGGAAGAGTCCAGCTAGGGAAGACAAGTGCAAAGCAGATAACTTGCAAGGGTGACAAGTTCTTAGTAAATTTCCTTTTGGATAAGGTAGGTGGGAGTCTTTCCAAGGTTTTGTAATTAGGAGGAAACTCCACTAACTCATTTGGTCAGTGAAAGACTTGATAGTTTGGAAGCAACTAGAAAATGGCTTTAAAACCCTAGTTTATGCCCATTTTCAAGTTGAGGCTTTGCATGGTAGATAAAGACCCAAGACCTCAAAAATATTTGAGAGTTGATCATTTGAACCAAGAAATTCAAAGAAAGAATGAGGTCTTCTTTGGAAAGTTTTGAGCAATAACCAATTTTCTTAGAAAAGGAGACCAAATTGGGGCTCCTAAGGCTAGTAGCCTTCTAAGGCCTAAACGGGGGTTTGGTGAAAGCGACCAAGAAATGGAGCTAGGAGGACCCTCAAGAACCAAAATTGGATGAATTTCATTGAATAGAAACACCTCCACACCCCTACAAATCAAAATCCAAGCTTTGGAGGTATTGTAGTCTTTAGTGTGGATTAAGGGCTAAGGAGAGAGTTGTAAGTTTGCACCAAGATTTGACTTGGTAGAAAGAACTTGTGATGGTAGTGGGGTTGGAAAGGAGAACCAAGGGAACCTCACCAAGAATAAGGTCCTATAGGTCAAGGTGGTGAAGCAAGACACCAAGGAGGTCTTACAAGGAAGCCACAAAGTAGGAATCAGTGAGAGATTCCTCCAACCTTCCTTTCGGTAGGTTTTTAGAGATGATATGATTGAATTCAGTACTATATTTGGATTCGATGTTTATTGGGGAAGCCTTATATATTTTTGATTTTTTGTAGGTTTTCATGCATGCATAAAGTCATACAAACATAAGAATACATGCAAACATTCATATAAACATAAGCATACATGCATGTATTCATATAAACATATACATACATGTACATTGTAGAAAATCAATAATATACATTGCAAAGTAGAAAAAACACCTAGATGTGGCACTATTAACATTTAATTAAAACTATTTTATCATTCAAATCTGCTCAAAAGTCAATGGGTCTAATTCACGTTAGCACCTTATAAATCATTTTGGCGCCCATTAAAAATCACTCCTACATATTAATCTCCTTACTAAAGCACCAAACACCAAACACCAAACACATTACACCCCAATTGATCTTCATTTTGGGTCCAATTGATGCATATGACTATTTTTTTTTGTGGGTATCCCATTTTTTGCACTCATTTTATTGCGCACTCTCTTTGGAAGGTACATAAATACATACATACATATATACATACATACATACATACATACATACATACATATATATACATACATAGATATATATATATATATATATAAATAAATATATATATATATATATATATATATATATATATATATATATATATATATATATATATATATATATATGTATATGTATATGTATCTATGTATCTATGTATCTATGTGCATACATACATAGATACATACATACATATATACATATATATATATATATATATGTATGTATGTATGTATGTATGTATGTATGTATGTATGTGCATACATACATACATACATACATAAATAAATACAATGTGGGAAAAAGAAACCAACACCATGACCCAACAAAAGAAAACACATGGCGAAAAGGAGTGTAAGAGGAATGATTTATTTCATAAACAAGTCGTAATAATTTTTCAATCATCGAATAAACCCTTCATGGGTCGTGAAAGATGTAGAAGAAAATGATTAACCAGTACCATTGTTTGCATTTTGAAAGGATAGGCAAAGGACACAGACATATACATCCATTTTCTGAATGAACAAGAGACACCAAATGTAAAATGATAAAGATATGTATGCTAGCATGTTGTATGTGCAATGGAAAGTAGAAAAATATAAACAAATGCTAGAATATATAAAGTAAGAAGACACTACATAAATGAAAATAACTATAAATACCTACCTGAGACTTGGGATATTAGAGGAATGTGCAGAGGATGCTTGTCATTGCTTTGAATGCATACATACATACATACATAAATACAATGTGGGAAAAAGAAACCAGCACCATAACCCAACAAAAGAAAACAACACATGGAAAAAAGGAGTGTAAGAGGAATGATTGATTTCATAAACAAGTAGTAGTAATTTTTCAATCATCGAATAAACCCTTCATGGGTTGTGAAAGATGCAGTTCAAAAAATGATTAACCAGTACCATTGTTTGCATTTTGAAAGGATAGGCAAAGGATACACACATATACATCAATTTTTTGAATGAACAAGAGACATAGAATGTAAAATGACAAATATATGTATGCTATCCTGTTGAATGTGCAATGGAAAGTAGAAAAATATAAACAAAGGCTAGAATGTATAAAGTAAGAAGACACTGCATAAATGAAAAATAACTATAAGTACCTACCTGAGACTTGGGATATTAGAAGAATGTGTAGAGGATGCTTGTCGTTGCTTTCAATACATACATACATACATAATTACATATATATGTATGTATGTATATATACGTACATACATACATACATACATACATACATACTTGGGTTTTCATAAATGTGCACAAGAAATTAACCAACGGTTTCATAATAATAATTCCTCACTCGTAGGAATACAGAAGTGTGTTTTCAGATAGATGCAAAATATTCCAAGCAAGGGTTTCATGAGATTAATTCCTTAAGCACGCGAATTTGGAAAAAATCAAGAAAGGGTTTTCACAAATACATATTTATTTTAAATGGCTTTTCCAATTTATGCCCAAAGTGACATGGGTTTTATATAAAAAGGTTGAAGCAAACGAAAAAAATATTATTTTGTAGACGTGTTCAAACCCACAAAATTCCTGATCATTTCTAGAGACAAAATCATGAGACAATCGACTTTACTATGTCATATTTGGAAAAACAAAGGAAGGGTTTTCACAAAGATGGCCTATACTAACTGGGCTTGCCGATTTATGCCCATATTCACATGGGTTTTTTATAAAAGGTTGATGCAGAACAAAAACTCATTTTTTGCAGACATGTGGTAAAACCCATGAAATTCGTCATCATTTATGTAGACAAAATCATGATACAGTCAACTTTACCAGGTTGTGAGCACGTGGTAAAATGAGGAAAGGAAATCATTTAACCCCAAAAAAAACCCATGTGTAAAACGCCAACACCATGACCTGACAAAATAAAATAGCACATGGTGAAAAGGCGTGTAAGAGGAATGATTTATTTCATAGACAAGCAGTAATAATTTTTCAATCATCAAATAAACCCTTCACAGGTGATGAAAGATGTAGAGGAAAATGATTAACCACTACCATTATTTGCATATTCAAAGGAGAACGATGTTTGATGTTACCTGAAGCCATGCATACGAGTAGGAGCCATGGAGAACCATCACCATCCGCATTCGCTTCCATCGCCGGGAAGCTTCAAGATAGAGCACTCGGTAAAATGAATGAACAGGATGGGAAACTCAAAAAAAAAATAGTCATATGCATCAAGCAGACCCCAAATGAAGATTAATTGGGGTGTAATGTGTTTGGTGTCCGATGCTTTAGTAAGAAAATTAATATGTAGGAGTGATTTTTAATGGGCGCCAAAATGATTTTATAAGGTGCTAACGTGAATTAGACCCTTTGAATTTTGAGTGGATTTGAATGATAAAAGAGTTTAAATTAGATGTTAAAAGTGACACATTTAAGTTTTTTTTTAATAAAAAAATTGGTGGTTATAGTTAGCAGGTACTAGGATGTTAGGTGATGACAAGTGAATGACACCTCTAAAAGGTGTCTTTTTGACCTCCACACGCATATCAGATGCTACTACACTTTGCAAAATTGCCCAGAAGCCAAAACCTTAATTATAAGATCTTAACTCATGTGTGAAAAAAACCCATAAAAAAAATTCTGATTCAACATACGATTTGAATTCTATGTTTGCGCGAAGTTAGCCAGGGAGGATACTGGGTCTTCTCCCCTATTTGATAAAATTTTGGACAATATTGCCTTTAACACTGGAGCACCCTCCATGCAAGACAGTGCCTGCATTCATTGTTCAACACTGGTGTAGCATCCATGCAAGACACCACCTTCAGTCAATGCATTCCATGAGACCATATATTTGATTTTTTTATTTTCTTACATTGGTGATTGCTCAGCTTTCAGTATTAGTATGATTATCCTTTTGCTTATATGATTTATAACATGAATCCGATACACCATTTCAATTACTACAATATAGTGAGCTTGAGTTTAAATCTAGGTATGTATCTAATTCATATATTTATTTTCATTGTATATATACCAACTATGAAACCAGAATGAGACATCTATATTTTAACTAAAATATGCTTGTTCATCTATGCAAAATGTCATTTTTTTTCTTAAGGGACAACATGTTTAATTTACTAAAAATTGGTTGCTTATGTTTTAATACCTAGTTCACATACAACCCAAGGATTCACTTGGGACTAAACGTGTCTAGTTGTCATAGTTCAAATGGTAAGTTTCCATAGTGATTCAATTCTATAAAGGTCTTAAATAACACTAATGAACTTAGCTAATACTATCATTGGATGAGCTGCCTAAAGAGAAATATACATCCTTTCAATTTTAAATTGACCATCTCCTTGATTACAAACTCATAAGATAATTTTTTTCTTCATTCCACAAGATATTAAGCTTTCATTATTACACTAAAGCATAGAAACAAATGAGCATGCTACTGAACTAAAAATTCTCTTTCCATCATTTCAATTTACAAGAAAATACTAACTTTCAACAATGAATAACATGCTAATAGACAAAGCTTTCTCATTCTCCATCTTCTTTCAGATTACAACAATCACTACTTTTCCATATTACAACTCATTTTAAGAAATACAATGAATGGAATACAACTAAATAAGGCTAGCTTTCCATGTTACCGTAATGGCATCATGGAGCCTTGTGGGCTCTAGCCATACCCCCGAGCAAGTAATTCTCTTAGATCCCCAATGATAAAAGGAGCCCTTTCACATTTTTACAAGGGATAAGACTAACATTACACCAATTTCAGGTATCTAAGTTCTTTGCTTTCTATATTTCAACCATGATCCATACTATATGCTACCTTATTACAACAACAAACTGAGGTAAATGGGAATCTGAGGAACTTATCTCTTCTCTCTTAGATAGAGGGACTAAATTATTGCATCCATTCCTCCTCTTCAAGCCAAACCATATTTAGCACTATCTTTCCAAGAGGTGAGCTCCTTTCCTCTTCTAATTCTTTCTACCCTCTCCACTCAAGTTCTCTAAGAGGAGAAGTGGGTAACACCCACACATTCTTCTTCCTCAAAATATATAGGAGCCTCAAGTTCAACCCTACCCTTCTCTCTAAACTCGTCACTCCTCATTATGAGGACTTTCTAGGGGTCAAATCATGTCCTTGGGGGCCTTTTGCATGCCCACTTGACCCCTACCATTATGGTATAGACCCTAGGGAGTTTATTTTTGCATCCTAATCAAGGAAACTAACTAACAACCCTCTTTAAAGACCCACTTAAGGATCCATCCGAATTTCACACTTGGATAAGGGTCCCCAACTCCTAGCCCCACTTACATCCACATAGCACATAATCAATTATCCATTTAATATCAACCCTCACCACCTTAACTTACCGACATATTAACTTTACTCATTCTTACGCCCCAAAAAAAGAGGTCAAATTTGTGACCACAAGGAGATGTCTTTTTTATGTGCTCCCAAAGATCTTCCCTTCTCGTACTGACACTGTTACCTTCCTGCACATTACCAAAATGATCATAAGTAATGACTGTATATCACATAAATCTATTAGGTAAATATTCAAAACTTTACCTATATAATTATCCATTTAAATTTTCAATTTGTATTCCATAGCATACAAATGAAATGTACCTTCATGGTAGTGACAATAAAATATAATGTCAAAATGAAATACAAGAGTATTGAAAAAATATCACCTTATTTATCATCCTCAATATATCTAATCACCAATTAAAGAAAACACATATCTAATTAGAGTTGTATTAAGTACATACAAGGTAGGGTCTTACAATGATGTTCTAATTTTCAGTAAGACTAGAGAAGAAAATTTGTGTTGCATTAGACAAGTATTGTGGAAGTTGAGAGAAGAGAAGTTTATGATTAATGTCAAGAAGTGTAGCTTTATGAAGACAAAGTTTGTATATTTGTGTTTTATTATTTTTACTGAAGGATTTAAGATAGACCTTGAGAAGGTTAAAGAAATTGCTAATTTTCCTACACTGGTAAACATTGGAGAGGTGAGACCATTCCATGGATTAGCAAGTTTATATTACAATTTTATCAGAAGTTTTAGCAGCTTTTGTATCCCCATGACAAAAACAATGAGAGGAGATAAGATAGACTTTAATTTGACATCTGAAGCACAAAGAAGTTTTGAATTGTCAAGAAGCAAAGGTGATAGAGTAGCTAGTGTTAGCATTACCAAATTTTGGCAAAGTGTTTCAAGTTGATTGTGATGCAAGTGGAAATGCAATTGGAGTACTATTGAGTCAAGAAGGAAGGTCTATATCTTATTTAAGTGAGAATTTGAATGATGCTAGAAGAATATATTCATTTTAGGATTAGGAATTATGTGCCATAATTCAAGCCTTGAAGAAGTGGAGACATTAAATTTGTTTCCTAAGGAATTTGTGTTGTATACAGATCATCAAGCTTTACAATATTTGAATAGTCAAGTGAAGTTGAATTAGAGACATGAGATGGGCTGAGTTCTTGTAGAGCTATACATTTGTGTTGAAGTATAGGAGTGGCAAGTTAAAATAAAGTTGCAAACACATTAAGTAGGAGAAGGAATTTTCTAATAGAAATGAGGATATAAGTATTGGGATTTGAGGAATTTAAGCATATGCATGATGATGATGTAGATTTTGGTGAAGCTTGGAAAGCAAGGAAGGATCCAATAGTGACAAACTAGAGTCAATGGTTGGATTATTTCATTAAAGAAGATATGTTACTCAAAGGAAATTAGTTGTGTATTTTGACGAGTTCAATGAGGGAGAGTTTGTTCAAAGAAAAATGTAGTGGAGGATGAGAAGAACATTTTGGAGTGGATAAGATAGCAGCTTTGGTAAATGAATATCATTTTTAGTCGCATATATATAAGGACGTTTGCAAGTTTGTTCAAAGTTGCAGATTTTTTCATGTTGCAAAAGGGAGTAGTTAGAATACTATTTATATAAGACTTTGACAATACCAAAGATACCTTGGGAAGATATAAGCATGGATATCATATTGGGATTTCCAAGAACATAGAGAGGATATGATTCTATAATGGTAATAGTGGACAATTTTTCTAAAATGGAATATTTCATTCCTTGTAAGAATACTAATGATGTTGTGCATGTTGACTTATTTTTCAATGATATTGTGAGATAGCATGGATTACCTAAGAGTATAGTTTCAAACAGAGACACCAAGTTCATTGGATACTTTTGGAGGATATTATGGAAGAAGATGAAGACTAACCTAAATTTCAATTCAAAATACCACCCATAGATAGATGGAGAAACAAAGATATTAAATAGAAGTTTGGGTAGCCTATTGAGATGTTTGGATGGATATAAGGTCAGAAATTCAGATATAGCTCTACTATAAGTAGAATTCGCATATAATAATTTAGTTAACTAAAGTACAAAAAAGCCACCATTTGAGATAGTTATGAGTACATCCCAGAGGAGTTGAAGAGCTAAGGTACATCAGTATGGATAATAAGAGGAGTGTAGAGGTAGAAGAGTTTGCAAATTTCATGGAGACATTGCATAATCAGGACCAAAAGTAATTGGAGGATATGAACAATACGTATAAGAAGAAGGTAGATGAGCATCGAAGACATAAGGAATTTTTTTATTGGAGATGAAGTGATGGCATATTTGAGGAAGGAGATATTCCATGTTGGAACATATAATAAGTTGAAGATGAGGAAGTTTGGACCGTGTAAGATTCTAAGGAAGTTTGATTCAGGAAATGCATATGAAATACAATTACCGAAGACATTGGGTATATCACCTATTTTAAATGTTGTAGGAATCTATGAATATCATGAAGGATAGTTGAGTAGTAGTAACAATGAAGTGGATTTGAAGGATTAGTTAACACATCAAGTACCAAAGGAGATTGAGCAGATTTTGGATACCAAAACAAAAATGAGCACTAGGAACAAATAGTACAAAGAATACCTTATGAAGTGGAAAGGTAGACCAGTGGAGGATTCATCATGGATTTCTCATGATGAAGTGGACCATTTTTGTTTTCCTTTTAGCCTTGGAAAGTGAGGGACTCACTTTTCTTCCAACCCTAGGTTTCTGATGCAGGAGCATCCTTGGTTATAAAGCAATCATGTATCAACCAAAAACATTTATTTTCTTGCATTTCACTCAGTAGCAGTTTCATTATTTCATTTTTCATTTCACTGCATTATTTTTTCTTAGCTTGTGGAGCAATATATAGCATCTACATATCAAAATATATCACATGTACTCATATTTCACCTCATTTCCATTTTTGTACTAAAAGTTATCACTCTCAATTTCACTATATTTTACTGCTAGAGCATTTAGGGATGACCTGGACCATATTTCTCAGTGTGGACCTATTCCAAATTGGGTGGAGCCTAAAGGGACATCATACAAGAATCTTGGTTTAATTGGGACCTATCCTAGAGATTCACAAGTTATTTCATTTTTCAAGGAGTTATCTTTTCACATTTTGAAGCCGACATTTATAGGTGGTCGTTCATTGGGTTATGAGCCCTTGTGGATGACACTAACCTTTATTGGAGCTTGAGAATCATATTCATAATCATTTGTAATTATTTAGGATTCATTTAGATCAATTAGTTATTTTCATGAATAGATAGATATTTAGATTTCACATTAACCTTTTGAGGGACTTTAATAAGGCCTTTGGCTAGGTGTAATGTTGAATTCCCTTGTGATAGGCCTCTGAGCCTTGAATACTTTCCCTTGAGACATATGTTGCATGTAAAATTGCCAATTCAATGAAGAATCATTTTTGTAGATAATTTTTTGTGTTATTTCCACTCTATTGACTCTAAGATGCATAGTTTGGACTATTCTTTCTAAACCCTCCATCTGTGACTACACCACCTCTCCATAAAAATGTGGTTATTTTGGTCAGAGATCAACCCTAGTCACAAATGATTGATAATGAGGGCCTCACCTTTAGGTATTATCATTGCTTTACAACTAGTCACCTGGATTTGGCTTGCTCTCTTAAACGTTAGAAGGGTGCAAAAACTTGGTTGAAGGATGAAAATAATGATATCCTAGTTGTTTCATTTTATGATTTTCCTATGGTGGCTTCCCCCTAGATTTTGTGGAGCCTTCTACTCCTAGCTCAAATTTGGTTTGTCTTATTGTCCTTGGTGGTACTCCTGAGTATGCTCCTTTCGATATTTTGGTTGATTATACCTTTCCCTAGGTTTTGGTTTTGGTTAGCAAATTTTTATCTCATGGCATTCCTCTTGATCCCCCCTTGGGTACTCTTGGTCTCGCTATGGGTGAATCCCTTATTCTCCCTTGCAATGGGTTTCTAAATGATAGCATCACTTGGACTTTCATTGAAAGAAGCTATAAGGGTCCTTCCTCTACATCTTCTAGTTCTCTTTCTCATGTCTTAGTGGTTAAGTCCATTTGTACAAGGTTGCATCCCTATCCTATTGTTTCTTCTTGATTCCTAGATCAAATACAAAAAATAGTATTTGTTTATTTCCTTTTGTCTCACCTTTGGTGAGATTTATTCCATTTGTCTTAATGGTTGTCTTGTACTAGGTATGGTTCATTCCCTTTTTATCTTAATCAAAATATATGTAACCTATGTAACATATGGCATTGTATCACTAGAGTGCATTTGATTTTTATGGCATGGGTTCTCTTCTAGAAATTGGTTGTAAACCTACACTAATACTATTGGTCAATGTGTTTTATCTTCTTGGCCTCAGTCTAGCAATAAAAAAGCTATGATTCCATTATGTGACAAGTGTATTCATGTTATTAGAGGGTATTGCACTCTTGTAGTGCAAGTTTGAAAACATCATCTTGGATTTATTTTGCATTCATACACTTTGTTGCCTTGTGTCATCCATAAGGACTAGGTCCAAATGAATTTACATTTTCTTTGAGCATATAACTGATTAAAAGAAGGTTAGTGGAATCATGAAAGATGCCACAATTTAGTTTCAATGTTGCGTTTACTTGGAACATGGTTTCTATAAATTGAGCCTTATTCAAGCTATGCTCATGGTCTATTGTGACACATATCCTATGTTTAATTCCTAGTTTGTTCGTGTGGCTTTCTCCTCAATGTAGCCTTATGTTCTCTTATGAGGCTCATTTTAATTGACTCAAAATTACTTTCATAGGTGTCAAAATAATATTGTAGCACATTTCTCCTTCATAGTGAAAATTTGAGGATTTCCTTTTCAAATTATATTATGCTAGTATTTCACAATATGCCACCCATTGATCGTGGTTCATTCAAAAAATTATCAATGTCCCATATTCAAAGGGGTAATTGTTCCCAAGAGAATTTTTCACTTTACTCGTATGATAATCTATGGCTAGAACTAATAGTTTTTTGTCATTTATTCAAAAGTCTAAAATTAAAAAAAAAAAAAAAAATCATTATAAATCCTTTAGAAGAGAATTTGTGAAGTGGAGAAGAGTTATGGTGGCATTTATAAATATTTAATTTTAAGTTAGGGTATTTTGACACTATCAATGAGTATATTTGGTTTCTTCATTTTTTTTGTGGCAAAAGCATTCAAATTAAATTAATGTTTTGAATTACCTTGGGTTTTGCAGGTAATATAGATATTTGTATGTGTGCTTGAGAGCCCTAGTTGTTGATTATTGTTAGAAAACCATAAGATCATTCAAGGCACCTCTCAAAGTGGTAAAATAAAGTGAGGTCTAGAGAAATATTTTCTTTGCTAGCTTCTTGGTTCATCTAAAAGGGAAAGGCATTCCAAAGGTATCAAGATACTTTTAGCTAGAGTTTGTGATACAGATGAATATGCTAGATATACTATAATCGCTTCTCAAGGGTGGAATTTATTCAAATATTTCCATAGGCATAGTACCTCAAATAGGCCTATCTCAAATATAGTGACTTGTAACCTAGGGAAAATTGAGGTTCCTTTTTTTTTTTGTGGATTTGGCCAAAGATGCTTATTACAAATATGACTCATAGACTACAACTTTGTACAAATTTGATGGTGAGCCTTTGATGAATTTGAATAGATAATTATTTTGTATGGCATTCAAAATGATGAGAGAAATAGATAATTTAGGAGAGATATGCTCTACTATTGATTCAGTTGGTTGCTACACCAAAGGAATAGAGGTCTTGAGAAGAATAATGTGTCATTTTCTAGGGATGAAATAGATCTGTGTAATGTAGATATATATTTGATGACTATTTCATAAAACATACTATGATTTATGCCAAATATTGGAAACTAACTTCCAAACCCAAGTTACTTCTCACTTGATGATGATGGCTATTGATATTGAACATAGGGATGTGAAAGTAAATTTTGACTATACCAATATATTGGGGTGTGTGCAAGAAGTTGAGTCCACATTTTGGCCAAAAAGTGGAAGTGTTTCCCCTACTTTTTAGAATTTGACACATTTGACCTTAAAATTTGAAGCACTTAGAGGTGAAATCTTGAAAAAAGTCACTGATCATAATATGTAGTACTCAGAGTCTAGTTTCCAAATATGTACTTTATTTCAATACCCAGATGCTACAAATTCATTTTCAATAGGAATTTCTAAAAAACACTATTTAAAAGTCATTTTGTTTACCATACCATGCATGTGTATGTCATCCATATTTTGACCTAAATTATCATATTTTTCTAAATCCTTTAGGGAAAATATTTGTAACTCACTAAAGCACATTTTTGATAGTTTTTGTAATTTTTTATTGAATGTTTGTTTTGTTAATTTTTTACTAGCCATATTTGTCATTTTGAAAAATAGTTGTGTACGTCACGTATGACCTAAAATTATCATTTTTTGAATTTTTTTAAATTGAAAAGAATTGTCTAAATTACTTTTTCGTGCAATTCATTTTACAAAAAAAAATATTTTAATGAAAAGTTATTAAAATAGTAAAAAACCTTGATATTTCAAGTTTATTAACCAGTTTATCATAAATTAATTGAAAATTATAAAAAATAGTCCAATTGTAAAAAAAATTACATATTTAGAATCTACACAGTCACATCTATAATGGGTTTTAATTTCGTCAAAAAAATTTCCAAAAAAGGTCTTCACACATATGCCCAAAGTCACTATTTTCTTGTGACATTGTTAGGACCTTCAAATTGTAGGTCAAACTAGGTCCAAAGCTTAGGTTCGGGTCCCCAAGCCTTTCTTGAACTGAAAAACAAAGAAAAAATTTGACCAAAAAATCAAATTTTAAAAAATGGGATCCCGTTTCATAAAAAAATATTTTTTTATGAATTTAAAAAACAAAAGAAGTTCCTATGGTTGAATGGAATAGTTATTAGAGTTTATGGTATAAATGTAAAACGCTACATACTACCAAAATATGTCCAAGATAGAATTGCATTCATTGAAATCATGTGTAAATTAAATTATGTTAATAAGATCCATCTAATAACACACAATATGGGTTCCTTTTTCTAACCCTCTGTTGTATTCTCTAATATTTTAATTAATTCATAAGAGGGAATGGATCTATTGGAACAAACATTGCAAGCATGCAAGATGAAAGTGTACAAATGGATCAATTTTGACCTAAAGCACTTTATTGGTAAATTTAGGAGAGGGGTAGTGAAGTATCATTTCTACCATGAGTTTTAATGAGAAATAAGACCTTGCTATAATTTTTTCTTCTATGGATGAGGTCAAAGAAAGAAATAAAAAATAGCTTAAAATTTTTATATGGGAAATAAAAATAAGAGAAAATACCCTAGTTACAAGGGTTCTTGTAAGTTAAAGACCCCATAATTATAATACAAAATATGTTATATAATTTTGAGATATGTGGTTTTCAACAACTCATATTAGTTATGTATATGCAATTACAATTTCAACTAGTGGTGTTTGCACAACTATTGTAGATTCCTATGCAACAAGGTCAAGTGGACTTGGAGAAGATTTCCCCTCTACATAAGTTGTAGCTTGGTGATATTTTCATGCCTCCACAAGAAAGGATATTCTTTAATCTCACCAAAAGAGTACTAAGTTGGTTGATGGATCTATGAAGGTATTGGAAGAAGGAAATCTTGAAATTTCTATTGAGAATTCTTTACCTGGGGTTCAACAGTTGAAGTTATTGTTAGATTCCTTTAAGGGGCATTTTGCTAGTTTGGAAGAAAATATATTGAAGGAAATGGCAAAGAAATTCAATGATAAAAGGCTTTCTAATTTTTTCAAATAATCATAGTACAAGACATACCAAGTTGGAAGGTAAGTTGAAGGAAGTTTAAAGGTGTTTGGAAGAAGCTAAACAATTATTTCAACTTTGTTTGAAGTGGCCAGTTTCTTTAAGGAGAATTAAGGATTAGATGGAATTAATTGAGTCTCAAATTTCTTATACCTCAAGTGTTTATGATCCAGTGTATGATGGAGATGGAGCTACAAGAGTAGTTATTGAAAATCTACACAATCAAGTCTTTATTCTATAGGAACATAAATAGGAGATCGTAAAGTAGTACAATAAGCTTTTGACATGGTTAGTCTCAGACTTCATCTTTTATTGAAGTTTTAGCTGATGCTGAGAAGATTGTGCAAAAGATTCTAGTGCCTAGTTCTATGGAAGGAGATGACCTCCATGTTCATTTTGAATGTTAGTGCAATATGATTTCCTTTTCCAAGAAGGATTGGGAAGTTGCAAAGAATTTTTGTGAGGCACACCTTACAAAATTGAAGGTTTTTTATAAGGGTATTTTACCCTCATCTAGTTAAAGTATACATATTTTCTTTGTATATGCAATTTTCTAATTTCAATGTACATATATGGAGTTACTAAATGGTTTTTTGGTATATTTTTTCCATTTTGGTGACGGATAATATAGAAATTAGTAAAGAAAATAGGGGAAGCTATGGAGTAAAGAATACAAGTATCTTCTCGGTACCCTTTGTCATTGATGTCAAAGGGGGAGAGAAGTAGAGAAGTATGTTTTGGAGAAGTGTGTTTCCATTAATGACAGTGGGTGAGATTGTTGGTAGCATGAGAATGATGGTATATGGTGTTATCATTGATGGCAACCCATTGTAGAGAGTGATGGTGCATCTATATGTACATAGTCCAGAGATTTCTAGAGAAGACCAAGTGTTTTGGTGAAAATTTCCTATGTCTCAAATTGGAATAGTAAGTAACAAAGCAATAGTTTTTTGGTTCCCATTGCTCCACTTTGTAAAATCTTGTCATGTAGTTCTAATGTAATAATGGTATGTATTAAAGGTATCTATATCCATTTTTTTAGGGTTGCATGTCTTTTGCAGCTAAAGATATCGATGATAATGTATTAGGCTTAGTAGAAGCAAAGTTATAGGTGTGTAGTGTGTATTGGAATTCTTTGCATTCCACCATAGATGATTATTATGTTGTGCAGTTTTTAGAAAGTGTTTGAGGATGCCAAAAGTGTATGCACTCCAAGTGGCAAGTGATTTGGTGGTTTGTGTGTCAAGTTGTGGATGAATAGTTGATTCATTTAGCTATTGCTTAACCAATTTTGTTATTTGGTTTCAACCTAAGGGTTTTGCAGAGTTGGATTATGTATGGAGCAAATTCATAGGAGTGATTATAAGTCATGTTGACCTATTTTTGTGAACATGTTTTGGTTTCTTCCACAAGGTATGTAGGTTGGATTTTAAGCCGATAAGTTATGGTGTTACACATTTCATCTAATTGGGCTGACTTGGTTGATGATGCGTGTTTGAAAAATATATGCATATATATAGAAGGTCAATTTAGTGTTGTGATGATTATATGAGATTTGAATGAAGGTGTATTAGTCTAGAGATTATGTGTGATATGTTATGTAGAGTGCAGTGTGAAAGGTGATAGTGGTGAAGTATGAAGTGTGTAAAATCTATTTTCTAAGCTTAATCAGAACTGTATCTTCCACATGTTGCAAATTCATTGTTAGCAGTTCAAAAAGTAGTAGTGATCCACTCTTCTATTCTCTTTTCCATTATTGATAGTGAGTCCTTTGGGCAGTGAGCCATCGATAGTGAGCTTTTCTTTCTGGATATCAAACCTTTGGACAATGAGTCCTCCAATATATAATCCATTATAACTAGTTATGATATATTGTGAGCTAATCCTTACCATTTTTTTCCCTTTCAAGGGTTTTCCATTTAAAATCGGTGTTCTTGTGTTAAATATTGTGATGCATGCTTTAATTGTTCCTTTCCATTTCTACAAGTTTGATGTGATGCTTTAGATGCATTTTTAGGTTGATGAAGTTAAAGAATTTTAGTGAATACTGATTCACCTCCACCCCCCCTCAACATTTCAGGTGTTTAGATGTTTAGCAATGGGATCAACTAAGGAAGGAATTCTTGAAATCAAGAATAGGAGGTGAAACAACCAACTCAAAAACCATAGGTGGTGAATACTGGAGATGTAAAAGTTTCCCTTCCTCAATTAGCATAAAGGAAACAAAGAAGAGTTCAACTTTTGGTTCCTAGGATAAAATTAGATAAATTATTTGTAAATTATATTATCATTAATCATTTTTAATAAAGAGTAATAAAGATTAGATCTATAACCATATACTAGATCCATCCATTAAATAAAATTGAAAATTGTGGTGTTAATTCCTCTATCATATAAGTTATCTAAGATAATAAAAAATTTATTCACATACTCAAAATAATTCATCCAAGCATCAACAATGTTCCTCAATATTTGGTGAATCAATACCCAATGGCTACTATTTTTTAATTAAGTAATTTCATTATTTTATGTTTTTTGAAATATATTCTTATTTTATCATTTCCAATGTCACTAACTAATAATGGGGGCCAGCTATTTGTTGGTTAGGTTGTTTTTCTCGTGTATTTTGTTAGCTATTTTTGTTTATCTTTGATGTACTACTAAAGAAATGTTATTGTGTTGTTATGGTCTTGGTTTTGGTTTTCAGCCTTCAAACTTTTTGTAATTGGGCCAAATCCCTAGTTTTGTTGCTTTATCGATCAAAAACATCTATGAAATAGAATAACTTTTGAAAATTTATAATATTTACTAACTAGTTGTATATTTATGTAAAAGACATTTTATTCTCCCTCTTAAGGTAGTAGAGGGTTGTCTGTTCTCCTTTCCAATATATAAGAAAAATATGCAATATAAATTTGAATAGAAATAGTGTAGAATAAGTTAAAGAAAATATTCTTAGATAATTAAGGTGGATTATGAAATTTTATTTCTGATTGAGTGTGAATAGTTAGACTTTACATAAGTGCATAGCCAAAATGTTTTCACTAGTTACATGGAGATGGATTTCTAGGTCAATTGAGTTACCACAAAGCTTGTTATTTTTGTAACATGTGACATGTGACCCTATTTTCCTTATTAAATAGTGTATGATATTTGTGTAACTCATTTTGGAATCCCTTCATGTCTAAAAATGCCACTAACATTGTAGCAATATCAATAGAATCTCAACCACTAACCATTTTATAGAACATTGCACCCTCTAGATTACCCATCTAAATATCAGTAGAGTAAAGAAATGGAGTTGAGAAAGATAGTGCTTCATAATTTAACTATGTATTTAGAGTAAATAAATGGAGTTGATCTAAAGAGATCTACTTTTGTAATAGTTAAAATATCATATCGGTTTGAGATCTACTTTAGATTATCCAGATAAAAATCTTTTTAAGAGGTAACTATCTATGTTCTATATAGAAATTTTGAATAATACTTTCCTGGTAGGAAAGTACTTCACATCTTTAGGATCTGATGCTACACCGCTGCTGAATAGCCTAGTAAATCAACTCTATTACATAAATTGATTCCTTATTTTTGCCCATAAGCAGATTTGATCGTATCAGCCCGAACTTTCAATAATTGATCTTTATGGTGCTTTCTCTATCAATTGAATTGATTTTTTTATCCATGGACTATCCAGGCATTTACCCATTCATATTTGGGCTCCTATGAGGGATATTCTTTTGACTACAGCTGATAAAAAACCGTTGTTTTGGACGGTGCATATGTAGAAAGCCTCTTTTTTTTTTTTCTTTTCCGTAGTTTTAAACGAATTCATTCTATAGTACAGATAGCCGCACGTAATGACAGATCAAGGCCGTATTATTAAGAGCTTGTGGTAAAGACGGGTTTCGTTCTAATGCCTGGAAATAATATTCCAAAGCCTTAGTATGTTCCCCATTACTCGTGTGGATAAGACCTATATTATACAGTATATAACTTCGGTCATAGGGGTCAATTTCCGGTCGCATGGCTTCATAATAATTTTGTAAAGCTTCCGCGTATTCCCCTTCGGATTGAGCTGACATTCGTTACGGTCGTTCATTCAATTGAAATGATCTCCGCTTCAAAACCGTACATGAGAATTTCACCTCATACGGCTCCTCCTTTTTTTACAGAATAAGGGGAATAATCCCTTTAATTGACAAAAAAAAGGATTTTCCTATATTAATGAATTAACAGGAACTAGTGTATTTCCGATGAATCTCTAGCCATCCTTCTTGCAAAGATTTTTTTCTAAATACTAAGTATTTTAACTTAGCACTACAAACATAACCTCTAACAATTTCTTTGTTCTTAACGCACTGTATTTTACAGGGATTATTCACTTCAACAGTCTCCGATGGTTCTAGCGGTATCCGAAGTACAAACGAGATGGATGTTTGTTGCCTCAACCATTCTAACTAGACCTTCATAAAAAGGTCATGTGTATTATAACGAAGCATTTGTGTTGTCGATTTTAACGCGTAGTGCTTTTTCCCCTATGCGTACCTATCATATAGGTTTGGCCATTAACATCTATGTAATAGGTATAACCTTTCGCTTGATACTAGAATCTCAGAAGATCAAAGCATCTAAGGCTGCATAAATCGGGGATACACGACAGAAAGAATTGTTCTATTTCTAAAACTCACCTTCACTAAGCGTAAGTTTTCTTTAACTTAACTTAATAAATATCCCGCCATTCCACGATAACGAGAAAAAGCAGAAAGAAAAAAATATCAAATCACACCATCTCTGTAATAGGTAAATGCCTTTTTTTCCCCTGAAGCCATTGGGATTATTTGCAATAATATATCCGCTACAATTGTGAAAGTCTTGTCGATAAAATTGTCATTTCTCTGAGATCTAGGCATAGTCAATTATAAATTTGATAATTTTTTTCATTCCCCCTACGGAAATGATTCCATGAACAAAATGATTTTCCAATGCACAATAGCATAATAAATGGATTTCCTTACGATCGTAAATGAAATATGTGAACATTCCAATTTTCTCTGAATAAAGAGAAATTGGAAATATTTGAAATAAATCTTCATTCAATTTATTGATGAACTAATAAAAAAAATTGTCTAAAATGTTTCTCTATATTCTGCGAACTCAATAAGTCTCGCACTCGTATGCTCGTGATCCCAACGAGCAAACGAGTAAGTGAAAAGATCATTGCATGCATAATGAGAACGAAATGATTGTGCGTGCATACCCATTATAACACATATAATATATTGAGTATATAAAAATATAGTCATTATGAATTAATTTGTACCATTAATTCTTACCGAAGAATTATTCATAATATATATATATATATGATCATTATGGATCAGTAGATCCGGCTCAATTTCACAATTGGATCGTGCAATATAAACCCGAATAAGATAAAATAAAATCATCGGATCAGATTGATAAAAAGAAAAATCTCTTGAAATAAGAAGAAAAGAAGAAGTATGGTAAAATACTCTTTTGTCTTTATGCCAGATTTCCAAAATACTTTACTTATGCAAAAGGAAGTAAGTCTTTTCATTTTTTCGATTCAAATGAAGAGATCGCGTAGGAAAGATGGCTGAGCGGTTCAAGGCGTAGCATTGGAACTGCTATGTAGGCTTCTGTTTACCGAGGGTTCGAATCCCTCTCTTTCCGTATATTCGTCTTATTCTTTTTTGCATCGTTTTCTCATGGATCTAAACCCACTAGGATGATTTTATCCTCCCACAATCTCCTTCTATTCCGAATGAATATCGGTATGGCAAAGGAAAATAATAGTTGAAAAAAAAAGAAATTATCAATCAATGTGTTATTGACAATAACATTGTTATGTAACATACAGAGGGACAGATGTGGAGAAATCCTTTAGTTTCATTCTCCATTTAAACTCGACGGGAATAGTATTCTACGACCAATAATTCATTAATCTTCAAACCGATCCGGCTATTATCTATTATTTTGTGAACTAATCCACTATATTGTGATTTTTTTTTTATAAGCTTTAAATGGGGTGGCACCCTCATTTTATCCTTCTTGAAATTATCTATATTTTTATTAATTATATTTCTCAATCTTTGTTTATCTTTTATAGAGATAAAATCTTGGGGTTTGCAACGATAACTTGGTATATCTACTATACGATCATTGACCAGGATATGCCTATGGTTGACTAATTGTCTGGCTTCAGGAATGCTAAGCGCCATACCCAATCGAAAAAGGATATTATCCAAACGCATTTCAAGTAATTGCAATAGAACCTGACCCGTTGATCCCTTGGCTCTTTTAGCAATACGAACATATTGAAGTAATTGGCGCTCTGCAAGTCCGTAATGAAAACGTAATCTTTGTTTTTCTTTTAGACGGACAGGATATTTAGAAGGTTTAGGAGGTTTAGAATGTTTTTTTTTACTAGGCTGTTCACTTCTGTTGGGTGTTTTCTTACTTAGTCCTGGTAAAATTTTGAGACGATTTATTATTTTTAAACGAGGTCCGCGATAACGGGACATAAAAAACTCCTTATTTCAAGAAATGAACAAATAATGTTGGAAAGAGGAATAATATAAACAGTACGAATATTGGAATGATTTTCTCTAGAAATAGAGAAACAAATTATTTTCAATTTTGTTTAGATCGTCGAGAGAAAAAAAGAAATGTTTCAATCATTCATTTCGTTTCTAGTTGAAACGGATCATGCCACGACAGACCCGGCGGACCGACGATCAGAAAAGGAAGAGTCTTTTCCCTATTTCATAGATTTTAACAATCTATGGTTGATAATGGAAGAAATGAAACGAATAAAAACGAGCCAGCTATCGGGATCGAACCGATGACCATCGCATTACAAGTGCGACGCTCTAACCTCTGAGCTAAGCAGGCTCATATGCATGCAGTATGCAATCGTATACTTATTGACGTGAAATTAAAAGATCTCTTCGAAATCGCTAGAATTATAGCGAATCGAATTATAATATGCAATTCAGATTACAATAAAACATTGCTTCAATTTCTATTAATTGATTAAAATAAAACAACACCAATGGGGTGTGGCCAAGCGGTAAGGCAGCAGGTTTTGGTCCTGTTATTGCGAAGGTTCGAATCCTTCCGTCCCAGGTGGAACAGTATTATTTCGAAAAATCGGAAAAAAAATAAGAAGAAAAAAATTCTTTTTGATTTCTCATCCTTTCGTAGACTATACTTATAGAACGGAAATATGATTTCAATAAGATCTAAATAGAGAAAGGGATATTTTTGTGGTGTAGGATGGGAATACAGATCAAATTAAGATAGAGATAAAGTCTAATTTATGAAATTAGCCTATTGGATGTATGCTGGTCCTGCTCATATTGGAACCCTACGAGTAGCTAGTTCTTTCAAAAATGTGCATGCCATTATGCACGCTCCTCTAGGAGATGATTATTTTAATGTAATGCGTTCTATGTTAGAACGCGAAAGAGATTTTACTGCTGCAACTGCTAGCATAGTAGATCGTCACGTACTAGCACGTGGATCTCAAGAAAGAGTTGTGGATAATATTCTCCGGAAAGATAAGGAGGAACATCCTGATCTTATCATATTGACACCTACATGTACCTCTAGTGTTTTGCAAGAAGATTTGCAGAACTTTGTGAATAGAGCATCCATAATTTCTGATTCCGACGTCATTTTTGCAGATGTTGATCATTATCAAGTAAATGAAATTCAGGCAGCGGATAGAACTTTAGAACAGGTTGTTTGATATTATTTAGATAGATGTCATAGACAAGAAAAATGGGATCAATTTCTAACCGATGCGCCTTCTGTCAATATAATTGGAATTTTTACATTGGGTTTTCATAATCAACACGATTGTCGTGAGTTAAGACGTTTATTACGAGATCTGGACATCGAAATTAATCAAATAATTCCTGAAGGAGGATCTGTAGAAGATCTTCAAAATTTACCAAAAGCTTGGTTCAATTTAATTCCTTATTGTGAAGTGGGTTTAATGACAGCGATGTATTTAAATAAAGAATATGGGATGTCTTACATATCTACAGCCCCCATGGGAGCTGTAGATATGGCGGAGTGGATCCGCCAGATTCAAAAAAATGTGAATACCTTGGCTCTTAGTTTATCGGGTAAAAGAGTGGATTATGAACCTTATATCGACGGACAAACTCGATTTGTTTCCCAAGCTGCTTGGTTTTCAAGATCTATTGATTGTCAGAATTTAACGGGCAAAGAAACAGTCGTTTTTGGTGATACAACTCATGCTGCTTCAATAACTAAAATACTTGTTCGAGAGATGGGGATTCGTGTGAGTTGTGCAGGTACTTATTGTAAACACGATGCGGAATGGTTCAAAGAGCAAATCCAAGGTTTCTGCGATGAAATACTTATCACAGATGATCATGCTGAGGTAGGAGATATGATCGCTCACATGGAACCATCTGCAATATTTGGTACTCAAATGGAACGTCATATTGGTAAACGTCTTGATATTCCTTGTGGAGTTA
>VDFB02000017.1:4696656-4758170 GCA_007258455.2 Sequoia sempervirens | reverse complement strand
TTTCAGCTGTACATTTTGATTTGATATCAAACTAATGCCCTGACTAACGGAGTTGACACCCTGTAAGGATATTTACAAACACTCTAACAATAGATGGGTAGCTAATAAATTGTAATCTAGTCTCCAACAACTGGGTAGATACCAAACTTATGATGTGTTGCATTTAAGACGGTATGGTTCACTACATTGCATCAAGTGCCAAGACCTACTTGTTAGGGTCTGATACCAATGCCAAAATAATGACAAACTATTATTAATGACACTATCTCACGCCAAAAATTTCCTCATTTCGTCTACCCCCAGCCATACGTCACAATTAATTCATTCGTCTCACCATTCTACTAGACTTATAACCATGGTATTACCATTGGCATTTTCTCTCAAAAATGCAAAAGAGGTTATTTGATAAAATTTTGGACCATATTGCCTTCAACACCGGAGCAGCCTCCATGCAAGACAGTACCTGCAATCATTGTTCAACACTGGTGTAGCATCCATGCAAGACGTCGCCTACAGTCATTGTGTTCCATAAGACCACATGTTTGATTTATTTATTTTCTTGCATTGTTGATTGCTCGACTTTCAGTATTAGTATGATTATCCTTTTGCTTATATGATTTATAACATGAATCTGATACACCATTACTATTACTACAATATAGTGAGCTTGAGTTTAAATCTAGGTATGTATCTATTCGTATATGTATTTTCATTGTATATATATACTGACTATAAAACTAGAATGAGACATCTATATTTTAATCCATCCAAATAACAACTAAAATATGTTTGTTCATCTATGCAAAATGTTAGTTTTCTTTAGGGACAACATGTTTAATTCGCTAAAATTTGGTTGCTTATGTTTTAATACCTAGTTCACATACAACCCAAGGATTCACTTGGGACTAAACGTGTCTAGTTGTCATAGTTCAAATGGTAAGTTTCCATAGTGATTCAATTCTATAAAGGTCTTAAATAACACTAATGAACTTAGCTAATACTATCATTGGATGAGCTGCCTAAAGAGAAATATACATCCTTTCAATTTTAAATTGACCATCTCCTTGATTACAAACTCATAAGATAATTTTTTTCTTCATTCCACAAGATATTAAGCTTTCATTATTACACTAAAGCATAGAAACAAATGAGCATGCTACTGAACTAAAAATTCTCTTTCCATCATTTCAATTTACAAGAAAATACTAACTTTCAACAATGAATAACATGCTAATAGACAAAGCTTTCTCATTCTCCATCTTCTTTCAGATTACAACAATCACTACTTTTCCATATTACAACTCATTTTAAGAAATACAATGAATGGAATACAACTAAATAAGGCTAGCTTTCCATGTTACCGTAATGGCATCATGGAGCCTTGTGGGCTCTAGCCATACCCCCGAGCAAGTAATTCTCTTAGATCCCCAATGATAAAAGGAGCCCTTTCACATTTTTACAAGGGATAAGACTAACATTACACCAATTTCAGGTATCTAAGTTCTTTGCTTTCTATATTTCAACCATGATCCATACTATATGCTACCTTATTACAACAACAAACTGAGGTAAATGGGAATCTGAGGAACTTATCTCTTCTCTCTTAGATAGAGGGACTAAATTATTGCATCCATTCCTCCTCTTCAAGCCAAACCATATTTAGCACTATCTTTCCAAGAGGTGAGCTCCTTTCCTCTTCTAATTCTTTCTACCCTCTCCACTCAAGTTCTCTAAGAGGAGAAGTGGGTAACACCCACACATTCTTCTTCCTCAAAATATATAGGAGCCTCAAGTTCAACCCTACCCTTCTCTCTAAACTCGTCACTCCTCATTATGAGGACTTTCTAGGGGTCAAATCATGTCCTTGGGGGCCTTTTGCATGCCCACTTGACCCCTACCATTATGGTATAGACCCTAGGGAGTTTATTTTTGCATCCTAATCAAGGAAACTAACTAACAACCCTCTTTAAAGACCCACTTAAGGATCCATCCGAATTTCACACTTGGATAAGGGTCCCCAACTCCTAGCCCCACTTACATCCACATAGCACATAATCAATTATCCATTTAATATCAACCCTCACCACCTTAACTTACCGACATATTAACTTTACTCATTCTTACGCCCCAAAAAAAGAGGTCAAATTTGTGACCACAAGGAGATGTCTTTTTTATGTGCTCCCAAAGATCTTCCCTTCTCGTACTGACACTGTTACCTTCCTGCACATTACCAAAATGATCATAAGTAATGACTGTATATCACATAAATCTATTAGGTAAATATTCAAAACTTTACCTATATAATTATCCATTTAAATTTTCAATTTGTATTCCATAGCATACAAATGAAATGTACCTTCATGGTAGTGACAATAAAATATAATGTCAAAATGAAATACAAGAGTATTGAAAAAATATCACCTTATTTATCATCCTCAATATATCTAATCACCAATTAAAGAAAACACATATCTAATTAGAGTTGTATTAAGTACATACAAGGTAGGGTCTTACAATGATGTTCTAATTTTCAGTAAGACTAGAGAAGAAAATTTGTGTTGCATTAGACAAGTATTGTGGAAGTTGAGAGAAGAGAAGTTTATGATTAATGTCAAGAAGTGTAGCTTTATGAAGACAAAGTTTGTATATTTGTGTTTTATTATTTTTACTGAAGGATTTAAGATAGACCTTGAGAAGGTTAAAGAAATTGCTAATTTTCCTACACTGGTAAACATTGGAGAGGTGAGACCATTCCATGGATTAGCAAGTTTATATTACAATTTTATCAGAAGTTTTAGCAGCTTTTGTATCCCCATGACAAAAACAATGAGAGGAGATAAGATAGACTTTAATTTGACATCTGAAGCACAAAGAAGTTTTGAATTGTCAAGAAGCAAAGGTGATAGAGTAGCTAGTGTTAGCATTACCAAATTTTGGCAAAGTGTTTCAAGTTGATTGTGATGCAAGTGGAAATGCAATTGGAGTACTATTGAGTCAAGAAGGAAGGTCTATATCTTATTTAAGTGAGAATTTGAATGATGCTAGAAGAATATATTCATTTTAGGATTAGGAATTATGTGCCATAATTCAAGCCTTGAAGAAGTGGAGACATTAAATTTGTTTCCTAAGGAATTTGTGTTGTATACAGATCATCAAGCTTTACAATATTTGAATAGTCAAGTGAAGTTGAATTAGAGACATGAGATGGGCTGAGTTCTTGTAGAGCTATACATTTGTGTTGAAGTATAGGAGTGGCAAGTTAAAATAAAGTTGCAAACACATTAAGTAGGAGAAGGAATTTTCTAATAGAAATGAGGATATAAGTATTGGGATTTGAGGAATTTAAGCATATGCATGATGATGATGTAGATTTTGGTGAAGCTTGGAAAGCAAGGAAGGATCCAATAGTGACAAACTAGAGTCAATGGTTGGATTATTTCATTAAAGAAGATATGTTACTCAAAGGAAATTAGTTGTGTATTTTGACGAGTTCAATGAGGGAGAGTTTGTTCAAAGAAAAATGTAGTGGAGGATGAGAAGAACATTTTGGAGTGGATAAGATAGCAGCTTTGGTAAATGAATATCATTTTTAGTCGCATATATATAAGGACGTTTGCAAGTTTGTTCAAAGTTGCAGATTTTTTCATGTTGCAAAAGGGAGTAGTTAGAATACTATTTATATAAGACTTTGACAATACCAAAGATACCTTGGGAAGATATAAGCATGGATATCATATTGGGATTTCCAAGAACATAGAGAGGATATGATTCTATAATGGTAATAGTGGACAATTTTTCTAAAATGGAATATTTCATTCCTTGTAAGAATACTAATGATGTTGTGCATGTTGACTTATTTTTCAATGATATTGTGAGATAGCATGGATTACCTAAGAGTATAGTTTCAAACAGAGACACCAAGTTCATTGGATACTTTTGGAGGATATTATGGAAGAAGATGAAGACTAACCTAAATTTCAATTCAAAATACCACCCATAGATAGATGGAGAAACAAAGATATTAAATAGAAGTTTGGGTAGCCTATTGAGATGTTTGGATGGATATAAGGTCAGAAATTCAGATATAGCTCTACTATAAGTAGAATTCGCATATAATAATTTAGTTAACTAAAGTACAAAAAAGCCACCATTTGAGATAGTTATGAGTACATCCCAGAGGAGTTGAAGAGCTAAGGTACATCAGTATGGATAATAAGAGGAGTGTAGAGGTAGAAGAGTTTGCAAATTTCATGGAGACATTGCATAATCAGGACCAAAAGTAATTGGAGGATATGAACAATACGTATAAGAAGAAGGTAGATGAGCATCGAAGACATAAGGAATTTTTTTATTGGAGATGAAGTGATGGCATATTTGAGGAAGGAGATATTCCATGTTGGAACATATAATAAGTTGAAGATGAGGAAGTTTGGACCGTGTAAGATTCTAAGGAAGTTTGATTCAGGAAATGCATATGAAATACAATTACCGAAGACATTGGGTATATCACCTATTTTAAATGTTGTAGGAATCTATGAATATCATGAAGGATAGTTGAGTAGTAGTAACAATGAAGTGGATTTGAAGGATTAGTTAACACATCAAGTACCAAAGGAGATTGAGCAGATTTTGGATACCAAAACAAAAATGAGCACTAGGAACAAATAGTACAAAGAATACCTTATGAAGTGGAAAGGTAGACCAGTGGAGGATTCATCATGGATTTCTCATGATGAAGTGGACCATTTTTGTTTTCCTTTTAGCCTTGGAAAGTGAGGGACTCACTTTTCTTCCAACCCTAGGTTTCTGATGCAGGAGCATCCTTGGTTATAAAGCAATCATGTATCAACCAAAAACATTTATTTTCTTGCATTTCACTCAGTAGCAGTTTCATTATTTCATTTTTCATTTCACTGCATTATTTTTTCTTAGCTTGTGGAGCAATATATAGCATCTACATATCAAAATATATCACATGTACTCATATTTCACCTCATTTCCATTTTTGTACTAAAAGTTATCACTCTCAATTTCACTATATTTTACTGCTAGAGCATTTAGGGATGACCTGGACCATATTTCTCAGTGTGGACCTATTCCAAATTGGGTGGAGCCTAAAGGGACATCATACAAGAATCTTGGTTTAATTGGGACCTATCCTAGAGATTCACAAGTTATTTCATTTTTCAAGGAGTTATCTTTTCACATTTTGAAGCCGACATTTATAGGTGGTCGTTCATTGGGTTATGAGCCCTTGTGGATGACACTAACCTTTATTGGAGCTTGAGAATCATATTCATAATCATTTGTAATTATTTAGGATTCATTTAGATCAATTAGTTATTTTCATGAATAGATAGATATTTAGATTTCACATTAACCTTTTGAGGGACTTTAATAAGGCCTTTGGCTAGGTGTAATGTTGAATTCCCTTGTGATAGGCCTCTGAGCCTTGAATACTTTCCCTTGAGACATATGTTGCATGTAAAATTGCCAATTCAATGAAGAATCATTTTTGTAGATAATTTTTTGTGTTATTTCCACTCTATTGACTCTAAGATGCATAGTTTGGACTATTCTTTCTAAACCCTCCATCTGTGACTACACCACCTCTCCATAAAAATGTGGTTATTTTGGTCAGAGATCAACCCTAGTCACAAATGATTGATAATGAGGGCCTCACCTTTAGGTATTATCATTGCTTTACAACTAGTCACCTGGATTTGGCTTGCTCTCTTAAACGTTAGAAGGGTGCAAAAACTTGGTTGAAGGATGAAAATAATGATATCCTAGTTGTTTCATTTTATGATTTTCCTATGGTGGCTTCCCCCTAGATTTTGTGGAGCCTTCTACTCCTAGCTCAAATTTGGTTTGTCTTATTGTCCTTGGTGGTACTCCTGAGTATGCTCCTTTCGATATTTTGGTTGATTATACCTTTCCCTAGGTTTTGGTTTTGGTTAGCAAATTTTTATCTCATGGCATTCCTCTTGATCCCCCCTTGGGTACTCTTGGTCTCGCTATGGGTGAATCCCTTATTCTCCCTTGCAATGGGTTTCTAAATGATAGCATCACTTGGACTTTCATTGAAAGAAGCTATAAGGGTCCTTCCTCTACATCTTCTAGTTCTCTTTCTCATGTCTTAGTGGTTAAGTCCATTTGTACAAGGTTGCATCCCTATCCTATTGTTTCTTCTTGATTCCTAGATCAAATACAAAAAATAGTATTTGTTTATTTCCTTTTGTCTCACCTTTGGTGAGATTTATTCCATTTGTCTTAATGGTTGTCTTGTACTAGGTATGGTTCATTCCCTTTTTATCTTAATCAAAATATATGTAACCTATGTAACATATGGCATTGTATCACTAGAGTGCATTTGATTTTTATGGCATGGGTTCTCTTCTAGAAATTGGTTGTAAACCTACACTAATACTATTGGTCAATGTGTTTTATCTTCTTGGCCTCAGTCTAGCAATAAAAAAGCTATGATTCCATTATGTGACAAGTGTATTCATGTTATTAGAGGGTATTGCACTCTTGTAGTGCAAGTTTGAAAACATCATCTTGGATTTATTTTGCATTCATACACTTTGTTGCCTTGTGTCATCCATAAGGACTAGGTCCAAATGAATTTACATTTTCTTTGAGCATATAACTGATTAAAAGAAGGTTAGTGGAATCATGAAAGATGCCACAATTTAGTTTCAATGTTGCGTTTACTTGGAACATGGTTTCTATAAATTGAGCCTTATTCAAGCTATGCTCATGGTCTATTGTGACACATATCCTATGTTTAATTCCTAGTTTGTTCGTGTGGCTTTCTCCTCAATGTAGCCTTATGTTCTCTTATGAGGCTCATTTTAATTGACTCAAAATTACTTTCATAGGTGTCAAAATAATATTGTAGCACATTTCTCCTTCATAGTGAAAATTTGAGGATTTCCTTTTCAAATTATATTATGCTAGTATTTCACAATATGCCACCCATTGATCGTGGTTCATTCAAAAAATTATCAATGTCCCATATTCAAAGGGGTAATTGTTCCCAAGAGAATTTTTCACTTTACTCGTATGATAATCTATGGCTAGAACTAATAGTTTTTTGTCATTTATTCAAAAGTCTAAAATTAAAAAAAAAAAAAAAAATCATTATAAATCCTTTAGAAGAGAATTTGTGAAGTGGAGAAGAGTTATGGTGGCATTTATAAATATTTAATTTTAAGTTAGGGTATTTTGACACTATCAATGAGTATATTTGGTTTCTTCATTTTTTTTGTGGCAAAAGCATTCAAATTAAATTAATGTTTTGAATTACCTTGGGTTTTGCAGGTAATATAGATATTTGTATGTGTGCTTGAGAGCCCTAGTTGTTGATTATTGTTAGAAAACCATAAGATCATTCAAGGCACCTCTCAAAGTGGTAAAATAAAGTGAGGTCTAGAGAAATATTTTCTTTGCTAGCTTCTTGGTTCATCTAAAAGGGAAAGGCATTCCAAAGGTATCAAGATACTTTTAGCTAGAGTTTGTGATACAGATGAATATGCTAGATATACTATAATCGCTTCTCAAGGGTGGAATTTATTCAAATATTTCCATAGGCATAGTACCTCAAATAGGCCTATCTCAAATATAGTGACTTGTAACCTAGGGAAAATTGAGGTTCCTTTTTTTTTTTGTGGATTTGGCCAAAGATGCTTATTACAAATATGACTCATAGACTACAACTTTGTACAAATTTGATGGTGAGCCTTTGATGAATTTGAATAGATAATTATTTTGTATGGCATTCAAAATGATGAGAGAAATAGATAATTTAGGAGAGATATGCTCTACTATTGATTCAGTTGGTTGCTACACCAAAGGAATAGAGGTCTTGAGAAGAATAATGTGTCATTTTCTAGGGATGAAATAGATCTGTGTAATGTAGATATATATTTGATGACTATTTCATAAAACATACTATGATTTATGCCAAATATTGGAAACTAACTTCCAAACCCAAGTTACTTCTCACTTGATGATGATGGCTATTGATATTGAACATAGGGATGTGAAAGTAAATTTTGACTATACCAATATATTGGGGTGTGTGCAAGAAGTTGAGTCCACATTTTGGCCAAAAAGTGGAAGTGTTTCCCCTACTTTTTAGAATTTGACACATTTGACCTTAAAATTTGAAGCACTTAGAGGTGAAATCTTGAAAAAAGTCACTGATCATAATATGTAGTACTCAGAGTCTAGTTTCCAAATATGTACTTTATTTCAATACCCAGATGCTACAAATTCATTTTCAATAGGAATTTCTAAAAAACACTATTTAAAAGTCATTTTGTTTACCATACCATGCATGTGTATGTCATCCATATTTTGACCTAAATTATCATATTTTTCTAAATCCTTTAGGGAAAATATTTGTAACTCACTAAAGCACATTTTTGATAGTTTTTGTAATTTTTTATTGAATGTTTGTTTTGTTAATTTTTTACTAGCCATATTTGTCATTTTGAAAATGGTTATTTATTAAAATCGCATTATGACCCTAAAGGTGTATCATTTTTTACTGTAGTTTTTTGAGATTGAGAAAAAGGGGTATCCTAAATTAGCACCTACGTTACAGTTTCATTTTACAAAATGTTTTAAATGAAAAGAGTTAATTAAGAATGACCGAAACATGCGATGTTTTCGGTTTTGGTAACCGGGACATAACCGGATGATTGAGAGGGTAAAGATGGAATTGCCGAAAATTGTTGCTGCGGATCTACAGGTCGCATTCTATAATGGGTTTAATTTAGTCAAAAAAACAAAAAAGGTCTTCACACATATACCCCAAAGTCACTATTTTCTTGTGACATTGTTAACCTTCAAATTGTAGGTCAAACTAGGTCCAAAGCTTAGGTTGGGTCCCAAGCCTTTCTTGAACTGAAAAACAAAGAAAAAATTTGACCAAAAAATCAAATTTTAAAAAATGGGATCCCGTTTCATAAAAAAATATTTTTTTATGAATTTAAAAAACAAAAGAAGTTCCTATGGTTGAATGGAATAGTTATTAGAGTTTATGGTATAAATGTAAAACGCTACATACTACCAAAATATGTCCAAGATAGAATTGCATTCATTGAAATCATGTGTAAATTAAATTATGTTAATAAGATCCATCTAATAACACACAATATGGGTTCCTTTTTCTAACCCTCTGTTGTATTCTCTAATATTTTAATTAATTCATAAGAGGGAATGGATCTATTGGAACAAACATTGCAAGCATGCAAGATGAAAGTGTACAAATGGATCAATTTTGACCTAAAGCACTTTATTGGTAAATTTAGGAGAGGGGTAGTGAAGTATCATTTCTACCATGAGTTTTAATGAGAAATAAGACCTTGCTATAATTTTTTCTTCTATGGATGAGGTCAAAGAAAGAAATAAAAAATAGCTTAAAATTTTTATATGGGAAATAAAAATAAGAGAAAATACCCTAGTTACAAGGGTTCTTGTAAGTTAAAGACCCCATAATTATAATACAAAATATGTTATATAATTTTGAGATATGTGGTTTTCAACAACTCATATTAGTTATGTATATGCAATTACAATTTCAACTAGTGGTGTTTGCACAACTATTGTAGATTCCTATGCAACAAGGTCAAGTGGACTTGGAGAAGATTTCCCCTCTACATAAGTTGTAGCTTGGTGATATTTTCATGCCTCCACAAGAAAGGATATTCTTTAATCTCACCAAAAGAGTACTAAGTTGGTTGATGGATCTATGAAGGTATTGGAAGAAGGAAATCTTGAAATTTCTATTGAGAATTCTTTACCTGGGGTTCAACAGTTGAAGTTATTGTTAGATTCCTTTAAGGGGCATTTTGCTAGTTTGGAAGAAAATATATTGAAGGAAATGGCAAAGAAATTCAATGATAAAAGGCTTTCTAATTTTTTCAAATAATCATAGTACAAGACATACCAAGTTGGAAGGTAAGTTGAAGGAAGTTTAAAGGTGTTTGGAAGAAGCTAAACAATTATTTCAACTTTGTTTGAAGTGGCCAGTTTCTTTAAGGAGAATTAAGGATTAGATGGAATTAATTGAGTCTCAAATTTCTTATACCTCAAGTGTTTATGATCCAGTGTATGATGGAGATGGAGCTACAAGAGTAGTTATTGAAAATCTACACAATCAAGTCTTTATTCTATAGGAACATAAATAGGAGATCGTAAAGTAGTACAATAAGCTTTTGACATGGTTAGTCTCAGACTTCATCTTTTATTGAAGTTTTAGCTGATGCTGAGAAGATTGTGCAAAAGATTCTAGTGCCTAGTTCTATGGAAGGAGATGACCTCCATGTTCATTTTGAATGTTAGTGCAATATGATTTCCTTTTCCAAGAAGGATTGGGAAGTTGCAAAGAATTTTTGTGAGGCACACCTTACAAAATTGAAGGTTTTTTATAAGGGTATTTTACCCTCATCTAGTTAAAGTATACATATTTTCTTTGTATATGCAATTTTCTAATTTCAATGTACATATATGGAGTTACTAAATGGTTTTTTGGTATATTTTTTCCATTTTGGTGACGGATAATATAGAAATTAGTAAAGAAAATAGGGGAAGCTATGGAGTAAAGAATACAAGTATCTTCTCGGTACCCTTTGTCATTGATGTCAAAGGGGGAGAGAAGTAGAGAAGTATGTTTTGGAGAAGTGTGTTTCCATTAATGACAGTGGGTGAGATTGTTGGTAGCATGAGAATGATGGTATATGGTGTTATCATTGATGGCAACCCATTGTAGAGAGTGATGGTGCATCTATATGTACATAGTCCAGAGATTTCTAGAGAAGACCAAGTGTTTTGGTGAAAATTTCCTATGTCTCAAATTGGAATAGTAAGTAACAAAGCAATAGTTTTTTGGTTCCCATTGCTCCACTTTGTAAAATCTTGTCATGTAGTTCTAATGTAATAATGGTATGTATTAAAGGTATCTATATCCATTTTTTTAGGGTTGCATGTCTTTTGCAGCTAAAGATATCGATGATAATGTATTAGGCTTAGTAGAAGCAAAGTTATAGGTGTGTAGTGTGTATTGGAATTCTTTGCATTCCACCATAGATGATTATTATGTTGTGCAGTTTTTAGAAAGTGTTTGAGGATGCCAAAAGTGTATGCACTCCAAGTGGCAAGTGATTTGGTGGTTTGTGTGTCAAGTTGTGGATGAATAGTTGATTCATTTAGCTATTGCTTAACCAATTTTGTTATTTGGTTTCAACCTAAGGGTTTTGCAGAGTTGGATTATGTATGGAGCAAATTCATAGGAGTGATTATAAGTCATGTTGACCTATTTTTGTGAACATGTTTTGGTTTCTTCCACAAGGTATGTAGGTTGGATTTTAAGCCGATAAGTTATGGTGTTACACATTTCATCTAATTGGGCTGACTTGGTTGATGATGCGTGTTTGAAAAATATATGCATATATATAGAAGGTCAATTTAGTGTTGTGATGATTATATGAGATTTGAATGAAGGTGTATTAGTCTAGAGATTATGTGTGATATGTTATGTAGAGTGCAGTGTGAAAGGTGATAGTGGTGAAGTATGAAGTGTGTAAAATCTATTTTCTAAGCTTAATCAGAACTGTATCTTCCACATGTTGCAAATTCATTGTTAGCAGTTCAAAAAGTAGTAGTGATCCACTCTTCTATTCTCTTTTCCATTATTGATAGTGAGTCCTTTGGGCAGTGAGCCATCGATAGTGAGCTTTTCTTTCTGGATATCAAACCTTTGGACAATGAGTCCTCCAATATATAATCCATTATAACTAGTTATGATATATTGTGAGCTAATCCTTACCATTTTTTTCCCTTTCAAGGGTTTTCCATTTAAAATCGGTGTTCTTGTGTTAAATATTGTGATGCATGCTTTAATTGTTCCTTTCCATTTCTACAAGTTTGATGTGATGCTTTAGATGCATTTTTAGGTTGATGAAGTTAAAGAATTTTAGTGAATACTGATTCACCTCCACCCCCCCTCAACATTTCAGGTGTTTAGATGTTTAGCAATGGGATCAACTAAGGAAGGAATTCTTGAAATCAAGAATAGGAGGTGAAACAACCAACTCAAAAACCATAGGTGGTGAATACTGGAGATGTAAAAGTTTCCCTTCCTCAATTAGCATAAAGGAAACAAAGAAGAGTTCAACTTTTGGTTCCTAGGATAAAATTAGATAAATTATTTGTAAATTATATTATCATTAATCATTTTTAATAAAGAGTAATAAAGATTAGATCTATAACCATATACTAGATCCATCCATTAAATAAAATTGAAAATTGTGGTGTTAATTCCTCTATCATATAAGTTATCTAAGATAATAAAAAATTTATTCACATACTCAAAATAATTCATCCAAGCATCAACAATGTTCCTCAATATTTGGTGAATCAATACCCAATGGCTACTATTTTTTAATTAAGTAATTTCATTATTTTATGTTTTTTGAAATATATTCTTATTTTATCATTTCCAATGTCACTAACTAATAATGGGGGCCAGCTATTTGTTGGTTAGGTTGTTTTTCTCGTGTATTTTGTTAGCTATTTTTGTTTATCTTTGATGTACTACTAAAGAAATGTTATTGTGTTGTTATGGTCTTTGGATTTGGTTTTCAGCCTTCAAACTTTTTGTAATTGGGCCAAATCCCTAGTTTTGTTGCTTTATCTATCAAAAACATCTATGAAATAGAATAACTTTTGAAAATTTATAATATTTACTAACTAGTTGTATATTTATGTAAAAGATATTTTATTCTCCCTCTTAAGGTAGTAGAGGGTTGTCTGTTCTCCTTTCCAATATATAAGAAAAATATGCAATATAAATTTGAATAGAAATAGTGTAGAATAAGTTAAAGAAAATATTCTTAGATAATTAAGGTGGATTATGAAATTTTATTTCTGATTGAGTGTGAATAGTTAGACTTTACATAAGTGCATAGCTAAAAAAATTTCACTAATTAC
The DNA here is from genome assembly GCA_007258455.2 of Sequoia sempervirens. Classification (NCBI taxonomy): domain Eukaryota; kingdom Viridiplantae; phylum Streptophyta; class Pinopsida; order Cupressales; family Cupressaceae; genus Sequoia; species Sequoia sempervirens. The sequence goes on along the minus strand of VDFB02000017.1, from coordinate 4,745,168 downwards.
ATGGAGATGGATTTCTAGGTCAATTGAGTTACCACAAAGCTTGCTATTTTGTAACATGTGACATGTGACCCTACTTTCCCTTATTAAATAGTGTATGATCTTTGTAACTCTTTTTGGAATCCATTAATGTCTTAAAATGCATCTAACATTGTCACAATATCAATAGTACCTCAACCAATAATTTTTTTATAGAACATTGCACCCTCTAGATTACCCATCTAAATATCAGTAGAGTAAAGAAATGGAGTTGATCTAAAGATAGTGCTTCATAATTTAACTATGTATTTAGAGTAAAGAAATGGATTTGATCTAAAGAGATCTACTTTTGTAATATTTAAAATCTCATATATCGGTTTGAGATCTACTTTAGATTATCTAGATAAAAATATTCTTAAGAAGTAACTATCTATGTTCTATATTGAAATTTTGAGACTTTCCTGGTAGGAAAGTACTTTACATTTTTAGGATTTGATGCTACACCATTGCTCAATAGCCTAGTAAATCAACTTTGTTAGATAAATCGATTCCTTATTTCTTCCCATAAGTAGATTTGATCATATCAACCTGAACTTTCAATAATTGATCTTTATGGTGCTTAATCTATCAATTGAATTGATTATTTTATCCATGGAATATCCAAACATTTACCCATTCATATTTGGCCTACTATGAGGGATATTATTTTGACTATAGATAATAACAAACCATTGTTTTGGATGGTGCATATGTAGAAAGCCTCTTTTTTTTCTTTTCCATAGTTTTAAATGAATTCATTCTATAGTATAGACAACCACACGTAATGACAGATTAAGGTCATATTATTAAGAGCTTATGGTAAATACGGGTTTCATTCTAATGCCTAGAAATAATATTCCAAAGCCTTAGTATGTTCCCCATTACTTGTGTGGATAAGACCTATATTATACAGTATATAACTTCATTCATAGGGGTTAGTTTTTCAGTCACATGGATTCATAACAATTTTGTAAAGCTTCAACGTATTCCCCTTTAGATTGAGTTGACATTAATTATGGTCATTCATTCAATTGAAATGATCTCCCCTTGAAAACCATATATGATAATTTCACCTCATATGGTTCCTTTTTTTTACCGAATAAGGGGAGTAATCCCTTTAATTGACAAAAAAGGGATTTTCCTATATTATGTAATTAACAGGAGCTAGTGTATTTTTGATGAATCTCTAGCCATACTTCTTGCAAATATTTTTTTTCTAACTACTAAGTATTTTAGCTTAGCACTACAAACATAACCTCTAAAAATTTATTTATTCTTAACGCATTGTATTTTACACAGATTATTCACTTCAATAGTCTCTAATGGTTCTAGCAGTATCTGAAGTACAAATGAAATGGATGTTTGTTTCCAAAAACATTCTAACTAGACCCTCATAAAAAAGGTCATGTGTATTATAACAAAGCATTTGTGTTGTTAATTTTAACACATGATTTTTCCCCTATGCGAACTTATCATATAGGTTTGGCCATTAACATCTATGTAATAGGTATATCTTTTCACTTGATACTAGAATCTTAGAAGATCAAAGCATCTAAGGCTACATAAATTAGGTATACACAACAAAAAGAATTGTTCTATTTCTATAACTCACGTTCACTAAGTGTAAGTTTTCTTTAACTTAATAAATATCCTGCCATTCCATGATAACGAGAAAAAGAAAAAAGAAAAAAATATCAAATTACACCATCTCTATAATAGAAAAATTCATTTTTTCCCCCTGAAGCCATTGGGATTATTTTCCATAATATATCCATTACAATTGTGAAAGTCTTGTCGATAAAATTGTCATTTCTCTAAGATCTAGGCATAGTCAATTATAAATTGGATAATTATTTTCCAATGCACAATAGCAAAATAAATGGATTTCCTTACGATCGTAAATAAAATATGTGAACATTCCAATTTTCTCTAAATAAAGAGCAATTGGAAATATTTGAAATAAATATTCATTCAATTTATTGATGAACTAATAAAAAAATTGTCTAAAATGTTTCTCTATATTCTGTGAACTCAATAAGTCTCACACTCGTATGCTCATGATCCCAATGAACAAATGAGTAAGTGAAAATATCATTGCATGCATAATGAGAATGAAATGATTATGCGTGCATACCCATTATAACACATAATATATTGGGTATATAAAAATAGAGTCATTATGAATTAATTTGTACCATTAATTCTTATCAAAGAATTATTCATAATATACTATATATGATCATTATGGATCGATGGATCCAGCTCAATTTCACAAATGGATCGGTAATATAAAGCTAAATAACATAAAATAAAATTATCAGATCAGATTGATAAAAAGAAAAATCTCTTGAAATTAGAAGACAAGAAGTGTGGTAAAATACTCTTTTGTCTTTATGCTAGATCTCTAAAATACTTTACTTATGCAAAAGGAAGTAAGTCTTTATTTTTTTTATTCAAATGAAGAGATCATGTAGGAAAGATGGTTAAGCGGTTCAAGGCGTAGCATTGGAACTGCTATGTAAGATTTTGTTTACTGAGGGTTCGAATCCTTTTCTTTCTATATATATTCATTTTATTCTTTTTTACATTTTTTTCTCATGTATCTCAACCCAATGCGATGATTTCATCCTCTCGCAATCTCCTTCTATTTCAGAATAGAGAAAATAAAATGAATATCAGTATGGCAAAGGAAAATAATAGTAAATTTTTTTAAAAAAATTTGGCAATAAATGTGTTATTGAAAATAACATTGTTATGTAACATACAAAAGGATAGATGTGGAGAAATCCTTTAGTTTCATTCTCTATTTAAACTCGATAGTATTAGTATTCTACAACCAATAATTTATTAATCTTCAAACTGATCCAACTATTATCTATTATTTTTTTAACTAATCCACTATATTGTGATTTTTGTTTAATATGATTTAAATGGGGTGGCACTCTCATTTTATCCTTCTAGAAATTATCTATATTTTTATTAATTATATTTCTCAATATTTTTTTATCTTTTATAGATAAAATCTTGGGGCTTGTAACTATAACCTGGTATATCTACTATACGATCATTGGCTAGGATATGCCTATGGTTGACTAATTTTCTAGCTTCAGGAATGCTAAGCACCATACCTTGGAATCGAAAAAAGATATTTTCCAAAAGCATTTCAAGTAATTGCAATAGAACTTGACCCATTGATCCCTTGGCTCTTCTAGCAATATGAACATATTGAAGTAATTGGCACTTTGTAACTTGTTTGTAATAAAAATGTAATCTTTGTTTTTTTCCTTTAGATAGATAGGATATTTATAAGGTTTAGGAGGTTTAGAAGGTTTTTTTTTTACTGTGCTATTCACTTATGCTGGGTGTTTTCTTACTTAGTCCTGGTAAAGTTCTAAGATGATTTATTATTTTTAAAAACAAGGTCCGCGATAATGGGACATAAAAAACTCTTTATTTCAAGAAAGGAACAAATAATGTTGGAAAGAGGAATAATATAAACAATACAAATATTGGAATGATTTTCTATAGAGATAAAGAAACAAATTATTTTTGATTTTTTTTTAGATTGTTGAGAAAAAAAAGAAAAATTTCAATCATTCATTTCATTTCTAGTTGAAACGGATCATGGCACAATAGACCCAGTGGACTGATGATAAAAAAGGAAGATTATTTTCCCTATTTCATAGATTTTAACAATCTATGGTTGATAATGGAAGAAATAAAAATATAAACGGGCCACCTATCACGATCGAACCGATGACCATCGTATTACAAGTGCAATGCTCAAACCTCTGAGCTAAGTAGGATCATATGCATGCATTATGCAATCACATATTTATTGGCATGAAATTAAAATATTTCTTCAAAATCGCTAGAATTATAGCAAATCAAATTATAATATACAATTCAAATAGCAATAAAACATTGCTTCAATTTCTATTAATTGACTAAAATAAAACAACACCAATGGGGTGTGGCCAAGTAGTAAGGTAGCATGTTTTGGTCCTATTATTGCAAAGCTTTGAATCCTTCTATCCCAAGTGGAATAGTATTATTCTAAAAAATCAAAAAAAAGAAAGAAGAAAAAAATTCTTTTTAATTTCTCATTCTTTTGTAGACTATACTTATAGAACAAAAATATGATTTCAATAAGATCTAAATAGAGAAAGGGATATTTTTGTGGTGTAGGATGAGAATACAGATCAAATTAAGATAGAGATAAAGTCTAATTTATGAAATTAGCCTATTGGAAGTATGTTGGTCCTGCTCATATTGGAACCCTACAAGTAGATATTTCTTTCCAAAATGTACATGCCATTATGCATGCTCCTCTAGGAGATGATTATTTTAATGTAATGTGTTCTATTTTAGAACACAAAAGATATTTTATTATTGCAACTACTAGCATAGTAGATCATCACATACTAGGACATGGATCTCAAGAAAGAGTTGTGGATAATATTCTCTAGAAAGATAAGGAGGAGCATCCTAATCTTATCAAATTGATGCCTACATGTACCTCTAGTGTTTTACAAGAATATTTACAAACTTTGTGAATAGAGCATCCATAATTTTTTATTCTGATGTAATTTTTGTAAATGTTTATCATTATCAAGTAAATGAAATTTAGGTAGCAAATATAACTTTAGAATAGGTTCTTTGATATTATTTAGATAGATGTCATAGACAAGAAAAATGGGATCAATTTCTAATCGATGTACCTTTTATCAATATAATTGGAATTTTTACATTGGGTTTTCATGATCAACATGATTTTCATGAGTTAAGACATTTATTACGAGATCTGGACATCAAAATTAATCAAATGATTCCTAAAGGAGGATCTATAGAAGATCTTAAAAATTTACCAAAAGCTTGGTTCAATTTAATTCCTTATCATGAAGTGAGTTTAACCACATCAATGTATTTAAATAAAGAATATGAGATGTCTTTCATATCTACAACCCCCATGTGAGCTATAGCTATGGCAGACTAGATCCACCAGATTCAAAAAAATGTGAATATCTTGGCTCTTAGTTTATCGGGTAAAAGAGTGGATTATGAATCTTATATTGACAAACAAACTTGATTTATTTCCCAAGCTACTTGGTTTCCAAGATCTATTGATTGTCAGAATTTGACAGGAAAAGAATTAGTCAATTTTGGTGATACAACTCATGTTGCTTCAATCACTGAAATACTTGCTCAAGAGATGGGGATTTGTGTGAGTTGTGCAGGTACTTATTGCAAACACGATGCGGAATGGTTCAAACAACAAATCCAAGGTTTCTAAAATGAAATAATTATCACAGATGATCATGCTAAGGTAGGAGATATGATCTCTCACATGGAATCATCTACAATATTTGATACTCAAATGGAACATACTAGTAAACGTCATGATATTCCTTGTGGAGTTATTTCTGCACCAATTCACATATAAAATCTTCCCTTGGGATAACAACCCTTTTTACGTTACAAAGGTACTAATCAAATAGCTGATCTAATTTATAACTCATTTGCTTTGGGTATGGAGGACCATCTTCTAGATATTTTTGGTGGTCATGATACTAAAAAAATAATATCCAAATCATTTTCTATGGATATAGGCCTAGTTTGGAATACTGAAAGTTGACTAGAATTAAGTAAAATTCCTCGTTTTTTTAGAGAAAAGGTAGAAAGAAATATTCCAAAATTTGTACAACAAAAGGGGATTGAAACCATTACTGTCAAAGTAATATATGAAGCTAAAGAAGCATTGAATACCTAGCTAACTAGAACAAATAATTCTAAAAAATTATTGTAGAAATTGATTTAATGACTATTCATAATTACATATCTATTTTGGATTAGATAAAGATATCTATCTTATGATAAAAATTTATCTAAAATGATGTGGTAGAAAGAAACACGTGACTTAAATGACATGATTAGTTCTATGGATTATGACATCTGCCATTTTAACTGAAAGATGCTCTTAGCTCAACATTTATCTCCTTAAAAAGATATGTTTAATAATGGAGCTTCATCAATCAATGAATTTTTCAATTAGGGGAAAAATCTAGGTTTAATGTAAATTAAATCAATGAGCTTAACCATTTTGTAAAAATACATTGATCTTCAAAAAATAAATAGAATAGTGAATTACAACAACTCGGAAAGATTTCAAGAAAACTTGATCCAATTCTACAAGGATCAAACATTCCTATTGCTCAATGTGGAAAATAGTGGAATGTATGTTGCTATCATTCTATAAGGATGGGAACCATTGGAATACAGCTTGAGCCTAATGATTTAGAAAAATAGATATTTGAACAAGAAAATTATATTTTCGATAAAACGATTTGATCCATATAAAGGATTGAGATATTATTTCACATAAAATGGAGAGAAAATAGATGAAAGATGGCTCAAAAAGTGGAAATGTTCTACTCTTTTAACAATATCTTCTTAAATTATTTAACATAACTGAATCATACTTAAGCTAAGAGCACAAATTCTGTTTATTATTCTCCTTAATAAGTAAAAGGGCTAAGATATCTAGATATTATCTATCTATTCTATAGATAGGGAGATCCTATTTAAAAAATTCAATTATTACTCGAGTCGTGTGAGGATAAACCTTCATATATGTTTTCCATGGGGGGTAGAAGGGGGTACCTTGTCTATCTATCCCAATGAGCTACCTATCGAATTGTTACAATTGATGTTAAGTCTCAAAGGGAAGGAAGAGCTATTCAGGAATTGGGTTTTTATGATCCAATGAATAAGAATCAAACTAGTTCAATTTATAGTGATATTATTCATTTTCTTGAATTAGGAGCTCAACCTACGAGAACTGTTCATGGTATTTTTCTTAGGGAAATTTTTTATCATTTTAAACATGCTTTAAATTTCTTAAAAAGAGGGGGGATATAAATAATGTGTCTATGTCTAGGCTAAATAAATTTATCAATAGGTTTCAATCATATTAAAAAAAATATTATACACATTTTTTGTTATGGTTGTTTTCTTATTATCCATTTTTATTTCTCTTATTATATGTCCATTTCATGTATTTTATTGTTGTGTGATCTTATATAGAGAAGCCATAAAGAATAATTTTCAATGGGTATGGAAGAAATGAAAAATATTAGAGTTGTTCCACTAAGAATGAATTGAAGTGATGAAATAAAAAACTAAAAAATGTTATTATTTTATTAATGGCTTGATATTTCTAATAATTTTTTATCTTAATGTAGTGCCAATACAAAAAGTCTTCCCAACATTAGTGCCAATCTAACAAATCTTCCCAACATTTTGGGGTTGATAATATGCATAGTGTTTGAATATAATAAAAATGAGTATCTTCACCATGCACATTTCCAATATCCATATTGTTTGAATATAATAAAAGTTAGTATCTCGACCATTCATTTTTTTTATGGTGAATTCATTTAACAAGTCAGAAATAACCTGATCTAGGAAGATGACTTGATTTGAATAAAAAATGGTAAATTAAAATTGTATACCCTTAATGTTGAAAGGTTCTATTTTTGTCATTCAATTAGAACAATTGTCAAAATCTCATTAAAAGTAGATATAATAAGAAAATACCTAGAGTATACTATCAAATCATTTTATTTCCTTTATGGGGAAATAATGGGATTAATAAGCCTGTAGATATGGGAAAAATAACAATTATTGTTAACTAAGGTAAATTACTCATAATGAAGAGAAAAGAGAATTTTGATATCAAAACCCATGCTTTCAATTTTGGTCAAGTATGGGTTTTGATCAGTGAAAGAAGAAAAGGAAAATGAAAAATATGTATGGATGAATCTAACTATTTTTCTTTTTTTATGGATTAGTAAGCTAGCCCATACTGCAAGATGTTTCATGCCATAAATAAACATGTACACTTAAGAAATCTGTTGGACAAGCTGATTCACACCTGTTACGACCTATGTAGTCTTTTGTTCTTGGAGTAGAAGCAATTTTCTTAGGTTTACATCCTTCCCAAGGTATCATTTCTAATACATCTATGGGACACGTTGGTACACACTAGGTACAATCAATACATGTATCATAAATTTTCACTAAATGTGCTATTGGATCTAATAACTCCATTAGTTATCATATAAAAAGTTTTTAATTGAATGATATTTTTTAATATATGGCCAATTATGATATATTATGAATATCAAGCAAATCAATAATTGTATTATCAGTGATATAATGAATAGATTCGAATTCTATCTATTCATTTTATAAAAGAGACAAATTTGTCTAATTTTCACTTCTCCAAATTTCACCAAATATGGTCTAATCATGTTAGATCATTTGGATATTGAGTTAAATATGAATTATGCTCTTGATTGATCATAATACTTATAATAAATCTCCCTTAAATAAAGAGAAAATGGAGATCTAGATCTTTTTTTAGAGAGATGGGCTTGGTATCTATTTGAATAGGAATAGGTCTAAAAATTCTTCATATGGAAGGATATATCTATTACCATTTTAAAAAATTAAATTGATCAATACGAGTTGATTTTTTGTTACGATATATTGCCATAACAATAGATAATCTAATAGTTACTTTAGCAACAACAATAGCTATAAAAAATATTGAGAAGATATCCCCCTTTACTTGCCTACTATCAAAATAATCTAAAAATGTTACTAGGTTTAAATTCACCGCATTGAGTATCAGTTCAAGAAACATAAGTGCTTTAACCATGTTTTGACTTGTTACTAGTTCGTAAATACTGATAGAGAATAAATAAGCACCTAAAATAAGTGCATGTTCGAGCATAATATTGGAACTCCTCATACCTTGACCTCTTCAAATACAAAAAAATGTTATAATAAGTTTATCCTTTTCCATTATTGAAAGAAAAAAAGGATTCTTTCACAATCTATTAAGATAAAATGACACATTTATTCTACTAATATGCACAAGAGATTTCATTTTCAAAATGTCTCTTCTCGACGAGCTATAGTAATAGCTTCTATAAGAGAAACTAGAAGAATTATAGAAATAAGTTGGAATGGAAGAAAAAAATCAGTGGATAAATGAGCCCCAATACATTGAATACTATTTATTAAATCGCATTCTAACATTTGATCTAATTTTTGAGTTAGAGATATTATGAACCGTGATGTGTTCAAGATAATAATAATTAATTAACAAAAAAGACTCATAGAAAAAATTGAAGTGATGCTATCTCCGATGGTCTAGAGAGGGGCATAATTGGGATACTTCAAATTATTCATCAACATCATGGAAAATAGAATCAAAACATTAACAACTCCTATGTAGATCAGGATTTGTAGTTAAATATGTAGTTAAATATACAAGTATTATCTTTCACTATTATAGACTATAGAAAAATCATGTCTCTTGTACATGAAGTTGTCTCAAAATTTAAGATAAGTGCTATACAATTTTTTTATGTCCCAAAATTCAAGGTGTGTGTTTGATTAACCACTTTCCACACAAGTAATATGTTATTGGCATGATTATTAGATGGAAATCATGAACATGACTAAAGTCATCTTGGTCAAACTATCTTCACCTAAAGACAATTACAATTGTTGGTGATTAAAACTAGGTTGTGACCTATTATCAAGTTCATTTGTAAACTTTCATAAAGATTTGGTTAGGCACCTTCAAACCATTCTACTTTGCAATGCACTACAAGATGTCATTTTGACACCAACTACATTTCATACTAGTTGTTCTTCATTTTCTTTCTTAAAATAAATTAAGAAAATTTAAGAAAAAGTGGACAAGTGCTATGTTAATAATTTATGTTTAATTTAAATAAATTATGGTATGTTTTAACTTGTATAAATAGTAAACATAAAAAAAATTACAAAAATTATCCTTTTGAAAACATATAAAATGTAATGACATCATTAGATAATACACTTAGCACAACACTCTGTAACCTATTAGACAACCTAAAAATAATCAAATAGTCTATGCATCATATGATTAAACATACTTAACCACATAATCCATGTTTTAACTAGCGCATATAATGATTCTACTTGTCATTAGATACTAACATAAGATATCACATCCTTCATAAAAATAACCTAATTATCCATTGTATGATTTATCACATTCAATTCATACAATAATCATTCACTATCATACACTTACAATCTTGTTTTAAATTACACTTACAGTCTTGTCAAGTGGGTTCCAAATAATCCTCTAATTTCCAAAAACAAAATATTAATTTTCACAAATTAACAATGTTAAGCTCTAATCACTATCCATTAACAAATATATTTAAATGTTTCAAATTATATATTTAAAATTGCAAATACCTAGAGCTGCATAGATTTGTACGGAAAGGTCTACATGCATGAATTTAAAGAAAGGTGTACAGAAAGGTAGACAAGATTTTATTGTAATGATTACTCTTCCAATGGTACCTAGCATTTTTTAGTTTTTATTCCTTTCTTCTTAGTTGGAAAGATTGATATTTTATAAGATTTCATTTATATTACGATAAAGAGGAGAAGAACATTTTTCTTTATTTCTTTCAATGTGAGAGGATATTACTTTAAATTTATGTGAGTAAGGGAGAGGTCCCGATGGTGAGTAGGGTAACTTTGAGTGAGGGGTCCACATCATTAGCATCTGAGTCAGCTAAGTTTTTTTTGCCATGTCCCTTCACCATTGAGCTGGTAGTTTATAACTTTTTTGGGGGGAGATTTCGAGCATGTTTTCCAAATTTTTGGGGGAAATTTCTAAAAACCACCAAAAATGTCTTAAAATTTGGCATATACCTATTGTGGACATCTGTATGACCGATGGTTGTTTGGCACCATGCCAATACTTGCAACTAGCAGTCCTAGTTAATGTGCATTAACTGCTACACATTCCCTCATCATCAGTTTAATGCCTACCACCTTGGCATGCACACCATTCACTTGCTCTTGCTTTGTGTTCATGAAACATCCATTCATGTGACATCATTTATTTTTAGCGGTTGCATTCAGAACCAACTCTGGTTAGGATGGACACCGATGATGGTGAGGCCATGGCTGAGTGGTGGTGATACATTTTTCATGCTTTATGTGTTTATCAACACCATATTTAGTAAAAGGAAACTAGTTAACTTCTTGCTACATAGGTGTGGTTGTCTTCCAACCTCACTCAGGTAGTAACTATGCATTGCAAGATTTTTCTAGGTTTTTCTTGTGATTTTATTTTGTTAAACAACTTCTATCAAGTTGTAATGATTTCATCGTTTAATCAAGCTTTGTTGCAGCTTATTCATGACCGCTATTGTGTATATATATCTATATACTAATATATATATATATATATATATATATATATATATATATATATATATATATATATTTATACATATACATATCTATATATAGGTATATACACACAAGAAGGGCGACAAAATTTAATTTTCCAGAAATAATGCACCTATATTATGGCCAACTATTTGTATAGGCGAGTATATAGATATATATATGCATATATGTCTTACTGTGTGTAAATGTGTGTATACAAAGATATTTATGCATATAATATCTATGTATACACACATATACACATAGGAACGATGAGAAAATGTAATTTTCTAGCAATAATGCAACTATATATAATGGCAGATTGTGTGTATATGTAGGAATACAATTTTGTATATGCATATAAATGTCCCACTATGTATATGTGTGTATACAGTTACATTTATGCATATATACAGTTCATTGTGTGTATATTTCTATATATATGTGTACACACACATATACACACACACCATATATTTCTGAATGTATACAACTACATACCATTCGTGTGTTTCTGTAGCTCGACTATGAAGGGTTTTATGCACCTATGTTTTAGCTGACTCTTTTGACTATTACTATGAACCCCTCACTCAAAAATTCCTGACCCCCATCGTCAACTCTTCCATGTCCTTCATCTCTACCTGAATCATGGAGTTTTAGGGAATACAGTCATATCCATTTATAGAACTTTCCTTGTAAATTTACCAATCATTTTAATTTTTTAATTGACTAATCATTTAAACAATTTTCCTAGTCAATTTAGTAATCATTTTACTTGTTAATTCACAAAATATTTATCTTTTTAAATTGATATAATATTCAACATCTTTATAATATAGTAAAAAATAAAATATTATGTATCCATGTATACAAACATACATACATACATAATAACTATGTATGTATGTATGTATGTGTGTATAGTATATATACACACATACATGTATGTATGTGTGTATACATACTATACACACACATGTATGTATGTGTGTATACATACTATAAACACATACATACATACTTTAGCCAAAACATAGGTGCATGCCACCCAAAACTATGGAGTGTATGATTGTTGATGGTGTTTTTATGCACTTCTCAACATAGGCAGTACGTAGGTGCACTACCTCTCTTGAAAGACAATCTCCCACAATCGAATTGTAGAACACTATCCCAAGGTCTCTCAGATGTTAGGTCATGACAGTGCTTAGCTACCTCAGTAGGTTGATGTGATTTGCTGGAATCACAAGGCGGTCTTATAGGAAATACAAAGCGTGGACACAAAGCATGGAAGTTGGATCTTGAAATGGAGTTCTTAGGATAAAGTCATTATGCATTGGTTGTAGGTTAAAACAACAGTCTTGGACTCCATTTTGTTGTTGGATTTGGCTTTACAATGTGCAATGAACCTTAGCATAGGTCAGTTATTCAAAAAAAAAAAGGCGAGGAAGGAGGAAAGTTCCTAAGTCTAAAACTAGGTATGAATAGTGACAATGGAGTTCCTGCAATGGACCATTCCCTCAAAACAATATCCCACTTAACCAGGGATTTAACAATATCATATAAATTGTGCTATCTTCTAAGGTCTACAAATATTTCATCCCTCATTCACCATGTACATGCATGAATCAAAGATAAATGTTTGGAGCAGCTTTGAAATGAAGTCCAAGCTAACTTTGCACAGCTATCTACCATCAGCAAATAGCAAAAAGTATGGACAAAGAAATCATCAACATGGCAGGAATTTTCACAATCATCCAACAGCATTCCTAAGATCTATCCAAAGAAAGAAAACAGCTAACTAAACAACAATAGAATCTAAGTCAAACACCTAACATTGGAAAATGAATCAAGTAACATGACCGAAACCAAGAAAATACACCAAGTCAATGCCTTTTTCTTATAAATTTTTGCAGTATGCCATTACAACAACTCAACTCCACTTTTGCAAATGAGAGGAGTGCCCTATTTATAGTTTTCCAAAAGTTAAATGAATGGCCAAGATTCATTCTCATTAAGTGGCCAAGATTCATTACAAAATAGGGTTTCACCTACCCCCAAATAGATTACAATTTAAAATTACATTTTTGTTTCTTCCCTATTTCGTCTTCTAGCTGATAGCACTGTAGCTCTTTCTTCATTTAGAAAATTGTTGTTTCCTTTTTTGTAGCTACTCTTCTGAAAGCTCTTCATCTTTGGCAGGGCTATCTTCTTGTTCCTTAGAAGCTCTGTACTCAATGAACCTGAGGATGACCTCCTGGAGCTTGTCTATTTCGATGACTTCACATCACAACGCCTGGTAGCTCCACTCCTTTGCATTTTCTTCTAGCCTTTTCCAATCTTCATCATATTTTGAGCCTTGATCTCTGAAAAGCTCTGATTGGTCGAAGGCATGGGCAACAAAACTCAGGAACTTTGTTGTGATATCTCCAGCTATCCTGTCCATTTTCTCCTGGAAGTAGGGCTTTATCTTCTCTGAGTCCATTTGCATAGTGGGCATATCATAGCTCATTAATAGCTTAAGGTATCTGGTGCATTCCACCCGGATCTCTTTGATCCACTCAATATCAGGATCCACCGTACTCAAGATTTGCTCCAACCTCTCCTTCCAGTTGTCGAAGTCTTGGCGCCATATATCCACCAACCAGTGATCTTCTTTCTTAAATGCGAGCTTCTTCTCCAATGTGGCTTCAGACAATTGAAGGATAGCCTCGATCCTTGGGAAGGTGGAGTCATAGGCCATGGGGAAATCGGTGCAGAGATTCTTTGTGCTCTCTAGAGACTATATCAAGTCTAAGAACTTGTTGGCTATTCATATAGCCCTGCTGATTCCCATGTTCCCGATGTATGAGACTTGTTGGAACCAGTCCTTGGTGGTTTTCTCTAAGTTCTTATTTCTCTCCATTTTTTTTATCTGTTCTTTGGAGAGCAACTGAGGCACAGTCGTGGATGTGGTAGGTAGGTCATCCACTAAGGACCATAGCTGTATATAATTCATTAAGGCTGCAACCTGTGCCTTGAGGTCATCCTTGGAGATTTTATCCTGCTTTATCAGGTGCACCACTGTGGCCACTAACTCTTCAAGGTGCTCGACCTTCTGCTCTTTGGTTGTAGTCCCCAAGTCAATGGTAGAGGTGTTATAACTCACCCCTGTTTGGCCAACTATAGGCATTGCAATTTGTGCTGCTCAGGAGCCAGAAGCTTCCATTGTTATTCTAGATCGAACCTTGGGCTTCTTCTCCTTCTTCATTATGATTTGGGCTCGAGCCAAGATGGCCTCCAACCTAGCCCTTGGGTCCTTCAGCACAGGCGTCATTTTTGCAAGTTGCTTCTCCAACCATTTGGGCATAGCAGACTTCCCCTTGGGTGAATCACTACCGCCCTTGCCCTTCTTAGTCAAAGGAAAGACCTCTGCCCCTTTTCCTTTTGGGATTCTCCTTTCTCTTCAGTAGCATCCTCCTCCTCTTTGTCAGAGTCATGAAAAAACATGAGTTGTTTGACAGGCAGCTTGGTGGACGGTTGCTAGATGGGAGTACCTTCTTTTGCTGCTTCTTCTTCTTTCTTCTCCTCGGTAGCCTTGGCCTCAGGGCCTTTCCTAACATGGGCTTCAACCTTAGTTAAGTCCTTTGTCTATTGCTCTTCTGGTGGCTGCCCTTCTTCACCATGTGGTGACTCTTCTGCTCCCACCCCAACGTCCTTTAGCTACTGTGCCAATTCCTCCTCAAGGTCATCATCAAATGTTTGGATGATTACCTTAGCGTTAGAGCCATCCTCCTCATCTCCACTCTAAGAAGATCTTGTCTCTTCCTCCTCATAAACCACCCTATCGATGGTTTGGTGCTCGTACTCGGGGTGTTCATGATACTCATTAGCCTCCTCCTCAATAGGCTTTGAGGCTTCCTATTCTCATTCCTCCAACTCCTTTGAGATTTGCATTATGGCCTCCATAGCTAGTGGCCCTGTCGGCGCTTGTGAAGGCTGAGTAGTCGTGAGGACTTGGGCAAGGGCTGCTTGGAGAGTTGGATCCATCAAGATCTGGGAGAGCTCATGGGGAAGGTTTTGCATGTGTCTTGTAAGAGCCTTGGGCATAGTGGCAGCAGGAATAGGCGATGTTATTGCTGCCAGAGGGAGTGATGTAATTGGTGACATGGTAGCGGAGGAAGGGGGAGTGGTCATGCCAGAAGAGTAATCTATGACAACTACCGACCTAGCCGGGGCCAAAGGGGCAAGATGGACAGAAATGTCCACTGCCGGCGGAGATGCGGCAACCATAGCCAGGGAGGTGAGCAGTGCCACAGGAGGGGCAAGGAGAGCCAATAGAGGTTGCAATTCTATCATACCCACTACTTGTTTAATCCTTTTGGGAGATGAACCTCTTGTTTCTTTCTTTGCTTGGGCCTTCAGATCTGGAGACTACACGGTCTTTGTTTGTTTCCTTTTCTGGGACCTGGTGACTGGAGGAGACTTGGAGGTCCCGCCAGTCGATGTGGTGGCAGCAACATCCTCCGTAGCACTCAGCTCACTTTTGAACCCCTCATATGTCAAGACTACTCCTTGTCGCTTTAGATGTGCCACCTGCCTATCAATCCACTCCTTGGTATGAGTTAGAATCAGCTAGGTTATGGTGTCTAGGTCATCAACCTCTTATTCATCCCAGTCGATTGATGGTATTGGCAGGTTGGTAACCGTAGGGTACCTCGAGTGCATGATTGTGGACTCGTCCTCCACGACCTGCTCCCGTACCAGAAATGGTTGCACTCTTTTCAGGAACTACATAGTCATGCACATGTAGTGCCTTGCACGCACTTCTTTGTTGTCTTAGCTGTCAGCCCAGAAATCCTCAATGTGATATTGATGGGCATAGGCTGGCCCCAGTGCTTTCCTGATGTGGCCATGTCGATCCATCTATGGGCAAGAAGTGTGTCAATCGAAATGGTACTCCTTCAGCTCCTTCTCAGAGTTACTGGCACATTGTGACGTCTGCAATCAATACATGCCCCAGCCAAGGGTCATGGGGTAGGAGATCCCCGCTATATGCTTGTTGTTGAAGATTTCCTGGATGTGTTGGAGCTACCAAGAAAGCTCCAGGAGGATGATTTTTTCATTGGGGTATCGAGGCAATGTATTCGGCCTTTCAAAGAAGCCCTGGGCCCAGATGTATGTGAATTTTTGATACTAGATAAAGAGGAAGGCGTATTACTTTAAAAGTGCTTTGGCACTGTGGAAAACCCTCCTCTCAAAGTATCTGGCAATCAACCTAATGATATGGCCAATGAGGGCGTCATTAACCTTACAGTAATCTTTCTTAAAATTCTAGTACTGGAGCTGTAGATACATATCAAATGTTTTGAGTCCTCACTTCTGCCCCTGATCCGGTGCCACAAATAACCCACTGTACTGTCTTTGATCTGCCAGGGAGTAGATGAGGTAGGAGGTCATGTAGAATTTGGAGCTCTTTTTCACGTTGAAAAATTGCTCATGGAAGCAGTTACTTATGATTCCTCCCCAGTAGAACGAGACCTTTGTGGTGACGTCCTCGTTTCCACACAAGATCTGTTCAATGAAATAGGCCATCCATTCCTAGAAGTAGGCAGCCATTGGAAGACCCATAACCCTGCTCAACATGGTTACCAGGTCATGGTAATCCTTGTGGAAATCGTTACGGAAGAGCTCTTGAGGAACCTTCGCAATGCTGCCCCATTTTTCCTTAAGCCAATGTAGGTTTATCGACTTCTTGCATCCTGTAGGATTATCATCCTACACCGCATGCCATTCTTCTAATGTGGGGACCTCCATCTATTGGAACATGGGAATGTGGAATGTCTTGGTGATCCCTTTTGGTGACATATTTGCGAGAATGTTTCCCTCCTTATCAAAAATTATTCTGGTATCTATCTGATACGCTTCTCAACAAGCAATGACCAATTCGGGTGCTACGAGGGATGGAGGGAATTCGATAGCCTTAGCTATCCCACTCTGTCTTATCAATTTGGCATTCTTTGTTGTTGGGTTTACCCTGACCCTCTGTGTGAATTCATCTATATCCACCTGGCCAATGTTGGTATCTGTAATTTCCTTCAAGTCTATAGTGACATTTGAGTGGAGCGGCTCACCCTGGAATTGATACTTCATTTGATCTTTGTCTTCCTTTCACTGAGGGGTCCTTCCTGACTTCTTACCCTTATCCTTCACCGTGGATGCCCCTAAAGTTCCTGCACCTGATTCCATATATTCTACAAGCAAGGGAAAAGTTAGCACAATTGATCATCAAAAACATTCATGTTAGTCCATATCTCAGAAACAACATCTATTTCAAATAATCATCAAGCATATCATAAATTTTCATCTCAAGATGTTACTGATATTTGATTTAGGGCATTTGGACAATTCGAGCCCGGAGGACCAGACTTCTCTGGTAGGAATGTTGTCTAGAAGGGAAAACGCAACGAAAAGCTCCCGAAGACCTTCTTTGGTCAAATTTTAATATTTCGAGAAGCTCATGATGAAGAGGACCAAAAATCAGCATGTGGGTCGAAGTTAGATTTCAAATTTGGGATCATTTGGATGGATTTAGGAGAGCTCGGAGGTCTCAAGCCGGAAAGCTTTCGGGAGATGGCAGTTGGTGATGGTGGATAGCAGATAGAAATCCAAGGGTAGAAGTCCAGGATCCAGGGCCTAGAGGGCCAAAGGGCGGCCAACATGTGTTATTTCATTATAGAGCATTCAGGTCGGTGGCACCAGGATGGCTAGAGATCTTCACCGTTTGTTATAGCAAACACCTGACGGAAGTCTGGGAGGGAAAGTCCGGCAAGGGAAGACCGTCAGCATGAGTTTGTTTTGAATTCAACAGTGGCAATCGACAGGGCGGAGCCTAGAGGTTAGGACACCAAGCAGGGATTTCTGCTAGCAACGACAGATGTTGACAAGAATCCCGGAATACTGAGCTCAGCAAGCAAATGGTCATTTGGAGTTTCAACGAGATTTCATGGCGAATAGTGGTCTGGGGTTCGGCGGTTGGACGAACGTTCGAACGGCGAGGAGAAGGACCGGGCCTGGGAGAGGGGTCCACCGTTAAACTTGATTTTCACCTCGGCAACAGATGGAAGAGCAGAACCCGGAGGCCGGAGGGACGGAAGGACATCATCGTGAGGGTGGTGGAAAAGGGATCAAAGAAACTTGTCGCCCGAAGCCCGGAGGTTGGGAGGCTGGACGGGGTTTGCTGTTAGCAACGGCGGGCGAAAGGTGGACTTCCAGGAATGGATGTTCGGACACCGAGGCCTAAAGGCATCAGTGACGCAACAATTTTTATTGCCAGAGGTTAACAGCGGAAGTGAAGGTGGAGCCCAGGAGGTGAGAAGCTGGGCGACGTTCACCGTTGAAATGGGAAATCACCCGCGAAATTCTGGAGACGGATATTTGGGGTCCCGGGCTCGAGAGGACAAAAGGTCGCATGCTCGGTTTAAAGTTCTGACGGTGGGGAGCATGTCAGGGTTTGGCATCCAGGAGGCAAGGGGGAGTTTGCAGCGAGGCATGGTGAAATGCAGGCAGAACCCCGGACAGAGAAGCTCGATGGGGTGGGCCCGAAGAGTGACGTTGCCATCGGCAGGTATTGAAAGTTTATGATTAGATGGCGAAAGTGGGTCTCGGGCCCTAGGTGGATGTTCTCCCTGTATGAAGAACAGTCACGACAATGATAAGTCCCAGATAATGGCGAGGGAATTTCAAGAGGTTTGCTTGGTTTTCTAATACATGGGTTTGGTGTGCAATTTAGTGTTCTATCACATAATACCCTCCGAGCAATTTGTTAATTGATTTAAATCTTTCAAAATCATGAAAAAGATGCACGAGAGGGCAACGAATGGCCTACCTCAAACACGCTAAGTGGCGAGATGTGGGATCCACCAGTAGTCAACGGAATGATGCTGAGGGCAATGATCATGACGTCGAAGGCAGTGGACTTCAAATGACAATTTCTCCAATTCACTCCAATCCTGCTTGATGAAAATGACTAGCAAGATTGAGCATTTTATACCCCAATCACCATGAATGCATGCATTAAATGTAGGTACGACCACAAGAAAAGTTGGTGAATTCAAAGTCGGTGACAGCGGTGGGAAAGCTGAGGCCTGACGGCCGGGAGGGAGCAAGACGGTGACCGCTTAAGATTTCTCGTTGGTTGATCGGTGGTGATGGGGAGCGGCTCAGGGCTCGGAGGGTGGGATGCCTCCAGATATCTACTGTCAGGGATGGCGAAACCATCACGGAATTTTAGAGACAAAATTCTGGACGGCTGGGCCTGGAATGACCGATGGCAGGTAGGTGGGCTTGAAGACCTTGGATGGTGAAAAGACCATTGAGACCCGGGGGGTAGGACACCGTATGGAGTCCGCCATCACAGATAGTGAGAAATGGACAGAACCCCAAAAGTGGAACTCCGGGGTTCGAGGTTTGGATGGCGGAACGCCACCAGAAGATTTTCAACAAGTTTAGACGGCGGTCGGGGTTCCAGAAGGATGCACAGTGGGTGCCGCAGGAAACAGCAATCCCAGCAGGGAAACGCGGAAAGGGAATCCCGAACACCCAAGCCAGAGAGGGCCCGGTGCCGCTAGCAGGGCCAAATTGCCAGAGGGATTCCGCAAGGCTTCGAAACGCAGCAAAAGCCAATAGGGAAGGCATGGTCGATTTATGATGGGACTTTGAAGCAACATCGACCATCTGAGATATCAAAAAAAGAGGGGCAAGTAAAATGAGGTAGCGCTAAAAATGACCCGACAAGGCAAAAGAAAAGAAGGTCCCCATTCTGAATGGGGTGTGTGTGCTAAGGGCACAACAAATGGCAACTCTACTGGAGAATGCTCCCGAGTGTTCTAGGGATAATTATTCATTTAGGACCCAGAATCTCTAGTTTTACAGACCAGGAGTGGCTTCCAAAGGTGAATCTAGGAGAATGAGATCCTTAACTAGGTCAGCTTACAGGACATCTCAGAAGTCTGTGTAGTGAGTTTATTCCTTTCTTTGGGATAGTGACCAAGGTTACCAATTCAACCGAGTGAGCTACATAAATCGTCTAACACCAAAAGTAACCTCAACATTGCTCTACTACCGGTCAGGCATCCATAGCCCAGACAGAGTTGTCGCTACAATCTCGTGGATATTACTCTACTGCCATCCGGGCATCCATAGCCCCAGTAGAGTTATCCGAACACCCATACGGTCATTTATTTCCTTTTTTCAAAATTTCTTTTTCTCTTTTGCTTTGATATTTCACTTCTCTTTTATCATTTAGCTTGACCAGGTAAGCATTGAAACCTACAATGGGTTTGAGACTACAGTGGTCACTAGACCAGACTTGAGATTTTTCACTCACTAGGGTGTCATAACAACCATAGTACGGTCCTTTAGAAATTATTATTATGTGTTTTGTGTGAGATCCGAGATGTGGGTAAGAAGATCTAGCTAACGGTCAAGTTCTTAGTAGAGTTCAAGTAAGGAAATCATTCACAGACGGCTTTCAAAGACCAATAATCGAGAGTGAATGTTTACCCAAAGAACATGGAGAACAGACAGCAAAGTCAACCGCTTGTCAAGCAAGCACGGCCACCACAAAGGAGCGGGGAACAACTTTCGAAACAAAACTATCGGGAGGGAGAAAAAAAAAGTGACGCAAACAAAACGCAAACAAGCCAGAAAGTAAACTACCCTAATCTATGCACAAGTATTTACAACAAAGAGCTCAAAGGAGCTCAGGCCTAGAAGTAATGCTTTAGGTACTTCCTGTTAACTAGCAATGGGACGTTCTCACCAGTTAAGGTCTTTAGGCAGAAGGCATTATCTCCCAAAATCTCAACTATTTGAAAGGGGCCAAGCCAAAGCTTGTCGAATTTGTTGTGTCCCCCTTTCTTTTCATGGGCCTTATCCCAATATAGGACCAAATCTACAATTCTAAAGGCCATAATCTTGGCTCGGTAGTTGAACCATCTCTTAACTATGCCCTGATCTTTGGCAAAATTTTCTATTGCACAATTTTAGACTTCCTCTAAATGCAAGAGCTCAGCTAACCGAGCTTCCCTACGATCTCCTCCCTCATAAAAATCATTGATGAATTGGAGAGTAGGAATCTTCAGATGGATGGGGAATATAGGTTCTAGGCCATAAACAAGGTGGAACAGGGAATCACCAAGGGTAGCCTTGTGGCGAGTGCGATCAGGCCAAAGGGTGAAGCGAAGCTAGGTATGTCAGTCCTTGGGATTCCCATCTAGCAGCTTCTTGATCACAGTAATCAGGTTTTTATTTGTGGATTCGGAAAGGCCATTTCCCTGGGGGTAGTAGTTAGATGAGAATTTAAGGGCAATCCCATAGTCAAATGCCCAACTAGCAAATTTCAATGAAGCAAACACATGTCCATTATCACATACCAAAGCATAAGGACAACCAAACTGATTTAAAATAAAACTTTCTAGAAAATTAGTGACTACTTCAGTTGTGCATTGCTTACATACTATTGCTTCCATCCATCTAGTATAGTAATCAGTAGTGGTAAGAATGTACCTGTGTCCCACAAACGATGGAGGGCTTACCAAACTGATGAAGTCGAGACCCCATTGTGCAAACGGCCTTACCTCTAGCACATCCTGCAGTGGGATGGTAGCATTCTTCTCCCTGGTGGTAGCGGTCTGGCATGTGTGACATGAACGAACATGGCAATGGGCATCCTTGAAGACGGTTGGAAAATAATATCTTGCTTTCAATATCTGATGTGTTGTGGAAGAACCAGAACTATCGCCTGTGCCAAATTTTTTGTGGAACTCTTTCAAGACCCGATCTGCTTCTTCCTTGCCAAGGCATCTCAAATAAATGCCTTCATGATTCTTCTTGTAGAGAGTGGAACCCTGCAACATGTAGCCATTGCTTTTCAATCTTATGGCCCACTTTTGGACTCCTTGCAGGTGCGGCGGACACTTATGGTTCAGCAAATAGTAGACGACATTTTGGTACCACTTTCTAGGGGAGACATCCTCAAGCAGGTACTACTGCACAGTGAGTTTGGGTCCGGGTTTTGCTTCTATTTCAGCAATTGTGTGGGTGAGTGCCTGCCCTCTCATCAGTTTCATCGGTTGGATCTCCATGTCATATTTTTGGAGCAAGGTGACCTATTTAGCTCTTCGTTCATCCAATTCATTTTGCATGAGCAGTGTTTTTACTGCTAGGTCAGGGACAATGGCAAACACCTTGTTGCATAGAATGTAGTGTCTAAATTTTTTCACTCCTCTGACGAGAGTGTACGCCTACTTTTCAATGTTGTGATAACGCAATTCATCATCCTTAAGGGGAGCACTCATAAAGGTGATCGGATGCTCGTTTCCTTCGTCATCCTTCTAGGTCAACATGCTAGCACAAGAATGCTCTGAAGCAAATGAGTATATGTAGAATGGCTTCAGATAATCCAGGCTAACTAACACAGGTGACTCTGCGACGACCCATTTGATTTTTTTGAAAGATTTCTTGGAATTTGGTGTCCATTCAACTTTGGCATCTTGTTTGAGGATGGCATTGAGAGGTTTAACAATCTCTGCAAAACCTGTGATGAATTTCTAGACAAAGTTGATCTTTCCAAAGAAATATTTTAATTCCTTCTTGCTACCCGGGGGCTAAATTTTGAGTAACGACTCAATGCGCTCAGGGTCTATAGAAATTCTCTATTTTGAAATGATGTTCCCAAGCAATCTACCTTTAGTCACCTCAAAAATGCACTTCTTGGGGTTGAGAGAAACCCCGAACTCCCTGCATCTCTGAAATACCTTGTATAAATCAGAGACGTGATCGCCTCGCCTTTTAGAAAACACATTTAGATCATCCATATAGATGATTATTCACTTGCCAATTAGGTCCTTGAAGGCAATATCCATGGCACATTGGAAAGTGGTGCCGGCGTTGATGAGCCCGAAAGGCATTCTTCTATATGCGAACGTCCCCCACTTAGTGGTGAATGTCGTCTTGTGACGATCCTCGTATTGTACCATTACCTGGTTATACCAAGAGTATCCGTCGAGGAAAGACATCATTTGAGATCAATTGACGATCTGCAACACCTCATCTAATGAAGGTATTGGATAGTTATCTTTCTCCAAGGCACAGTTTAGATTGCGGAAATCTACGCACAATCTAATCTCCCCATTCTTTTTCTTGACTGGGACCAAGTTGGCCACCCACGTGGAGTGCTTGACTGGAAAATAATTCTTGCTGAGAGAAACTTTTGCACCTCCTTGTAAACAACAGGTTCCAGCAAGGCATTGATAGGGCACTATTGCTGGCGGAATGGCCTCACTTCTATCTTGAGAGGGATGGTGTGTGTAATGACAGAGGTGTCATATATTTTAAAATCTTCATAGCTCCATGCCACCACATCATGGTACCATCGCAACGCATCCGTGATTCCCTTCTTTTCCTCTGGCGTGAACACCTTGCCGATAAAAATATTCTTGATCTCCTCAGTTGTCCCAATATTTTGAGTATTGCACTGGTTGCTTATGGCCTCCTTTTTTGTTTATTGATCCTGATCTCTGATCTAATCCAAGTCAAATATGTGTTCCAGTTGAACCATGCCTCTGGGGATTGTGTTGGTTTTGAGGTTAATAACCCCCTCTATGTTTAGTTCAGCCTCCTGTGGATAAGCTTCATCAATTATCTGGGCTGCGAAGACATCGCAACTTATGATGAATTGAAGAATATGCTTGTCATCATTGAAGACTTGTAGGTGGGTAACATTATCTGGGACTGATGGTGTGGACATTAGCTCAACAGTGAATTTATTGAGCCCAAACAAAGAGAGGGGTTGCAGAGTGCTGGCTACTTGAGACAAGGCATCAGCTATAAGTTTTTGAGCACGAGGGATCAATTGTATATTGAATGCATCTAAGCCCTCCAAGAGATCCCAGACCCTATGCCTATAGTTTTTGAGTCTTCGGTCATGGCAGGAATAAAACTTCTTGACCTGTTTGACCATGAGCTCAGAATCCCTGAAAACTTGCAGCACTTTTACATTTTTTTCAAGGCCATGAGAAGGCCAAGGACTAAGGCCTCATATTCTGCTATGTTATTGGTGCAATAAAACTGCAATCGGTGGGTAGCTAGAAATGTCTTACCTGTTGGACTGATGAATTTGAACCTAGCTCTAGCTCCTTGCCTAGACTTTGATCCATCGAATCAGAATGTCCAGCACACGGAGGATTCTTTTTATTCAGGTTCAATTAGGCTTTTGTTCCCTTTCAGCTAGACGGTTGGTCTTGTGACTTTAGGGGAATTTTTTGGTTCAATGCATTGTGCAACAGGTGGTTCTGCTGGTGTCTTCTTTAGTGTCTCTATCTAAGGAGCAGTTGACCTTTTAACATGTGCAACTGCTGCTTGGCACAAGCAACAATCAAACTCAGAGTCTGCAGCATTGTGAACCCTACACTAGTTCGGCAACAAGAGATCCTGTAAATTCATTCGGGCCCCTAAACTGACTTGATCCCTTGTGCATTTCTCCATGAATTTCTGGAAGTCGCTGAGTAGTCCCCAGTCATCATCCTTATCAAGCCCCTCATTGGCTTCTATCAATGTTTCTGTGTCTGGGGGCATTCGTGTAGAATAGGTCGAAGGACTACACAACACCAGCAACACTTCATATGCACATTTTTCCTTAAGCCCAACCTCATTTTGGTAGGTAAAAGGGCGGTAATTCCCTAAATTAGTTTTGACGAACACCTTGCTGAGATTATTTTATTTTGTGATCATGTACTTCATACGGGGTTCACGGTCAGTACGGATCTGGTTTGGCAGCCCCTTTCATGGTAGCCACATGTGAGAAAGGTGGGTGATGGTGTATCCATTTAGTGCCTTGGTGAATTCCCTTCCCAAGATGATTTCATATGCATCGGGAATGTCAGCCACTTGAATATCAATGACCTGTTGTATCTGTGGGTCTATAGCAATCTACATCGGGATATGGTTTATTTCACCCATGATGTTGATCTCTATTTTGTCCAGCTGGATCACCTTTCTTTTTGAAGGCGTGGGAGTGATGCAAAGAGCCTTGCATACTGCCAAGGGCATGACATTGGCAGATGCTTCTGAATCAAGCATGTAGTTATGTAGGTTCTTCCCAAAGATCCTAATGGTGGTCAGGAAAGGGGGAGTTTTTGGTCTCCCTTGGAAGATGTCTGCAGGAATGTCCATGTGAGCTATCTAACCTCTATTCTTATCACTGCCCATATCCTTGGTTTGACTAAATTGCCGGTCCTTAGAAAACTGCCTATTAGCCCTTTCCAGTTCATTTTCAATTTGTTTACTTGTTGACTAATTCATGGGAATATCCTTCCTTTTCCCAGCATTATCCTATATCTTCAGTTCTTTCCTAGGCTCTTCAAAGGTAACCCTCTTAGCTGGTGTTTCTTGTGTCGTACTAGAAGATGGAGTCCCATTAAGGACCCTAAAGAAGGCATGCCTCACAGCAAGTACTTTGAGTAATTCGAAGGCTGACAGGCTGATTTTTACCTTCCTAAACTCTTCTACTACATATTCCCTTATTTGCTCAATTTTTGAGCTAAAAGCTTGGCCTATAGCAAAACTAGGGGGTTGGACCTTCGTTTGTCTAGACAGATTTTGGGATTTTCCTTGAGGCTAATTTTGTGACTGATTTTGAGATCTGTTCTTGTTGAGGTATTGGGCAGGTATGTGAGGAAGCCCAGGGTTAGTACTGGCATTAGGATCAGACAAGGTGGCAAAATTGTTTGGTGGGGTAGAAGTTGTAAAGGGCCCACCCGCCTGTCTATTCTTGAGGAAATAGGGAGTTGACCTTTGATGGAACATGTAGACCTCATCTACAAATGATTCTTCTTCATCTATGAGACCATTATCTACTAAATCAAAGAGCTGAGCCAAAGTTTGTTCATTACTTACCTCTTGTGCTTCCTCACCCTTGATAGGAGCAGGTTCGACTTTGGGCTCATTGCGATCACCTTGGGGGAACGATGCTTGATTAACCATGAGATAGGATGAATCATATGGCTTGGATGGGACAATGTCCCTA
Source organism: Sequoia sempervirens (assembly GCA_007258455.2). Lineage (NCBI taxonomy): Eukaryota > Viridiplantae > Streptophyta > Pinopsida > Cupressales > Cupressaceae > Sequoia > Sequoia sempervirens. The sequence goes on along the minus strand of VDFB02000017.1, from coordinate 4,718,776 downwards.
CAGCCGGCATTGTCAACTACATTCTACACCTCCACCTAGAATATTTTAATAGCTGTCTGGAACTCGGGACAATCCAACTCAGAATGTATGCTGGTTTTATGAATTTGACACCATCTGGACAAGGCTGCTTCAGCAAGGTATACACTACTGGTCATTTTTTTGTTGCTCTACGGTTGATCGAAAGGTGTAGGGACACCACCATTGTTGGGCCTAGTGTTCCACATGTGATTCTACCTCTGAGAGGGTCTCCTTTCTGCATTTTGATTGGCGTTTTGCCCCCTGTCATAATTTTGCCTTGAGGAAGTGCCTACTTCTCGATTATCTCTGTCGTCCCTATTGTCTCGGTTATCCCAGTTGAGATTGGCCTGGGAGTTATGCTGGGAGGCCTACAATTGATTATTTTGATTCTTTAAGTGCATCATTTCTGTGGACATTTTTTTTATCATCTCAGTAAGTTCCTCCAACTTGTCTTTCTCAGTTCTGCCCCTAGGCGATAGCGTCGGATTTTGGAGAAAAGCAGACGTGGTTGCTGACTGATTCTGATAGGCTAGAGGAAACTCCAGTTCCAATAGGTACAATAACACTTGGGGCTATTGGGAATACGCCTGCTACTATGGAGCAACCTGGGAATAGTTATACTGCTGCTGGGGCTGTAAATAGGAAGGTGCGGGAGGCACATAATTCAATGGCTGTCCTAGATATGGTACCATAGGAAATTGAGGTACCTGGTTCATAAAAGGGGTTTGGTGAGCAAATTCCTGATTAAGCCCCTGAATCTGCATTGGGTGAGCTACCGACCCCAGAGAAGGCAACAGGCCAGAGATATTCTTTCCCAAGTCCGCACTGGCAATAACTGCTTCCGCATAGTTGGTCACCAGGGTAGTGAGTGGTGGGCACATCCTCCTCACCAAGGCTGATGTGAGGTTGTCCAGTGCTACATAATAGACTGGGAGAGCCACTGCATCATTATGGAGGTACAAATCTTGAAGCCTTGTGTAGGCCTGATGGAAGTGGTCATTGAAGGAGCCAATAGGTTCATTGACTTCCCTCCTGATGGACATGAACTGTTGGTAAAGCTACGAAGGGCTGATGGGGATCTTGTATTTCTATAGGAAGGCATTCTTCATTAGGTTCCATGCGATAATGGATCCCCTTGGTAGATTAATGTACCAGTAGAAGGCCTCTTCCCCCAACGAATGCAAAAAGAGGCGATATGAGACATCCTCATGGTAAACTTGCATTTCGGTGATCATTGTCGCGAATATTTTGATATGCTCCTCAACTGTTCTTTGTAGATCACACGGATGAAACTTTGAATAAAAACCCTCTAGATTCTTGGGCATATCATTGTAGACAGCAAAATGTATCGATTAAGGGTTATGTGCTAACCAAGCCATGGAGGGTGGTAGAGGTGTTGCTTGCTATTGGAAAATGGGAATTAGGGGCTGTATTTGCAATACAATAGCAATCTGAGGGTGCACTTGAGTTATGGCTTCCTAGATTGTGCCTTGGGCTGGAAGGGTTGGCAGAGGAGCAATCCCCTGGCTGCTGGGGACAGGAGGTGCAAATGCAGTTTGAGATGGACAGGTGGAGGATGAAGGCCAGCCAAATGAAGGTGAGGGTGGAATGGAGGTAGATGGGATGGAGGAGGAGGAAGAGGCCACACTACTTCCTTCATCTTGCTTTGCCCTCGTGGGAGGCTGCAATTCTTCAAATTCTCCCTTGTTTGGCATTGACCGTAGAACTCTTTGAAATCTCTCCGGGGAGAATGATTCGATTCGATCTAGCTTCACTTTATCTCTTAACTCAGTATTCCCACTGTTGCCCTCCTTATAGCACTAGTTTTGTTGATGGCATTAGGAGTAGGAGGGCATAAAATGAATCACTTCCAACATTTAGCCTTCTATTCCCAACTTGTCAGCCCTCCTTCTAGTGCCAGTTCCGTTGATGGTGTTTTTATCCACTTCTCAACACAAGCAGTACGTAGGTGCACTACCTCTCTTGAAAGACAATCTCCCACAATCGAATTGCAAAACACTATCCCAAGGTCTCTCAGATGTCAGGTCATGACAGTGCTTAGATACCTTAGTAGTTTGATGTGATTTACTGGAATCACAAGGCGGTCTTATAGGAAATACAAAGTGTGGAAGTTGGATCTTGAAATGGAGTTCTTAGGATAAAAGTCATTATGCATTGGCTGTAGGTTTAAATAGCAGTCTTGGACTCCATTTTGTTGTTAGATTTGGCTTTACAATGTGTAATGAACCTTAACATAGGTTAGTTATTAAAATAAAAAAGAAGAAAAGGCGAGGAAGGAGGAAAGTTCCTAAGTCTGAAACTAGCTATGAATATTGACAATGGAGTTCTTGCCATGGAAAATTCCTCAAAACAATATCCCACTTAACCAGGGATTTCATAGTATCATGGAAATTGTGCTATCTTCTGAGGTCTACAAATATTTCATCCCTTATTCACCATGTACATGCATGAATCAAAGATAAATGTTTGGAGTAGCTTTGAAATCAAGTCCAAGTTAACTTTGCACAGCTATCTAGCATTAGCAAATAGCAAAAAGTATGGACAAAGAAATCAACATGGCAGAAATTTTCACAATCATCCAACAACATTCCTAAGATCTATCCAAAGAAAGAAAACAGCTAACTAAACAGTAATAGAATCTAAGTCAAACACCTAACATTGGAGAATGAATCAAGCAAGATGAGACAAACCAAGAAAATACACCAAGTCAATGCCTTTTTCTTATAAATTTCTACAGCATGCATTTACAACAACTCATCTCCCCTTTTGCAAATGAGAGGATTGCCCTATTTATAGTTTTCCAAAAGTTAAATGAATGGCCAAGATTCATTCTCATTATGTGGCCAAGATTTATTACAAAATAGGGTTTCACCTACCCCCAAATAGATTACAATTTAAAATTACATTTTTGTTTCTTCCCTATTTCGTCTTCTAGCTGATGGCACTATAGCTCTTTTGTCATTTAGCAAATTGTTGTTTCCTTTGTTGTAGCTACTCTTCAGAAAGCTCTTGATCTTTGGCAGGGTTGTCTTCTTGTTCCTTGGAAGCTGTGTACTCAATGAACCTGAGGATGACCTCCTAGAGCTCTTCTATTTCAATGACTTCGCATCACAATGCCTGGTAGCTCCACTCCTTTGCATTTTCTTCCAGCCTTTTCCAATCTTCATCACATTTGGGCCTTGATCTTTGAAAAGCTCTTATTGGTCGAAGGCGCGGGCAGAAAAACTCAGGAACTCTGTTGCGATATCTTTGGCCATCCTGTCTTTCATTTTCTCCTAGAAGTAGGGCTTTATCTTCTCTGGGTCCATTTTCATAGTGGGCATATAATAGGCCATCACCAGCTTAAGGTATCAGGTGCATTCTACCCAGATCTCTTTGATCCACTTAATATCAGGATCCACCCTGCTCATGATTTGCTCCAACATCTCCTTCTGCTTGTCGAAGTCTCGGCGCCATATATCCATCCGCTAGTGGTCTTCTTTATTAAATGTGAGCTTCTTCTCCCATGTGGCTTTAGGCAATTGAAGGATAGCCTTGATCCTTGGCAAGGTGGAGTCGTAGGCTGTAGGGAAATCGGTGCAGAGCTTCTTTGTGCTCTCCAGAGACTATATCAAGTCTAAGAACTTGGTGGCTATTCATATAGCCCTGCTGATTCCCATGTTCCCGATGTATGAGACTTGTTGGAACTAGTCCTTAGTGGTTTTCTCTAAGTTCTTCTTTCTCTCCATTTTTTCAATCTATTCTTTGGAGAGCAACTAAGGCACAGTTGTGGATGTGGTAGGTAGGTCATCCACTGAGGACCATAGCTGTATATAATCCATTAAGGTTGTAACCTATGCCTTAAGCTCATCCTTGGAGATTTTATTCTGCTTTATCAGGTGCACCACTGTGGCCACTGACTCTTCAAGGTGCTTGACCTTCTACTCTCTGGTTGCAATCCCCAAGTCAATGGTAGAGATGTTATAACTCACCCCTGTTTGGCCAACTGTAGGCGTTGCAATTTGTGTTGCTCGAGAGCCAGAAGCATCCATGGTTATTCTAGATTGGACCTTGGGCTTCTTATCCTTCTTCATTGTGATTTGTGCTAGAGCCAAGATGGCCTCCAAACTAGCCCTTGGGTCCTTCAGCACAGGGGTCATTTTTTCAAGTTGCTTCTCCAAACATTCGGGCACAACAGACTTCCCCATGGGTGAATCAATGTCGCCCTTGCCCTTCTCAATCAAAGGCAAGACCTTTTCCCCCTTTTCCTTTTGGGATTCTCCTTTCTCTTTGGTAGCATCCTCCTCCTCTTCATCGGAGTCATGAATGAACACGAGGCATTTGATAGGCAACTTGGTGGATGGTTGTTGGATGGGAGTATATTCTTTTGCTGCTTCTTCTTTCTTCTCCTCGGTAGCCTCAGCCTCGGGGCCTTTGATAACATGGGCTTCAGCCTCAATTAAGTCCTTTGTCTATTTCTCTTCTGGTGGCTGCCCTTCTTCACCATGTGGTGACTCTTCTACCCCCGCCCCAACGTCCTTTAGCTACTGTGCAAATTCCTCCTCAAGGTCATCATCAAATGTTTGGATGACTACCTTAGTGTTAGAGTCATCCTCCTCATCTCCATTCTTAGAAAAGCCCATCTCTTCCTCCTCATAAACCACCTTATTGATGGTTTGGTGCTCGTACTCAGGGTGCTCATGATACTCATCGGCCTCCTCCTCAATAGGCTTCGAGGCTTCCTATTTTCGTTCCTCCAACTCCTTTGAGATTTGCATTATGCCCTCCATAGCTGGTGGCCTTGTTGATGGTTGTGAAGGCTGAGCAGTCGTGAGGACTTGGGTGAAGGCTGCTTGGAGAGTTGGATCCATCAAGATTTGGGAGAGCTCAGGGGGAAGATTTTGCATGTGTCTTGTAAGAGCCTCTGGCACAGTGGTAGCAGGAATAGGCAATGTTATTGCTGCCAGAGGGAGTGATGTAATTGGCAACATGGTAGTAGAGGAAAGGGGAGTGGTTATGCTAGAAGAGGAATCTATGACGACTACCGACCCAGCTAGGGGTGAAGGGGAAAGATGGAAAAAAATGTCCACTGCTGGTGGAGATGCGGCGACCATAGACAGGGAGGAGGGCGGTGCCATAGGAGAGGTAGGGAGAGCTAATGGAGGTTTCAATTCTGTCATACCAATTTCTTGTTTAAGCCTTTTAGGAGATGATCCTCCTGTTTCTTTCTTTGCTTGGGCCTTTGGATCTGAAGACTACGCGGTCTCTGTTCCTTTCCTTTAATGGGACCTGGTGACTGGAGGAGACTTGGAGGTCCCGCTAGTCGATGTTCTGGAAACAACATCCTCCATGGCACTCAGCTCACTTTTGAGCCCCTCATATATCAGGACTACTCCTTCTCACTTTAGATGTGCCACCTGCCCATCAATCCACTCCTTGGTACAAGTTAGAATCGGCTATTTTATGGTGTTTAGATCATCGACCTCCTGTTCATTCTAGTCGATTGATGGTATTGGAAAGTTGGCAACCATAGGGTACCTCGGGTGCATGATTATGGACTCGTCCTCTTCGACCTGGTCCAATATCAGAAATGGTTGCACTCTTCTTAGGAACTGCACAGTCATGTGCATATAGTGCCTTGCACGCACTTCTTTGTCATCTTGGCAGTCGGCCTAGAAATCCTCAATGTGATATTGATGGGCATAGGCTGGCCCCAGTTCTTTCCTAACGTGGCCATGTGGATCCATCTAGGGGCGAGCAGTGTGCTAGTCGAAATGGTAATCCTTTAGCTCCTTCTCAGAGTTACTGGCACATTGTGACGTCTGCAGTCGATACATGCCCTGGAAAGGTCATGGGGTAGGAGATCCCCACTATATGCTTGTTGTTGAAGATTACTTGGATGTGTTGGAGCTGCCAAGAAAGCTCTAAGAGGATGAGCCTATCGTTGGGGTACTGAGGCAATCTATTTGGCCTTTTCGAGAAGCCTTAGGCCCTGATGTATGTGAATTTCAGATACTAGATAAAGAGGAAGGTGTATTGCTTTAAAAGCACTATGGCACTGTGGGAGACCCTCCTCTCGAAGTCTATGGCAATCAACCTGATGATATGGCCAATGAGGGCGTCATTAACCCTGCAGTAATCTTTCTTGAAATTCTGGTATTGGAGCTATGGATACTTATCAAATGGTTTGAGTCCTCACTTCTGCCCTTGATTGGGTGCCACAAATAACCCGGTGTACTATCTTTGATCTACCAAGGAGTAGACGAGGTAGAAGGTCATGTAGAAGCTGGAGCTCTTTTTCACATTGACAAACTACTCATGGAAGCAGTTGCTTATGATTCCTCCTGAGTAGAATGAGACCTTTGTGGTGACATCCTCGTTTCCATGCAAGATCTGTTCAATGAAATAGGCCATCCATTCCTGGAAGTAGGTGGCCATTGGAAGTCCCATAACCCTACTCAACATGGTTACCAGGTCATGGTAATCCTTCTGGAAATTTCTATGGAAGAGCTCCTGAGGAACCTTCACAGCGCTGCCCCATTTTTCCTTAAGCCAATGCAGGTTTATTGACTTCTTGCATCTTGTAGGATTATCGTCCCACACCACCTAAAATTCTTATAATGTGGGGACCTGCATCTGTTGGAATGTGCCAATGTGGAATGTCTTGGTGATCCCTTCTGGCGACATATCTGTGAGAATGTTTCCCTCCTTATCAACAATTGTTTCGATATCTGTCTGATACGCTTCTTGGAAAGCCAAGACCAATTCAGATGCCACGAGGGATGGAGGGAATCCGGTAGCCTTAGCTATCCCACTCTGCCTTATCAATATAGCATTCTTTGTTGTTGGGTTGACCCTGACCCTCTGCGTGAATTCATCTATATCCACTTGGCCAATATCGGTGTCTGTAATTTCCTTCTAGTCTATAGTGACCTTTGAGTGGAGCGGCTCACCCTAGAATTGATACTTCATTTGATCTTTGTCTTCCTTTCCCTGAGGGGTCCTTCTTGACTTCTTACCCTTATCCTTCTCGGCAGATGCCCCTAAAGTTCTTGCGCCCGATTCCATATATTCTGCAAGCAAAGGAAAAATCAGCAAAATAGATCATCAAAAGCATTCATGTTAGTCCATATCTCGAAAACAACATCTATTTCAAATAATCGATCAAGCATATCATAAATTTTCATCTCAAGATGTTACTGATCTTTGATTTAGGGCATTTGGACAATTCGGCCTGGAGGGCTGGACTACCCTGGCAGGAATGTTGTCTGGAAGGGAAAACACAGCAGAAATCTCCCAGAGACCTTCTTTGGTCAAATTTTAATATTTTGAGAAGCTCATGATGAAGAGGACCAAAAATCAGCATGTGGGTCGAAGTTAGATTCTAGATTTGTGATCGTCTGGATGGATTTAGGAGAGCTCGGAGGTCTCAAGCCGGAAAGTTATCGGGAGATGGCAGTTGGTGACGACGGATAGTAGATGGAAATCCAAGGGAAGGGTGGCCGACATGTGTTATTTCGTTATAGAGGGCTCGAGTCGGCAACACCGGGATGGCGAGAGATCTTTGTCATTTGGGACGGAAAACACCTGACGGAAGTTTGAGAGGGAAAGTCTGGCAGGGGAAGCCCGTTAGCATGAGTTTGTTTCAAATTCAATGGCGGCAATCGGTAGGGCGGAGCTCGGAGGTTGGGACACCAAGTGGGGATTTCTGCTAGCAACGGCGGACGTTGATAGGAATCCTAGAAAATGGAGCCCGACAAGCAGATGACTGTTCGAAGTTTCATCGAGATTTTATGGCGAACGGTGGTCCGGGGTTCGGCGGTTGGACGGACGTTCGAACGGCGAGGAGAAGGACCGGGCTCGGGAGAGGGGTCCACCATTAAACTTGATTTTCGCCTCGGCAGCAGATGGAAGGGCAGAACCTGGAGGTTGGAGGGACGGAAGGACATCGTCGTGAGGGCGGCCGAAAAGGGATCAAAGAAACCCGTCACCCGAAGCCCGGAGATCGGGAGGTCGGGAGGTCGGACTGGGTTTGCTGTTAGCAACGATGGGCAAAAGGCGGACTTTCGGGAATGGTTGTCCGGACACCAAGACCTGAAGGCGTCAGTGACGCAACAATTTTTATTTCTGAAGGTTAACAGTGGAAGCGAAGGCAGAGCCTGGGAGGCGAGAAGCCGGGTGACGTTCGCCGTTGAAATGGAAAATCACCTGCAAAATTTTGGAGATGGATCTCTGGGGTCCCGTGCTCGAGAGGACCAAAGGACGCATGCTTGGTTTAAAATTCTAACGGCGGGGAGCATGTCAGGGTCTGGCATCAGGGAGGCAAGGGGGAGTTTGTAGCAAGGCACGATGAAATGCAGGTGGAACCCCGGACAGAGAAGCTTGATGGGGCAGGCCCAGAGAGTGATGTCACCGTCAGCAGGTATTGAAAGTTTATGATCAGATGGCGAAAGCGGGTCTTGGGCCTGGGGTGGACGTTCTCCCTGTATGAAGAACAGCGACAACAATGACAAGTCCTGGATAATGGCGAGGGCATTTCAAGAGGTTTGCTTGATTTTCTAATACATGGGTTTGGTGTGCAATTTAGTGTTCTATCACATTATACCCTCCTAGCAATTTGTTAATTGATTTAAATCTTTCAAAATCACGAAAAAGATGCACAGGAGGGAAATGGATGGCCTACCTCAAACATGCTAAGTGGCGAGACGTGGGATCCACTGGCAGTCGACAGAATGATGCTGAGGGCGATGATCATGACGTTGTTGAAGGTGGTGGACTCCAAATGACAATTTCTCCAATTCACTCCAATCTTGCTTGATGAAAATGGCTGGCCAGATTGGGCATTTTATACCCCATCCGCCATGAATGCATGCATTAAATGCAGGTACAACCACAAGAAAAGTTGGTGAATTCAAAGTCGGTGACGGCGGTGGGAAAGCTGAGGCCCAACAGCCAGGAGGGAGCAAGACAGCGACTGCTTAAGATTTCTCGTTGGTTGATTGGTAGCGACGGGGAGCGACTCAGGGCCTAGAGGGCGGGATGCCTGTAGAGATCTTCTGTTAGGGACGGCAGAATCGTCACAGAATTTCTGAGATAGAATTCTAGACGGCCGGGCCCGGAACTGCCGACGGTAGGTAGGTGGCCTTGAAGACCTCAGACGGCAAAAAGACCGAGGAGACCCAGGGGGCGGGATGCCGCATGGAGTCAGCCATCATGGATGGCGAGAAACAGACGAAACCTCAAAAGCAGAACTCTAGGGTTCAGGGTCTGGATGGCGGAATGCCGTTAGAAGATTTTGAACAAGTTTAGACGGCAGTCAGGGTTTCAAACCCTAGGGTCCGAAAGGATGCACAGTGGATGCCGCAGGAAATGGCAATCCTAGTGGGGAAACCGGGAAAGGGAATCCAGGACACACATGCCCGAGAGGGCCCGGTCCTACTGGCAGGGCCAAATTGCCAGAGGGATTATGTGAGGCTTCGGAACACAGCAAGAACCAAAAGGGGAGGCATTGTCGATTTATGATGGGACTTTGAAGCAACATCGACCATCTGAGACATCAAAAAAAGAGGGGCACACAAAATGAGGCAATGCCAAAAATGACCTGACAAGGCAAAAGAAAAGAGGGTCCCCATCCCGAACGGGGTGTGTGCGTTAAGGGCACAACAATGATAATGTTCTAATACTGTGATTATATATATGCAAGTTACATGTCTACAATTACATGTCTATTCATGTGATCATATACATATGTATATGTATGTGTATGTATATGTATATACATATATGCATATGCATATGCATATGTATATGTATATGTATATATGCATATGCAAAGGATAGAGTGAAGTTATTTTATGTGGAGAGTGGAAGGAAGGAATGAATGATGCATAAGCATAACCAGCAACAACATTACAGCCTCCATCATATAATGCATCGTACCTTCCATTCATTACACTCTCCATCCAATGTAGCATTGCATATGCATAGATGCATGTACATATGTACATATGCATATATGTATATGCATATGCATATGCATATGTACATTGAACCTAATTAGATGTATGGTTTGTTTGTTCTTCAATTAAAGTGATTGTAAATATTGGCCCATCTCCCTTATAGCTATATGTGATGAATCACTTAGGGAACTCGGTTTTGTGAAGGCTTTCAATGGTTACTTATGCAACACTTAACAATTCAAATGGAATTGTTGACCCGTGCAGCATAGGTTTCCATCAGAGGAGTGTTCATAAAATCAAGTCTCCCTAATTCATTTCCAATCAGCTGAATTAGATGCATGGTTAGGTTTTTCATCAATTACACTTAATCTTACATGTATGAATTTGTTGCTACACTATGTATAATTGTTTGATATGTTGTTCATTTCAAATCAGCTCAACTAGATGCATGGTTAGTTTGTTATTAAATTACAATCAATCTTACATGTATGCATTTGTTGTTACACTATGTACAATTGTTAGATATGCATATGCATATATGCAATTGTTGTATGAAGTTAAATTTTAGTATGTTGTTTGAGAAATGGTATTAACATAAGTAGGAGTCAGCATATGGTTAGTATGTTCTACATTTGTTGTATGAAGTTATATTTCAGTATGTTGTTACACTATTTACCATTGTTTGATATGTTTCTCATTTCCAGTCAGCTCAATTAGATTCATGGTTAGTTTGTTCTTCAATTACACTCAATGTTATAGGTATGAATTTGTTGTTACACAATGTACAATTGTTTGATATGTTGTTCATTTTGATTCAGCTTAGTTCACTGATACATTTTGATCAATTTTTGCATGATGTCCCATTGGAATTTTGATGGTTGTTCATCATTGTTATTGCGTCAGAATTCTGACAACATTTGAAATGTCAAAATTCTGACGCAATAACAGTGATGAACAGCTGTTGAAATTTTGATGGGCCATCATCAAAAAATTGATCAAAATGTATCAGTGATTAGACGCGTCATTAGTTTGTTCTTCAATTACAATTGATCTTACATGTATGCATTTGTTGTTACACTATGTACCATTGTTAGATATGCATGTGCATATGCATATTGCATATATGCAAATATGCATATATGCACTATCATTTGCATATGCATATATTCAATTTTTGTATGAAATTAAATTTCAGTATGTTGTTTGAGAAATGGTATTAACATAAGTATGAGTCAGCATATGGTTAGTATGCTCTACATTTGTTGTATGAAGTTATATTTTAGTATGTTGTTACACTATGTACCATTGCTTGATATGTTGCTCATTTTGAATAAGCTAAATTAGATGCATGGTTAGTTTGTTCTTCAGTTACACTCAATCTTACATGTATGAATTTGTTGTTACACTATGTACAATTGTTTGATATGTCGTTCATTTTGAATCTACTCAATTAGATGCATGGTTAATTTTTTCTTCAATTACAATCGATTTTACATGTATGCATCTGTTGTTGCACTATGTACCATTGTTAGATATGCATATGCATATATGCCATATGCATATGAATTTGCATATTGCATCTATGCATATTTGCATATTATGCATATATGCATATATGCAATTTGCATATCCATATTTGCAATATGCATATGCATATGCATATATGCAATTGTTGTATGAATTTAAATTTCAATATGTTGTTTGAGAAATGGTATTAACATAAGTAGGAGTCAACATATGGTTAGTATGTTCTGCATTTGTTGTATAAAGTTATATTTCAGTATGTTGTTACACTATGTACCATTGTTTGATATGTTGCTCATTTCCAATCAGCTCAATTAGATGCATGGTAAGTTTGTTCTTCAATTACATTGAATCTTACATGTATGAATTTTTTGTTACACTATGTACAATCATTTGATATGTTATTCATTTTGAATCAACTCAATTGGATGCATGGTTAGTTTTTTCTCCAATTAAAATCAATCCTACATGTATGCATTTTTTGTTACACTATGTACCATTGTTAGATATGCATATGAGTATATGCATATGCATCTATGTAATTGTTGTATGAAGTTAAATTTCAGTATGTTGTTTGAGAAATGGTATTAACATAAGTAGGAGTCAGCATATGGTTAGTATGTTCTGTATTTGTTGTATGAAGCTATATTTTAGTACGTTGTTACATTATGTACCACTGTTTGATATGTTGCTCATTTCCAATCAGCTCAATTAGATGCATGTTTATTTTTTTCTTCAATTACACTCAATCTTACATGTATCAGGGTCACCTTAGAATAGTGATTTACACTTTCTAAGAGGAAGGAAATTTTGACTTTTTCCCATTCCTCATATCAAATGAGTTCGACCGAACCCTATGGTTTGACTGAACCATTTAACTAGTTTGGCCGAACCAGTCACTGAAATTTCAACATGAGGAGAATTAATAGTAAAATAATAATATCTTTTGACAACATAGGCATCCAAGTACTCATTCCAAGATTGTTGAAGATACAACATTAATACATTAGGATTTCAATTAAATATCACACTTTCCTATAAAAAAATCCCAATTGATCTATCTTTTGGTAGTGCATTTAGTTTGATATATTTTTCTTCCCCATACTTACAAGATTCCTTTATTATCGAAGCTTATTTACTCTAGTATGTTATCCTTGGTTCTCATATGAACTATATATATATAATTCAATCAAGATCCTCTTATCATTACAAATTTAAACTTAGCTTATTTTTTCTCCCAATTTCTTCTTAATGAACATATGGTCTTTCTTCCTCTATTAGCCTACTCATGCACCATCACCAACCATGAATGAATCTCCATGAAGCTAAATACCCATTTGTACTTGGTTGGTGTAAGTTGGGATTAGTGTTCCATTCACTTAAAATCTTATCTTTAATGTTGCTTTTTTCTAAATTCTTTCTAAAGGGCATAAATTACAGTCTAGAGCTTTGATTTTAATATTTTCTTAAAATTAAAAATATTAATGAGCTTGATGCATTAAGCTAAAAAATATCAATTTGGACACCATTAAAACCCTCGAGAGACTCTCGCAAAGTGAAAATGAGCTCCAAAATTTTATAGTGTGATATGTGAGAAAAAATGAAAAGGTAAGCAATGGGCTCAAGATATTATTATAATAAAATTAAATAAGGAGATCGTGATGATTATTGTACTAGGAGTTACATTGGGAAGAGTGGAGCATATTTTCATAATAGATGAGACTTATTGTAGTTGACATCTTCATCATAAAGCACTAGTATTGGGAGTGGTTACTATCAAGGTTATGGGATTTAAGGTCCTATATCATTAGTTTGTTTATATTTTGTGTACATGTTCCAATGCATAGTGGGGCATGGGTTCTTTTCTTGTGGACCATGATTTTTTTCCACTCATTACATAAATTAATTGATCATTTCTTGTTTCCCTTGCTCTATATATAATTTAATGTATGACATAAGGTTTAAATAGTGTTATGTAGAAATAGCCAAAACATTAGACTAAAGAAGATTGAGTGGATTGGATTGTTATAATCTTGTTATGAATATTAATAAAAGCTTCATATCTCTTTAGTAGTGGGATTTTTTGAAAGGGTTTCTCCATATAATTCTAGTGTTCATGAGGTTTGAATATTTATTTATTTTCTCCACTATTTCATTAATATTATTTGGTATATTGTATGTTTGATTAGACTTAAAGTGCCTCACCATTAGTTGATACTCCTACTATATATATTTACCTTGTTTGCAATAGTTTAGTCCATGTCAATAGTTGATTTGCACCCTTAATAACTTGGTGGGAATATCAAGTATTTTTTATTAAATATAATCAATAATCATTGTAAAAGAAATTTTAAATCAAATATTAGTCTAGAATGATTATTTGAGTGCTAGATAAACCATTTAAATTTAACCTTCATAATATTACTCTAAATATGTAGTTTTACCAACAAAAGGAATGATATTTATGTCTATTACATGACAATTACAAAATCATGACTATAATTCTTTAAATTATACTCATAATCTAATTTAATACTCATAAGATATTAAATCATTATTTTTCTCAAGAGACATGTAATTAAATATCAAGAATATTCTTTAGTTTATTAGTCCACAAAATAATTTTAATATAGTCCATAACATTCAATTTTAAAATTCATAGAGTTGTTGGGATATTATCATATCACTAGCTATGGAAAAATTTAGGAAAGGGTGGGATATTACACTGCCCCCTATATTTGTGTGTTTTAGAGAAAATTAGCATGGAAGGTTTGCATTTCTCACAAATAAGAAAAAATCCTGAGAATAATGTACAATATTCTACTATATGTTTTCATATTGTTGAGTTATGCCTTGCAAATTAAATGTGTATCTTTTCCTCTACAACAGTCCATTTATACATAGAACTATGGATTAATGGTTTTATTATATTATGATTGAATTATGCCTCATGTTGGAAATTCCTCTATCTCTTCTTTGCTAAAATACTTTGGAACTAATAGGATTCAATTGTGTTTTATGACATAGGTCTATATTACTACAATGATGTATGTATAGGTGTACATTTTAACTTGGTTAGCTTTCCTAGCAAGTTCTTCATTACAACAATCACTCCACCTTGTCACTCAATCAAGCCCACTAGAACATATATTGGAATTTAACCTCTTTCATACTAAAAGAAAAAGTAATCATTAATTATATTTAATTTACCATATAATTTGATCTAAGTAATGCATTTTATAAGATCTAATTGGTGTATTTACAAAAACTATTTTGTGTTTTGGGCATAGGTGGTCCTAGAAAATATGCATAAATAATAAGATAGACTATGGATTATCTTTTAAATATTGTTCACGGTTTTTCATGTCATATTTTTATAGGAGGTCCTCATAATTGGTATTCTTGTATGGTATTAGAGCCAAGCTAGGTGCATTTGACACCTATGTTGTGGCTCAAGGGAGTGTGTTGGAGAAATGATACACACCTAAGCCATAAAAAGACTCATCACAATGTGAGCCATTAGCTCAATAGTAGAGCATCCTAACACCAAATGGGAGGTCCTATGTTTGAATACTAGTTAGTCCATAGAAATTTATATAAAAGTCAATCACTAGTACATAAGAAGAAGAATAAGTACCCTTATAATTTTTATTAATACCAACAAATTATCATTCCTCACATACATAGGTGAATCAATGATTTCAAGCTCATCAACATGTATATGTACCTCAATCTCATGACCCTCATATAAAACCATTTTATTAGATTTATTTAGTGTAAAATATTTAAATTTTCATTAGGAGGAACAATTGAAGGATTGACCCCAATATTAAACCCCTCAACCTAATTTTTTTTTTATGAATCAAATCCTTAATCAATTATTCCTTAATCCCATAAAATGTTGAGTATAATTACAATTAACTCTACAATTTAATAACAAAATTCTTTCTCATTATATCTTTTGGGAATAACTTTAGATTTATCTAATGGCCTAATAGGAGGAAGTGTAATCATGCAAGCACTAAGTAAATTTTGAAGCACATTTTACAAAGGAAAGAGTTGGAGGCTTTAGAGTCATAATTATATTAGAAAATTTATAATGTATAGTTTGTACAATGGTCATTTCCATTATATTTTTACTATCCTTTTGGAAATAATTCTTCTTTCAAATTTACAAGGGTAGGATGATTTAGATGAAGCATTAGAAGATCCATAATTAAGTGTGGTAGCCTCTAACAACTTTAGTTCTTAACATTCATCTCACTTGCACATGCAAATGTTAAGAATGTATATACTTTGTAGATCCTTGTTTACAGTCAAAAAATCTAAAATAATAAACTTCAGTCTAACATTCCCAATATTTGCATTGGCCAATTTCAATATTAAAAAATAGACCCAAATGGAGGATAATACTATTAAATTTCATGGGAAGAACTTAGCCAATAATTTATCATCATACACAAAATCCAAATATGTAGCACTAAAGAACCTTGAATGTGTCATGTGATCTCCTTTAACATTGTGCATCTCAAATCTAGGATCCAAAAATCCAACAAAAAATGGATATGTAAAATTTTTAATAGAAATTGAATTGTGTTTGATTTTTATATGTATGTCTTTTTTTGTTTCCTTTAGGTAAGGAATCAACATTACTTTTCATCTCAACAATACTTTAAACATTAATGTCAAGGGTAGATAGAGGCACACTAGGATTAAGGACATGAATGAAGGTGGCAAGATGAGAAATGGAAGGTGGTGTATAAATTTTTTGTGACATAATAAATGAGTGTGGAGTGACAAAGACTTGCATAGGAATATCATAGTGAGGGGAACATTGGAAGTGTAAACAAAAATAATGAGAACTAATGTGGAGACAAGAGAACTATGTGCATCATAATAAGTAAGCATGAGATGAGATCTAGGAAAAAGGAGAGGATAAATTTGGGGAGATTTGGTGGAAGGAGAAATAAACTGCATAAGATAGATAGGAGTAAAACAATAAGGAGGAATACATGAAGAAGAAGCTTGGGATGGAGGAAATGGCACATCACTCAAAGGGATTGTTGAGCTTATCCTTTTACCTATTTAACTTTAAGTACTTTCTTTCCACATGGCTTATTAATCAACATAGTATATGAAGGAGATCAATCATTGTACTAGGATTAATATTACTAGCCAAATTTGCAAGATCCAAAGAAAGGTTGTGCATCAAAGCTATATCTTGATTACCATTTTCTCAACAAGGGCCTCATGGTCAAATGATTCTTCTCCATTATGATAAATTTAGTATCATGCATATTCCCAATCATACCAATTTTAGCTTGATTCACAACCATGGTGGGATTGAACTATGACTTCTTATAGTTAGGAAAAGAGGATGATTTTGGTATTAGAAGGAAATAAGGATCGAACAATGTTTAGATTTGATTAAGAAATTAGACAATGACAAAGCACTTAAATCTAAAAACTAAATAAGATTCAAGAAAACCTTTAGACTACTTGGGTATCAAAGAATGATTTACATAATAAAAAGTTGAAAATCTACAAATAGAAATACCAAGTTACAAAAACAAGAATAATCGTTATGGTAATAGAAAGAGAAAATGCTTCCTCTTAAAAAACATAACATTAAGTACCAACACATTCAAGTACCAAAACATTAAGTATGATGATTGGGATGAGATGATCAACTTGGGGAGGATTATTATAACATCATTAGTTGGAACTTTTTAATTTCATCTCTTTGTGTTTCGTGTTGTTTTTAATGTTTTTAATTAGAGTGCAGATGATGTTAATATACATTTAATGATGAATTTTCAAATTTATTTAGTAAAGGTCTCATTTTTTACATCTTTAGTAATTGTATTCTTATTCTTTCTTTCATCATTTCATTTAAAATTTGAACCATTTAAGGATGTTATGTTATAGATTATAGTTGTCTTCCAATGCTTTTTAAATCAAGTTAATAGTATGAAAATATTATTGATGAGTAGATGAATTAAATTACAAGTTCTATTTTAGATTTGTATTATTTTTATCTAGATATATTATTTACCAAAGTCTCATTGTTTTTTTAGGTGTACTGTATATATATAACATGGAAAATGTAGATCATGTTTCACCTATGCTAGAGTATTTGTTTGCAAATACTAGTAATGAGATAAAAAAATTAAGAGATTCATTAGCACGGGGTGAAAACCCAGGGATATATAGTGAACCATGCATGTTAATATTGCATATTCTAGAAAAACTAAAAGATGAACTTGAGAGAACTAGTGCATATTCCCTAGACAGAGTGACTACTATTCTTTCCCGCATGTGGGAAGAAGTACATGGTGATGTTCCCCTTAAACAAATACAAGATAGTGTCACCAAAGAAATGATAAAAGCCACTTGTTTTCCATTTTATCAAAATGTGCGTAAGGTTAGGGGATACTAGGTCACTAGATGTGTTGATCATGCTATGGACTCATTGATCTACCCATGATTTCTAGTAGCACATGGTATATACCCAAACAATGACCAGATTCCATTGTATTTTGTTCAGCAGTTGTATGCTAAGGTCCATTTGGGCCTCAAAGTTAACTACCTGGACATTCCACCATATGTTGGTCAGGGGTGTGGTAGGATTGCTGATAGGCCCACCTATCGTCGAGCAGATAGACCATCCCCAATGTTTAGGGTATTGGTTGGTGATAGGTCTCCTACTCTCACCCCAGCTCTAGCCCCCATAGTAGATGAGGTTGTTGTTGCTTCCCAAAAGGAAGCAATTGACACTGTAGGTGACATTGCAGCTGCCACCACTAGGATATCTGATGATTGTGTCGGTCAATATTTGATATCTAGACATTCTTGATCAACACCATTTTAAGCATAGTGGACCACCATGGATCCTTTTACAATGACCGACATCCCTACTCCTACACAGCTTGATGCACTTACAGGAGATATGTCACGCATGACTCTAAATTGTTTGGTTGAGGACTTGTTGGAGGCATATGCCCACATTGCATCAGACAATGGGATCGGTATAGAGCATGTTAGAGATCATTTGAGACATAGAGGTCGTTTATTTCTAGGATCCCATCACTCTCAGCCGAGCACTAGTGCGCATCAGAATCCACCTACAGTTCATACGGTAGCTGCACAGACTATGGGTTTTACTAATATGTTGATTGGTTCTAGTTCATCATCACCGGTGCCATCTCACCTTCATAGTCCTCTACATTCATCATTTCTACCACAACATGGGATAGATAAGATGGATGCAGATATTGATTTGTCGCTTGATCGTTTGGTCCATATGGTGAAGGCGAATGTTTCAGAGGACTTAGGTCATCCGATATCAGATGATGTGCATGTTTCAATTCTTTTTTCATTATTTTTTAAATTTCTTTTTAACTAGATATTCATTTAAGTTGATATATATGTGTGTATATATATTGTTATAGGTGGACATACCTCATATAGCCTTGGTCCAGATCGTGTGCATGATCAATGTGACTCTGTGGATGAATCTGCTATTAGTGGACATGTGAGTTTTCATAAAATATATATTTATGTATGCATAGATAAATACAAGTTGTGGGTGCGATGACAAAAGTACAGTTCGTTTAAAATAACTTTCATAAAATTTATTTAATATAAATTATATGTATTTAACACATCTTATACACAATTTTATTTGCAGGGCTCAGCACATCCATTAGAGCAGGACCATTCTCATTCAAATGGCCATTCGTTTAGGAGTAGACATTCATATTAGGCCATGGACTCTAGTTATGATCTTTATCACATGTGTATTTGATTATATATGATGATCTTTAAAATAGTATTTGATATTTGATGATCTCTTACATTTGCTTATATGATATACATACATTTTCTTTTTTTTTATCTTTAGTATTCGACATTAGATGATCTTTAATTTACATTTTGATTTTATGATATATGTACATATATTTTCTTATATGATATATACATACATTTTCCTCTTTGCTTATAATATATTATTGCATGTTTTTACATACATGTATTGAATTCTTTTTCCATATAATATTTTTATGTCATTTTGCTTATGGTTTAAACATGTTTATACATAATATATGTATGCATTTGCTTTAAATATTCAATATACATACATGTTTTCTTATTTTATGATCTCTTACAACTTACATTTCCTTATATTCAATATACATTTGATCTCTAGTATAATTTTAGGGAAATCAATGACATTTTATAATTAAGTTCATTCATGTTGATCACAATAAATATTTTTTTTAAAATGACTTAAGCAACATGAACCATTCAGTTGAGAACAAGATATAATCTTTTTGACAAGTAACTTGGGGGAATTCAATTCAAATTGTATCGAGGCTATTATTACATTTTTTACAAGTAACTTGGGGAATTGATTTCAAATATTTGATTAAGAAAATTCATTCAAATTATACCTCTAGTATACATTTTTAGACAACTAGCGAAATTCAATTCAAAATATAATTCAAGAAAATTCAATTCAAATTATACCTACGATATTTATACATTTTTTTGACCCTTTACCAAAATTCTAAAATTACTAGATGTATTTTGTGCGTATTTCCTATGAATTAAATAACAACAAACTCCACAATGAAATAACTTGTTTGTTTACTACTTGATTCATTTATACTAGAGGATCTAGTTATTCCATGTACACTTGAATAATTTTGATTCACTTGGAGCACAGATTTTGGAAAAGTTTTTGCACATTTATCAAGGAGGCAAATATTGGAGCTGGACAACTTTTCATTTTTATCAATCAAGCAAAAATTTGGAGGATAGTTTAACTAAGTTGGTAGAGGACTTGTTTAGAGTCATCTTTAAGTTGAAGAATAAAATGGGACAACAAAGAAAAAGAAAAAATGCATCTCAACGAAAATTGTCAAAAGAAGAATAACAAAAGAGGTGTGATCAAAACTTGGAAAACAAGGTACATGCTTGTTTCTTCTCTCTCTCACTCTCAAGTGTTTGTTTAGTACTCTTACCTTGAAGTTTTCTAACCATCATTGCACTTAAATGACTATAAATACTTTTAAATATCCTCAAGTCATCTTGGTCATTCAAGTTGCAATGTTTATATGATCCTTGGCTCCAATTCCTTAAGCCAATTCTTTTTGTTTCAATATTTACAGTGTTTTGTGTCTTTCATATTTTATTTCATCCTTGATGTTCTCACACTATGTACATGTTTTATGCTCTAGGAGTTCCTCAAAGCGAGAATTGAGGGCCCAAATCTAGATAATATTGGATCAAGCGAATCCATTGAAGAACACATGGACCTTGAAGTTAGGGAGGAGACCCAAGTTGAACTGATGCTTTTGGAGAGGGTCAAGATCACTTCCTTCCTAGTATGGATGAGCATATAAAAATAGCACAAACTTCTCTCACTTATAGCTCATCATGTTTTATCAATTTGTTTGCTTGCATACATAAACTTCACTTATATATTTAACATCATCTCTCACTTTTGTTTGCAAAATATTTTATGACACGTGTAGGAAGGGCTCAATAAGTAGGAAGTTTTCATGCTCAAGTTGAGCCAAATGTAGACATTGGATCAAATGAATCCGCTCAAGAATGCATGGTCCTTGAAGATAGGGAGGAGGCACACGTTGAAACAATGCATGTTGGAGAGGAGTTGGGATCACTTCCTCGTACTCCAAGTATGGATGAGCATATAAAACTAGTTGAGAAGGTGGGTAAACAAATTTCTCATAGAAATTTAGATCATTTACTTGAAATGGATATGGAGAAACTCAAATATTATGCCAACCAGCCTTATAATAAGAGAAAGAGGTCAATGACTAAATCTGTAAATGGAATGATCAATCATCATTTCAATCATCTTAATACACTTGAAAAAACCCAATTGTTATCACGTTTACTTCTTCGTGATGAGCTCAAAGAGTCATTACAATTGTTGGGTGTCCATTCATCATCAAATAAGAAGAAACACATGGGATTACAAAAGGATATTGTTCAAAATGTTAAAAAGGGTTTAGATTCCATTGGGAAAGGATCTCGAACTGTGGATAAGGCCACTACTAGAAGGGTGATGTTGACATCTATTGTACATCAAGATATAGCAAGAAAAAGAAAAATGTTAGCACTTTCAACTGAAATTGGTTATAGTAGAGCCACATTGATAAAATATAAGAAAAAGAGAGTTTTTGGATGAGAGTTTAAAGAGAGTGGGCGAGGAATTGTGAGCTCCCCATTAAATGAGTTAGCAGAAGAAGGAAGATGTTGTTAGGAACTTGGTCTCAAGTTTTTGGCATGATCAGACTCGTCCATCATCAAATACTAGAGATGTTATGAGACACGGGATTGGACCTAGTATTTATGAAAATCATATCAAACATTGGCTAGGCATAACACAATTTGAGATGTATATGAACTTTTGTAATGCATATCCTCATATAAAGATTGGGAAAATAATGTTTCAAAGGTTAAAGCCATATTATGTGAAGATAAACAAGTTTTTTGAAACTTGTTGTTGTCGTATCATATTGAATTTGATCTCTACTATCAAATGTTTCAAAAGATGAGAGAAGAAAGATCTGGGTTTCAAAATACAC